>WBRY01000018.1:0-534703 GCA_011800735.1 Peronospora destructor | reverse complement strand
TAGCTCCAAAATCCCCCACTCACTGATATTGCATGACTCGAGCGTCTCGAATGGCTACAAAAGGCGACCACGAGAAGCCCGAGACGATGGATAATGAACACCAACCAGTATGTACAAATAAATACACGTGTTTCTTGTCAAATGTCTGTCTTGTTTTTTTATTCACTGATTCGCATTCTTGACAGATTGTCAAAAAGGTGCGACTCGATGTGACGGAAGAAGTCAAAAAGGTGAAAATTGATGAAAATGCTGCTCCACAGCCGGAAGTTGGTGGACATAAGGTCTGTACCTTGAATATGACACACTGTACACCTGAAATTCGATGCCAATTGATCTTTTTATCGTTAGATTGCAGTTGAAAAGGATTTATCGGCGTCAACGTCACCCGTGACAGAAGAGCAAGAAGAAGAGAATCTTGTTCAAGAGAAGGATATAGAAGTCAAGGTTAATACCACTGGCAGTGCATTCGGTGGATTTAGCTCTTTTTGTGGCGAAAGAAGGCGTTTTGAACCAGCAAATCCGAGTGAACTTGGAGCTAAGACTTCGGATTCGGGGTTTAAAGAATTGATACAGAAAAGTCGAGCAAATTGGGCGATGCAACGTCATTGTCGTCGTTGTCAGATGCAGCGACGATCAGTTCAAGTGGATTCGCGCTATTTCAGAGCAATTCCTCGGCGACGTTTGCATCATTTGCTGCAACGCAGTCGAAGACGGAGGGTTTGGTGCAATGGCGTCATCGTCTTTATCTACTAATTTTTCGGATACAGACGTGGTGAAGAGAGCGGACCTGTCGTGCCGCATTGTCCGAAGCCGAGGTATAGAGAGTTGCTTACGACGTTTCTAAATGCTGATTACTCTGATCTTGCTACTTGTAATGACAACTTGCAGCTAGCTAACGGAGAAGAAGACGAGCAGACTCTGATCGAGGTACGACACTTTTTGGTAACGTTAAGTTTACACTTGCTGGGGTGCTAACGTCACTTGTCGCTTTCTTATTGTTTCATTTTGTCTCACCAGAAACGCGCCAAGCTGTTTAAATTAGTCGAGCAGGACTACGCAGAAGTTGGTATTGGCCCATTGCGAGTCCTGAAAACAAAGTATACAAAAACGGAGGAAGACAAGGCGATTGCACGAATTGTGATGCGGCGCGAGTCGTACCCGCACGGACATGGCACCAAGTTGCTGATGAATGCAAGCTTGGGCTCTTGCTTGCAGTGCGAGAAGAAGACAGAGAAGACGATGCTGTTGACTATATTGGAGGAAAATGAGGACTTGGAAGCGGTAAAGAAGTTTGTCCCGGTGACTTATCTCATGCGATTCGGATCACCAGATGATCTCGACGTGGTGAGTGCGCGGATTCAAGCCAACATGCATTTGTCGACAGCACCTGCGTCGTCCAATTGATGCCAAGCTTGACAAGAGTGCAGTTGCACTTTTGAGTTGTAGAGCTCAATTCAAGCCGAGTAGCGATATTAGCCAGTCAACACAATAAAATTACATGAACTGGGCAGATTTTCCGGTCGGGATGGCAGTGCCAGAGTCAAACCCATTGTAATGCAATCGGATGGCTACTTCCATGCGTCGTAGATCAACACAGTTACCGGTACTGGTAACAAGGTTTTTATCGGCACGTACCGACAAAACTGGTACCATCAAAAGAGTACAAGTCGTCCAAAGGTACTCTCCACCAATCGTATTTCATTCGCTCGTAATTACTTTGGTTTGGTCCGTTAAAAACGGTTGGCTGACGTTCACTGTCACTAGCAGTTGATTCAGATCATTCTCCAATTGTCATCGGTCTTCAAGTGTATCGTAGTATGTTATGGAAACCATAACGGACAATGATGAACACAAGCTCCTCTTCTGAGGTAGTATAAAAATCGTGCGGAAGATTGCTGCATCCGGAATCACTATATGCAAACACCGAGTCCAATATATTTGTACGTATCATACATTTTTATATGGGAGTGCAATGATGAAACTAGTGTCTGATTTGGCTTGAACCAACTAGCCGTGAAGAATCGAATATATCACTATCACCCATAAAATGAGCACTCCATTTCATTATATATATATATATATATATTATCAAGGCTGTAAGGAATGATGACCATCTACTTTGGTCCGTGTTCATGATCTGCCTTATGGCAATGAAATAGCTCAAAGTTCTGACCTTTCCCCCTTACGTTTATATATTTATATATATACATGTGTCTGTCTATCCATGTCCATTGCTTCTTCATACTCCACGCCGGCAATATTCTGCAATCTATTTGGTCGATATGTAAAAGTATACATGACAATCCATTGACTTGCGCTGAAAAGTTTGAGGAGATGGTGTCGTTGTGTATACAGGAGCTATCCATGCCAGACAGATGAGTATTTGTAATTGGACTCGGTACTTGTTTATAGAAGCAAAAGTAACAGCGAGCTTACTACGGATTCCACTACTGTGTTCTTTAAAATTGTGTATCATTTGCCTGATCTACCTTCGGGTGGTGATGGTGGTTGGTACATTCGTTTTGATGTACCTGGTGCGGTGGAGTCAACATAGCTGCTTATATTTGTTTCTTGATATCTCATCCCAACGATGTTGTTGATGATGAAAACAATCATGCACCACTCTGAAAAGAATGGCAATGAACTTGTTCAAAGTCTTTTTTTGTGTCGATAAACTGAACACCTTCGAACTTTGATGAAACAACCGTTTATCTACATGTTTTGTATATGGGAAGACCTGATGGAATGTTGTCACTGAGGAGGATACCTACTTATCATTACCACCTAAACTAACCCTTTTGGTCTTCGGACAAACGTGTGGACTTCTTACACCTGTGTTTCTGAGGTGACACTCCTGAAATGGATTTGATATATGTTGGAAGAATGATGATAAACTTGTTGTAGGATTCCCCTTCATGAAAGCCGCCTACATCGGCATATATGATGAGCATCCATTACCTGACTTTCATACTGCACAGAATATGTATGTTTGCATATGTATTAATTGAGACGACGATGATTATAATATCCAACACAGACCTGTGCTGAAACAACATGTGGATAACCATTACATGCATCACCATATGAGTCATCCCAAGAAACAAACTCTCTTAACTTTATTTACTACGTTTTGCAGCTTGAGACGATGATTATAATATTCTCAGACTTATTCTGAACTCACATGTGGATACCATAACATGCATCACCATATGAGCCTTTGACTTGCATCTCGTAGCTTTAGGGAATGAAGCAGATTTGGCTGAAGCATCTTCTGTAACATTCTAATATATATACTGCACCTGTTCTTCAATTGTTATTCGCTTTCTCTTCTTCTGGTAGCACAGCAACTACTGTCGAGATTCGACGAGACACTCTACCTTTGATCTTCCTTGTCTGTCTGCTCTTGTGTTATTTTACTTGGGTTATTGACTTCATGCTCCGCTACCTTCATTCACCGCTGCTGCTGCTGCAAGTGTGTTCAAGATAATCGTCTTGGCTCGCTGGTAGTCAAGTGGATCGAGGGAATATAAGTCTTCACGGGCACGGTCGGCGTATCGACCAAACTCTTCCAAGTCACTGGACCGAAAGATCTGCTTCGCTACGGTGTGCTGGAGCTGCTGCATCTGTTCTGGAGCCAAAGTTTCCTGCGCAAGACCTAGCAGCTCGAATGCTTGGCCCGCGAAACGCAAGGATTCGAGGCGGAGCGTCTCCACGGGCCAACCGTCTTGCCCAGGGAGCACGAAATACATGTCGCCCACTTTCCACATTGAAGCGCGCCATCGAAGATCATCCCATGGTCGACTAGGCCACAGGCAGTAGTTCCAGCGCAGAAAACCATCAAGCTCGAAAAAAAAGGTGAGGTATCCAACGAGCTCGCCTTCGACGAGTGGCGACGACACAAACTGATTTGGGAACGCTGGACCACAGCAAACGTACCAGCAGACATGCCCTCCACGGGCACGAGCGTCTTTGGCCAACCGACGCGTTACCTCCAGATCAGCACAAGCCAGTGGCAGGAGTGGCACATAATCCGCTACCTGAGGTGGAGCGTAAGCAGGAGAAAAAAACTCCGAGTGGTTCACAGCCAGCTTAATACGAAAGTTGGGAGCCAAACGCTGCAAGAAGCGCAGTTGCTCGTAAAACACAGCCACCTCGCGGGGTTCATCAGCGCATATCCGTACACGATCGGCAATTTCCAACGCGATGCAATGTGCGTAGAACTGCTCAATAAATGTTTCAACCTCAGAAACCCGTCGCAGATAGCGAACACATTGAGTTGTGCAATCCTGGCACCGGATGCGCCAACCATCGACCACAAATAACGGAGCTTGAGAAGAGGTAGTTGCGGGGGACGGCGGCGGCGATGATGATTGACTGTGTTCTTGGTCTAGGCCATCAGAATTTTGCATTCCCGACGAGGATGTAGCTGTTGGAGTAGTCACTCCGGAACTGACCGAAGAAGTTCGGCGATGCACTTTAGGAGCAGGAGCTGAATCTGGAGCAGACACGGTTGGAGACGGTCGAAGGTGGTGCGTCGTGAGCTCAGCTGGGGCATCGAACCCTGCAACGGGGTCTCGCCACACTGAAAGAAGACCAAATACTTCGATTTCTTGGTCCAGATGATGGCGGGCTCCTAGCGCCAGCAGCCGGTCGAAATGGGTAAAGTCGATCGAAACTGGAACGCCATGGGTTGGATCTTCATACACGTCTAAGATAGCATGCTCAAACAACGCTGATGCATTTTGCTCTTCCATGTAGCATTGTTGACCTGCCCATGGCATTTCCGTAGCGACTACAGATAAACATTTTTGGCCCATTTCCGACAATAAAGCCATGTACCGATCAATCAGTTCAAAATGCCCATTGCTCCACAATGACACATGATGTGCACGTGCCAAGGCCGTCCAGTGCTGCCACAAATCCAACCGAAAGCGCCAATCACTTGGCGTCGGGAGTTGAACATCCACCACATTCACCGCGACACTGCTCGACCACGTCAGCTGTTCATCACTGAAACCTGCTTCCTGCGTAAATACACGCAATGGTACCTCATAGACTCCAGGCTCTAGTTTTTCTCCCATCCGTATTCGTAAATACACTACATGTTCCCTAGCTGCTTTGCTACTAACCCCCGTTCGTTGCAATGTCTCCATCACAAGATTAGAATTTTCATCTTCAACACATCCGACCACGAAACTTTCAATTTTCAATTGATGAGGTGGGATATATCTCGTATCAACTGCTACACGTGCTCTTGGCCCATGACCGGATGGTAACATCCAATTACTTGTATCGGTTGTTAGTAGAAAAGGCACATTGGATGTTAATCTCAATTGAACTCCCGTGACTTCGTTCCGAGCAGATGTTAGACGTACACCTTCAGGAAGTTCGACATGAGCAGAGGCCAATGCCCATGCTACCCGACGATTTTTTGCTTGGTCTGTACATTGTTTTCGTTCTTTACTTTCATTTTCAGTACTTGGTTTCACTTGATTTCTCTCTATTGTTTCATTTACCAAGTTATCGTCTTCCATATCGACACTTGCATTGACACTTTTCATTGTTTTTGACATGGCAGGAGAAAATTGAGCTAATAACCACATTTGGTGATGGATCGTATCAATTATTTGGCCATTGATGGACGTCTCCCCTATATCAAATGAAAATCTTGTAGTACGTGGACTAAATATGTGAATCTCTGGAGATTTCTTTGAGTCTTGGGATTGACATGGTAATTGTCGCGGAAATGCCTCACTTGAATTAGGATGACTTAATTCAGTACATTTCAAAAAACTTAATTTCAAATGATGTCGTTGTTTTAAATCTGATAAATTCTGATTCTCGAAAGAAGAAGAAGAAGAAGAAGATGACATGGATTCATCATTTGACATTGACGCGTCATTGTCCACGTGGTCATCAAGAGCCGTGAAACTGTCACTGGCTGAACGAATACGTTCATCAATATTATTATGATGACGATGAAAACTACCACTTTGCTGTCGTGCAAAAGGGGACTCGTCATTTGAAGTATTGATACCACCTGACGACTCCATCAAGGGATATAAAGTATTCGATATTGTATTACTTGTATCAAATAGTAGTTAAAATCGTACTAGCTACACTATATGAAAAGGGATACTACATATAAAAATACTCTTTTTTCTAGAGTTAAGTATTACTGCCTCGTAAGCTCTCAGAATACAAAGGATGGTGCTTTTTGTACTGTATGTCAAGGCGGATCTGGAGAATGTAGAGACGCTAGAAGCGCCAGCTCTGCATCGTTGGTGTCTAGACGTAAAAGAGCCACGTGGTGACGAGAAGCGTGAAGCTGTTTTTGTATCGAATGAAGAGGTTGTGGACGTAGCGGGAGGGCGAGGCGAGGTGCATTTTGCAATCAAGTGGCCGGGCGCTAACAAGCCGTCACACTTGACAGTCATACGTGAGGTAAAAAAGTTGACACGTCAGATGGTGGCGTCCGATTCAGGCGATTTTGTACCATTTGTTGGCTTTGAATGCCGTGGATTAGAGCCGTATAAATGGTATCCGGAGAGTGGCTATCGTGTCATTTCTGCAGGACGTCATACGGCCTTTGATGATATCGACTTGAGTGACGACTGGGCAGATTATGACGAGGAAGGAGAACAGTCTGTTGGTATCTACGGACTAGAGTACAAGTTCGAGGTGCACAAGTAAGAGGAAGTCCTTGTACTAGTAGTAGTCGACGCGAGATAGTACTGGCGTGTACTATTGTTTCGACCACAATTATTGCGATACTACACAAGAACCAAAATTGCGTGGCCTTGTTTTTCGTAAGCGTAGTACTTTTATCGTATTTATCCAGATGTTAGAGGCCAATTCAAGTCTTTAGGAAGCTTGTGATAAGAAATGACTCCGGTACTTTGGTACAAAATCGCCTTATTATAAAGCGGAGACTTAAGAGCACGCTAAAAATAGGTTTTGCCGGCCCACTTGAGACACCAATGTATCCATCAACATCAAAAACATAAGAACTTACCTCTGCTTGCTAGACGACGCTTTCAAGCTACAAAAGCATGATTTATACATGAAAATGTGAGATTGCTGTATTAGCAATCACCCAATTAAAGGAGATACGAAAAGAAGAGTGAGGTCATGACAGCTCCTAGCGTGGAAGCAGAGGCTGCAACGGCGGAAGAAAGAGCACATGCGTCACACAAAATCGTCGCTCCGTTGAAAGCATCAGCGAGCGTGGATTCGTTAGCAGCGCAGACGGCACAAGTGCTTCCAACACAATTGTAGAGACAGGTGCATTCGCCATTGATGCAGCCAGCATTGTCTCCGTCGCCGCAAGCAATCTCATCGCACTCTGCGCCAATACAGTACTTTCCAGCTGCGTCACCATTGCATGCACACGTGCTGTTTCTCAAACACGTCCCCAAATCGTTGCAAGCTACAGTGTCGCCCTCCGAGCAGATCTCGCACTGAGGTCCAGTCCATCCAGTGTAGCAGATACACTTGTCATCTTTACAGTCGCCGTTTCCGTTGCAGGTACTACTACATTTTGCGTAGATCGCAACAATATCTCCGACACTTGTTGTCGGCAACTTTTCCAACAATGCAACTCGTTCATCGATAGGTGTGACCCAATCATCCTTTACCAAGCCGCCTGTGTCTGCTGACTGAGGGTTGAAGGCCCAGTAAAATGATCCAATCGATGTCTTTTCAAGATAGGCCGAAACCGCATTCGCCCACTTCTTGTTCTTGTCCTTCATCTGTGCACCCCACGATCCAACAACCACAGCCTGTCCAGTTTCCTTCGGAATAAATCCAAAATACTCGTCCCACAGAGCTGGCATGTTACCTGGAAAGTCCGAGTCGCTCCACCATGGTGCCTTGTAATCCACACCGGGGGAGATCAGATGGGGACTGTACACCAGTTTCTCCATATTACTCAGCTTCACAGGATAGTCTCTAGCTCCCTGCAGTGATCCCCCTGCTTGTCCCCACTTTACACTGACTCCCTTAATATTTGTCTGCACTCCTTGTACAAAAATCAACAGCCGGGGACATTTCTTCAGCACAGCATTGCCAATATGAGCTGCCTGCAAGTTCCAATCTGTATCTTCATCTCCTGTACCCCATGTAGCCTTCCCCTTTGGTTCATTTTTAATGTCCATTGCAAAAACATTCCATGCTCCTGGATCATCACAATATCTCGTCGCTAGCTTCTCTAGAGCCGGCGTTATGTCAGCAGGGACTGCAATGTCCGGAAAATCCGAGACCGATGCTTTAATTCGATGACTGTCAAACATTATGAGAATGTTGCGTTCTCGAGCTTCGTGTACAACCACATCCAGCACTTCCAAGTACGTTTTACCAGCTAATGACGGGGTCCCAGCTGTTTGGGTGCTTTTAACTTCAGGGTCTTTCATCACGGAATCCATGGCCAATGGTAAACGAAGAGCGTTGATATCGTGGCTGGCGAATAAGTCCATTGCATTGCCAACAGAAGTAGCCGTTGGCCATAATCCTTGCACTACAAGCTCGATACTTTCTAGAGGTTTAAGAAAAACAGCGACATATCTCAATTAGCACTGTTTCAAACTGAATGAGGCATTTGAAATTGAACAGACGAACATACCACCACCAAACCAATTCATGCCTTTAATGTAAAACGTTTCGTTGTTTGCTTTTAATTGCCCGTTTATAGACCGAAAGTCGATGAAGATGCTAGCAGCATTGCAAGTTGAGAGAAAGACAGTCGTTAAGAGGAATAGGAAGCGAACCATTTAAAGAATGGTT
Organism: Peronospora destructor; assembly: GCA_011800735.1. Taxonomy (NCBI): domain Eukaryota; phylum Oomycota; class Peronosporomycetes; order Peronosporales; family Peronosporaceae; genus Peronospora; species Peronospora destructor. The sequence continues at coordinate 525,922 of WBRY01000018.1, read as the reverse complement.
TCGTAGAGTCCAATACTATAGTAGAGAGAGAGTCAGATAATATTGTAACGGTTGTAATACCGCAGATATTTGCTTGTCTCGTGATTTGATTGGACAATGAAAAGCCTCAGACGGTTTGGAATAAAAAAATTTAGTCGTGTTTTTATGTTTACAACGGTAAATCTTGTATAATCGATTGGTTTATTTAAACATGAGCTCATCTAGCTAATTGACCGCAGATTATACCGTAGGCTTGAATTATTTTCACTTATTAGCGTTATAACAAAAGCCGTTATAACTAACAACTATTATTAGTGAACGAAATTGTGATCTACTCACGTTTCCATCTGTGCGCTTGTTTGTCGCTCCATGACACCCGCATCACGCCTTCATTCGCACAACAACTTGCATCACCATCTTCGTCTTTATCTTGCGCGTATTTTAAGACTCTACACACCTTTAACCTTACTGTGTAAGCTGATATCTTGACTATTGCCAGCTATTTTAACGGACTTTTTTCAAGATCTTAATTGTGATTTATACAGGACACTGCAGCGTCTCCTACATACGCCTACATTGCTTTGACAAAAAGGTAACAACTGAAGGTGTTTTGAGCTTCATGGTGCCGCTATTGACGTCTACAGCTCCATTTACAGGTATAGGAAAAAAAGTCGTAGTTGGCAGCTTTGTAGCAGCTTTACAGGACGATTCACTGCTCTAATCAGACCTATCAGCACCTTTTTCCATCTAACAGTGAACCCATGGCACTGACACGGCCAATTTTGAGAAAATAGTAGCGTTCAGGACAGAAGAGAAGATATGAAGGAGGAAAAAGAACAGTTGAGGAGATGTTGTGAGACGTGGACACCCGGTATTTCCACGCTAATGTTGGTACTGAGAGAATATAGAATTGACTGTGGATGGGGATGTCAAAGACGACGCTAATATGAAATACTCGGATGGGCATGTAATTCGAGTGTGAGGAAGGAAGTTCATGCTGTTGAACTATGTACTGTTGGATGAAAGTGAGGTGGCGGTGTTTTGATGAGGGACACTGAAATATGAAGACGATTCAGTTGACGATGACCAAATTACTCAAAATTTGGTGTCGCATCAAGTTACGCTCTCGTGTGTCATGAAAAGGTGAAAAGGAGGATGTGTTTCTATCAATCATTTTGTCATGAGCCGATTCAGCGAAGTCGATCGAGTAGGCGCTTCGCATTTATATTAACAAGCCACACGAACACCACAAGATAAATGTTTTTTGCTGCTTACGATGGAACTGTGCGCGATTATGAAACCAACACCACTTCCGGACGGCTCTCATGGTAGCGTTATATGCAGCTATGCGCGCTCGATGCCCACTATCTCAAGCAAAACGCCAGCAAAGACTCGGATGCAAGCGAAGCACTGTGAAGTTGGTCTTTTTACAAAGATGACATTTGCTGCAAATCAGACTTTTTTGGGCAAAATGACGACGAAAACTATAAGCATGGAAATGCACCATATCAACGGCAGCTTTTAGCATACACATTCGGGCAGTGCGTATAGCCGTCTCATTGGTTGCCATGTCGAGCAATTGAATGACTCTGAGTATCTACTGCGTATGACACGGTGCCTTTGCTCGGCTAGAATACCAGACGTCTTTCGTTTGATACACCTTCGGCATGGGCTAAACTAAACTATCTGGAAACTAGCTTCGCGCCAAACGAGATGGAGTAATATTGTGTATCCCGATGTTATGGTTCATAGCGCTTAGCAGACTCAGCTAAAATGACGATGGGCCACTGACAGTGGCTGGCCATAATTGTCGTCTTGAATGGAGAAGTGGATGAATGTGAAGATTGCATGCTGGAGTTCTGCATGGTTGGTTTAGCAACGTGCCTGTCAATTGAAGGTAAGAAAAATGCTGATCTCGTTGTTGACGATACAACGACATGGCTCGCTGTGGATTACGCCGAAAGCGATGAAGCGTGTGGATATAAGCGTCTTGCAAGATATGTGCAGACAGAAGTGTCTTGGTCTAACACTTGCGTGCAAGACGAGAGCAACGAACACTTTTGAAGCCACATCCTTATGAAAATTAGGTCGCTGCATGAGAAACTGACCACCGCTTTGATGCCACCGTGAGTCAGAAGATTAAAGCTTGACAAGTACTGAATGTATAGCTGTATGCGACTGTTTTCACTTTTCTGGCGATTGACTCCACAAGCGTGGTACGACTCATGTGTATGGACGTAAAAAAGCTACCGCAGGTGCGAAGCACTGTGGCTTTACAATCAATAACAAACGACTCAAGACTGCGTGTTTGCCATTTCTGTCGGACGATCTTAAGAAATCGATGCTTAAACACGTGAAGCATTGAGGACAATGTACTAAAGAAGTGTCGACTACCAGAGTCCTCGTTATTAAAGGAGATATCAACCCCCAACAGCATGCCTTTAATTATTCCCCACGTAGAGGTCCGTAGTGCAGCTCGTCACGTGCTTTCACACAAACGGCAGTAGGCTTCTTCACGTCCGCAGAAACTACTGACGGGACCAGTTTACTCACGGGCTCAACAGGATTTAGAAAAGCAAGAATTCGACAAGTGGAAGCTGCTGGCCTTTCTACGAGACCGGCAGCGCGTTGCCTCTTGACTTCAATGGCGAGTGCTCTGCGCAAGAGTTTCTTGCTTGCTACGATTCTCTTTGAAGAGCGGTATCCACAAGCGCTTTTGCAAGATACTAGCTCTGCTGTTCAATGGCTCGCATAGGTGGCACAGTATACATTATTCAAATGTAAGAACGTGGAGGAGACGACGAAGACACTTGAAATGATGATGACACAGACTGCTTTGCTGCCACTCAACAAGTTTTTCGCTTCGAAATGTATGAGGATTGAGAAAAACAAGGGAAAATTTTCTTGCAACTTCTGCAAGGGCTCTTCACGAATCGCATTAGGTCCCGATTCCACATCGTGCGTTGATTCTTGTTTCCTGGTTTTGTCCTCCGCTGATGTTTGACTTGGATTGGATCTGTCGTTTGAGCCTTTCAGTCATTGCAAGCTCAATTTTTTTACGCTGTCTGAGTTTGGCCAGTGAGCAGAGCGTTCGATTGCTAGTTTTTGTGAGAGACTGAAATGCTGCGCGAGCAAATGAGGAAAAGAGTGTTGAAGGCTCTCAGAGAACTTTACTGCGTGGCCATTATCGTTCCACAAATGGCTATATGTTATCACAAGACGGATTCAGATTGCATCTGTTAGTGTCTGGTGGCAGTGGTATGCCACCAAAGAAGCACTTTAACTCACTCTCCGCTTTGAATGTTTACCAAGACTCGCTTTCTTTTTAAGTCAACAATCCTGTGGGGGGAGTATACATGTGTAGAACCTTAGAGATTTGACAAAAGCGTAACTCCAATGGTGTGCTTGTGCTGGGAATCTATCCTCGTAACTTCCGAAACTTTTATCTGGTTTGACTCGCGAGAGCTGCTGCTCCCTTCGTTGTTCAGAGCCCACTCACTGTACATGTACCACCTAACCATGTGTTATTGACGTGCTGGGCGTCCCGCTTGTGAAAACTCACAATGTGAGGCTTTTTTAGTCTGCAACTGCTTGCGACAGTCGGAGATCTCCTTCCTATGCTGGTGGACCATACGCCTTACGTTTTGGGCAGAGTCACAGTGGCTATAGAGGGAAAGTTGAGAGAGAGCTGATTTAGCACGTTCTGATCGCCAAAGACAAACGGTAAACGACTTCAACGTGAACATTCATTGGCTTGTTTAAGCTATCAGCTTTATCTACGCTACACATTGTGCAGGCCACAACGCTGCCCGCCGTATACTTTTCACATGCTTAGCTCTGCTGTGCTCTTCACTTGCCCTTCGACTTGTCCGCGGCATCAGACTTGGCTTCTTTCGGCTTTGACTTCTTCGACGTCGACGTCGACTCTGACGTCTTGTTCTCCTTCTCCACCGACTCGCTTTTGACACTGTCCGTAGACACCGTCGCAGATTCCTGCTTGCCAGCACCAGCACCTGACGCAGACTCGTAGCCAGAGTAGCCATAGCTGGGGTAGCCGAAGCCGTAGCCGTAGCTGGGGTAACCATAGCCGTAGCCAGAGGACGAGTAGTAGTCCGGGTAGTAGCCACCATAGCCGAAGTCACCGCCGTACGACGAGTAGTAGTCGGGGTAGTAGCTGTCGTAGCCCTTGCTATAGCCCTTGCCATAGCTGTAGTAGTCATCGCCGTATCCCTTGCCGTAGCCTTTGCCATAGCTGTAGTAGTCGTTGCCGTAGTAGTCATCACCGCAATCATCACCATAACTCTTATAGCCGACGCCATAACCCTTGTAGTCATAGTCATCGTGGCCGTAGCTTTTGTAGCCATAGCCCTTGTAGTCATAGTCATCGTGGTCGTAGTCGTCATAGCCGTAGCCCTTGTAGTCGTAGTCGTCTTTCTTGTAGTCGTCTTTGCCGTAGCTGTAGTCCGAGGACTCAGTAGCCTTGGCGTCTTCAAGGCGGCGACGGTAGTAGTGATCCTTGTCATCATGGTCATGCTTCTTGTGGTGGTCATGCTTCTTGTGGTCGTGCTTGTGCGAGTGGTGTCCGTAGTCCTTGTGCGAGTGATATCCGTAGTCCTTGTACGAACCAAGTTGACGACGTGGGGTGAGTCCAGGAGCGCCACGGGCATCGGTCGTCTGCATGACAGAGGCGACGACGCACAGGCCGAGCACGAGGGTCTTGGAGTGCATCTTGAAGATGAAGAAGTTAGTGTTGGTTTTAGTTGGGTTTGCAAGCGATTGCTTGCTGTGTGCGTAGTTAAAAGCAAACCGAAAAGTGAGAGAGCGAGGAGTGGCCGAGGACACTGCAGTGTGCGAGGTTATTGTTGCAGAGGGGTGTTTGACTTTGGCTATGGTATTGTCATGGATTTGAAGTGATGCCTTAGAAGTCGTGATTGTCTTGGTCAAAGTGATTGATCCGAGAATCGTCGAGAGAACCACGATTTGCCTTGACAACTGAGGCTATTTCAATCGTAACTCAAGTTGGGGAAGAAACAATGGTCGAAAGTACATCAACAGGAAAGAGACTGACCAGGCTTATTCTGCAAGCATCGCTTCCGATGTCTATCGATGACCAAGTGATGCGCCTTGCCTATTCTACTTTGCGCGAGAGAGATGACTTCAAGGAGCACTACGTTAAGAATGGCGACGAGTGTTTGTAGTCGAGGAAAAGTACCATTGTTGTAATTAATGAGTAAGGCATGGGCCATGACGGCTATGGTAGGTACTTCTAATCTACGTCCGCGGATATAGCATGGCTTTGGTTACCGTCACGAAGGGGCCCTTAAGTGCCTACGATTAGGCTCCTGGTATGGTCAGCGGTAGGGCTACGGCAGGATGGCTAACCTTACGGCTTTGATATCGATAGGTGCTTGCATAACATTGTCTAAGACTTCCGGATGCCGTATCTGCGCTGCTCGGCTTGACAAAGTCGCAGTGGTTATCGGTTAAAGACCCTCATTGCCAAGCTGCAGACCAAACACGTGCTAACAAATATGACAGCAAGCTAAAAGGTTCGTTTCATCGACAAGCATACAAGAAAGAGTAATCCTAAAACTTTCGTCGATTCTGGCCAACCAAGCGAAAACTGGCGAGCTTATGTGCTTTTAGACTGGTCTTCGCCTACAGTACAGCAAAAGCACATAGACGGCCAGCCACGCCCCTACGCGCTCACACGCAACTGGCTCGGACTGACGTTCCGGTGGACATTTCTTATCGCTGTGCGCTCACATGGTCTAGCGTAAGCAATGGTGTGTCGTCATCAAAGATGTAGTGATGCGTCCACGGAGCTTCGCCAATCAGCGGTTCCATTATAAGCGGAACGCAAAAACGACGCAAAGATGGGCGCTCTCTCTACATGAAAAAATGACTGGATAGAGAGAACTTCGAATCCAGGTCGTCTTACGCATGGTACGCAAATAGATTCTTGTGACATGTCAGCTGTCGCGCAATCATCTCGCCGCAACGTTGAAATCAAGAGGTAAACTTACTAACGTCTTGGAATAACAGCTCGTCCATCTTAAATTGAATTGCAGCATGAGACAATTGTTGTGCCGCTACAAAATGTCAGACATTCAAAGACGATTACGATACGTTTCTACAGGTTTGACGACAAAAAAGTGACCTGGGAAAGGGCGCCATACGTTACAATTCCATTGGCTGAAATGAAACATGTTTAGAGTGCGAGTGGATTAGACCGATTGGCGGTTGGGAAACGAACGTGAACCCGTCCCTTTTAGCATCAATGAAAACCTTACTGTCCCTTCTCTTACTATATCCATTGCATTTGCGAGGTATTTATACATACGGATCGTACCAAATTTCTTATATAAAAAACATCGTGATTATTCTTTTCTTGGCCCCGCTGTTGTCAGCATCATCAACACTCGCCAACTCGCTTGGTGTGGATAAGACCAGTCGAATACTTTTTCCTGTACAACAGACCAATGGGACCCCTTGCAGTCCAACAAACGCCATCTCGGAGACACAAGACCTCGACGGCCTCTTCTTCATCCAACCTGTCGCCTTCGCACACAATGACCAGCCCAACCGTGTTACCACCACTGAACTTGCACTCGACGTCGTCCACCGGCAGCACTCGACGCAGCAATGTTATGCCACGTGCAGCCTTCCCTCAAGGCGATAACAATAACGAAGATGCCGAGCGTCGCAATGTCACGGCACTTACGATCGTGAATCTACTTGCCCATGCCGGTATTGGCGGTAGCAAGGCCAATAACAACAAACAACAGCAGTCTCTGCCTTCTTTGCGTTCGCAGAGCAACAGCATGACGGGTAACCCGTCACTGCCTTCGCTACCCAAGATGGCGGTCCCGTTGCTACGTGGAGACCAACGGTTCGCTTTCCCGAGCAACTCGGGCGGATACTCTACAAAGACACCGACGCTTACGGCCGTGCGTTCAAACAGCGTATCATCTTCTCCACGGCTCATGCCAACGTCTGCAGCTGCTGCTGCTACTTCGCAGTCAGCAGATCCTAGTTTACCCAAGAGGGGCCGAGCTGCCACGGCTTTGGGAGCAGTCAATAACTCCCGAAAGAGACAGAAGGATGAGCTGACACGACTCCGTGCACAAGTGCAGGAACTACAGCGTGAATTAGAACACGTACGCTCGAGAATGCCTCGGAAATCACGTTCGATTTCAGTGGTTAGGAATAGTGGAATCAAGAGTGAAGACAGGCGACATATTGGACGGTCACATCATTCTTCTGCAGCAGTCACTGCTGCACCTCTTATGGAGTTAGAGGCTGCTGATGACTGCACTAGTAGACACATGGTAGTACCGGTGTGGGAACGCATGGCGCACCATCAGAAGGAGGAGAAAAGCAAGGCCGAGATGGAGAATTTACGTCTCAAGGGTCTTATTCAAGAACAACTCAAGATCTCCAAAGGTCTTGAGAAACTTTTGCGAAAGAGATGCAAGTCGTCCATGAGCTCGGGATCTGATGTCGAGACCTTTGCAGTTGGTCTCGGAGTCAAGCGACCCCGTACAAGTGACACGGCGGAAATAGCCGTGTTTGCGTCACTGGCTTCTGGCTTGGATGCTCGACTTGCTGAGATGGAAGCGGTGTTTGAAAAGGGAGGTCTGACGCGGGACAAGCAGGAGCTACAGGAAACGCAGATGATCCTTGATGAACGACGTGGACCAGTGATGGAGGTCAAGGACGCCAAGATTTTGCCATTTGACGTGAAGGCCTGCGCGGCCGCTGTTTGGCAGTCCATGGAAGCTGAGTCGGAGGCCACAGTCGTGGGAGGTGCTTCCGACGATACTCTTTGTTTCAAAAGCTATATGCCCTTCCGGCAGCACCGAGCACCCGATGCCGAGCTCAGTGTCCATTGTGTCATTCGTCGTGTGATGGATGAACCAACCGGCCTCGTCGTGTTTGTGTGGGAATCGGTGGCCCAATGTCCCAACCGCCTGCCGCACGTGAGCGCCAGCGCCAAGGGCGTGGAGATACGGGACTGTGGCTGGGGACTGCTACAACCACTACGGAGCTCTGTAGGCGAAAAGTCGAGCATTCTGCAGCTCTGCTCGTACCTGATGCCCCAGCTGTGCGGCGTCTCGGCAGAGCAGAGTCGGCAACACATTCACGGACTCGCGGAACTGGTGGCGCCATGGTATCGGGGTTTGTGGAGCAAGCGGCAACGCAATGTGGAGAACACACTCATGAACAGCGCCATTAGCGCCAGGAACAGTCATGGGGCGCTTAAGATTAAGCTTAAACAGGAGGCAGCCGGATAAACGAGCCGCTAAAGTGTAGCATCACTAACTATGATTAGGATAAAATATGCAATTGTGAAAGCTGTTTTTCAACAGATGCGTATTTTTTCCTGAAATCGTCCAGGAACGATTACGGCTGCCGTCGGATTACGTTCTTTCGGGTTGACCGTTTACTGGCTACAGCGGGCAGATATCCAGCCGCGAGGAATTCCAGTGTCTGAGTTGCACTGCAGCTTCATACTTGGATCAAAGCTGAGAGAGGCAGACGAGTCTATTTAACCGTTAGTGGTTGCAGGATGTCTGGTAAATCCTAAGCCTGGTTAGCAACGCCGGTTCCTCATTCGAGTCCGGTGGTTGTACGGGGCTTGTCACCTGCGGTGACGGCTCTCGGGGTTGTCTGGCTATGGCACGTTGACATAGCATCAGACGGGTTCCTTGTATTTTCGTGTCGGTTCGCCGGCACTCTCGCTTCGCTACGGCTCGAAGTTGCCTCATGCTGGCTTTCCAAAATTCATGAACGCTACCGGCGATGGTCACGTCCTCTTGCTGGAACGTCACTCGGTTGCGTTGTATCCACAAGCTGGTGATGCAAACGCTGCTCAGGATGTGCCATATGCGTTTCCACACGGCGGCGTATGCGGCCACCTCGTCTGGGTGATTTCTAGTGAGCTGTTCCTGGACCACCTTGGATAGTCCTGGCGCGCTTCTACTTGCACTGTTTGCAACGAAGCGTTGGAGCCGTCCAAGCTCCCATCGTTCTCCTGTCCAGTGACAGATAAGCTTCTGTCAGCAGGCTTGCGCGCACGGACGTGTCCAGCAGATATGGTCCAGTGTTTCTTTCACGCCTTGACAGCATCGGAGCTTGCGGCAACTGTTATCTTGCCCTCGGTCTGGATGGGAGAGATTCATTTGCCTCACTGCAACTCGATAAACGACCCAAACTTGGTATGCAGTGAACTCGTTCCTAGACTGGTTGGCGTCTGCCGTAAAGCTGCTGTCTGCCACGCACTTCCCTCCGCTGAGTCCTGAAGCGTCTCCAGAGTTCGTGTCAGCGTACTGTCCGAACCTTTGTACCGACGAAACGGTTGTTTCTTCAGGGCCAAGAGTACGTGTTTGTTCGCGATAGTGTCGGACACGCTCCATGGGAACCCGTGGATGAGCGGATTCGCGTAAAATACGATGCCCCGTGCAACCTGACCCTTGCGGAGCCTCTGGCAGTCGGCTGCCGTGTGCTGATCCTCGATGTTGTTCGCAGCAATGCTCCAGTGAATTCCATCGCTGTCTTGCTCCAGGGCGATGACGCTCTGCCGACCTGGGTCTGAATCCACCATGATGCCGCTGACGCAGCCTGGCGTGGTGTATTCCCATGTGTAGTCCTGTGTCAGTTTCGGTGGGTGGCGCAGGAGTATGTCCTGTCGTACTTGAAGCTCTTGACCCACAGCCAAGCTCGGTGCGCTCAGCAGAATCGCTAGGCCCCATCTTCGAAGCTTGGCTTGTTGATACGACCGTCGGAATGATGAAGGAGTACGTCCTATTCCCAATCCGACGCAGTCGCAGTTCCGCTATAGTGCAGGGCTGAACCTTGGCATACTGCCGTGACGTTGAAACGTTCCCCTGCAGGTGCACAATCCAAGAGTTTTCGGCCCAGAGTACGCAGGCCAAAATGCTTCCTCTTCTGGTGTCATTGCCCGAGGTAAGTGACGAAGTGGTCGAGAAAGCTCCACCACCCATTCCTCTGTTGTCGTCCAGCTGATCGCCTCCGATGCCAGGCTTTCGAGCTCCGTTGTGTACTGCTGCTGCCTACCCTCGGGGTCCGGTAGTGTTGGTAACAGCAGAGGTTCGATCAACTGCTGGAGTGTTTCCGGGGGTCCTGCGATCCTTGGAGAGCTGCCGTCCTCTCTGTTGGCGCGGAGACACTCCTTCTGTCCAGTCCTGCGTTGCTCCTCGAAAAGCCCATGCCTGCCAGGCCAGAAAATAGATGTCTTTGCGTTGAGTTAGCCAGAGTATGGCGTGTTTCACCCGCTGCGTCTTGCATGCAATTAGTATGGAAGCCAGTCCGACTCCTCCCGCTTGTTTGGGTGTGAACAAAAGCGCTGGATTGACCTTATGGCGACTGGCCTCCGTGCTGGTAGAGTGGTGCCACGGGAATTGCTTCTGAAGGTTTCTTAGCTGTTGCTCTGCCCATGGTGGCATCTCAAAGACAGCCGCAGTGAACAATACAGCTGGCAGCATGATCACGTTTAGAATCAATACTCTGTTCTCGACGCTGGTTGCAAGTCGAGTCGCTGTCGCCAGTCGCCGTTGGACGTTGCGAACACGAGCAGCCCAGTTTGCTGTGGTAAGTTCCCACTGCGTAGCCTAAGTACCGCACCGTATCCCCATGCCGCAACACTGGAATCCCGTGAAGATCCTCCATGTCCACGGCTGTGTTTAAAAAGATAATTTTACTTTTTGTCGGTTGTACCTTCAAGCCTGACATCCGTCCAAATTGTTCCACTATGTTCATCACTCTGGGTAGGTGTTGCACCTCCTGCAATCGTCGACGAACGCTGAAAGCTTATGTTCCTCACCATTCCCTCCTGGCACTTTTAAATCGATGATCTCGATGTCCTGTTGAATTGCCAATGCAAGTATTTCCGCCGCGACGAGAAAGAGCAGCGGAGCGAGCGGGCACCCCTGCCGTATTCCGGAGACCACCTCCTGTGGCTCCGAAAGTTCCCCGTTAATCACGAATTGGGCCGTGAGAAAATCCGAAACGCACGAGTGCCAAGAACAGGAATTCCCGCGCGACCGTGTCATAGCTTTGCGAAAGTCGAGCAGGAGGATTGCCCGACTGCGTGCAGCTGCTAGCTTCGGTTCGTCCTTGGCTGTTGCCAGTAGAGCCAGCATCATCATCACGGTTTTGCGCATCTGCCTCCCATATACGAAGCCCTGCTGCGACTCCCCAATAGGTGTCCCTAGCACTCGTTGGGCTCGCGTCGCGATGATTTTCGTATCGACCTTGTATCCGGTTTGAAGGAGTGCGATGGGTCTGTAGTCCATGGCATCATTGGAATCGCCCTTTTTTCTCAGTGGGATGATCAACCCCTGTAGGAATGACTTGGGCGGCTCTCCTCCTGCAAGTAGTTCTTTCCCGATAGCAACCATTGCTGGAACCATTACTGCTTGGGTATCTTTGACGAAATCATTGTTGAGTCCATCTGCACCTGCCGCCTTGTGCCTGCTGAGAGCATCAATGGCCTGGATCACCTCGTCCGGTGATATTTCTTGGAGGAGAAGCACATTGTTTGCTGCCGAGAGGCGTCTGTTGGCCGGTATCTGCACAAATTGGTCGAACTCAGTCACCATGCGCGCCGATGGCGTGGTGTGAATCACGATGCCTAAAATCGGCTTCCATTCCGAAGCGAATCTATCTGCCAGCGTCATTTCCCGCCGGAACGGTGCACCGTTGGCCTGACGTATATCGGTAATGGTCTGATCACTCTCTCAGTTAGATACTCGCTTGAAAGTCCACCGAAGCTTCTCCGTCGTTCTATGGAGCTGTTGACCCAAGCGAACTAAGTGCTCCTCTCTCGCCTCTTCTACCGTGACTTCCAAAAGCTCGCTCCTCGTCAAAATGCGTGCCCTGTTCTGAGCGTGGATTCTGTGAATTACTGCGTTCCGCCGCTGCGTCTCACGTTTCGTGATCCGCTGGACACATGCCACGCACTGCTTTGCTGTGTTGTCCCAAGTTGCCGCCGTCACCGCCTTGCCAACCTCCGCGGATGTGAGCTCGTCGAGCAGCTCAGCTAGCACCCGCGCGGACTGCGCTGTCTTAATGGGGTACATCACTGGGCGCTTCCTCCTCTGGGGTCGGTACGTTTGTCAGTAAATGTAACCTTACCCGCTGGTGGTCGGATGGGACTTGCGGTTCTTCTACTGATACCCACTGAACGTCATTTGCCCAGGATTGGGGCACGTAGAATCGGTCAATTCGACTTGCCGAGTCGGATCCCCAGTATGTAAAAAAGTCCGTCGGGTCTGGGGCCTCGTCTTCATCCTCTAGTGGGTCCATGAGAGTGCGCGCATCCTCCAGGTGAAGCTGTTGAATGAGGGCGTGGAGCGCCGCGCTCTCCGGTCTTCCGCTTCGTTGGCCTCCCAAGGCGGTCTAAAGGCGGGCTTTGCACACTGTTAAAATCTCCCGCCAATATAACCTCTCGCTGCTGCCACGGCCACTGCTGTAAATTAGAGAAGAATTCCTCTCGGGCTTGTTGCTGGTTCGGTGCGTAGATAGTGACTAACCGATAGTCTTCGAACTCGACCGCAATGACCCTGTTCGTCCAGTGCTCTGGTCTCCACGGATGGACCAAGTCCGCCGTGGCTGGTGTCAATAAAATTGCGACTCCGCCAGTTTTGCTCTCGTCCACACTCCAGTAGGACAGCGCCGGCCCTTGTGGCTGATGTTGCCGTCCCCATAATCGCGTCCATGTATCCGCGAGGAGGGCTGCCTCTTCGTCACTGCTTACATGCGTCTCTTGCACCAACAAGGCCAACGGTCGGTCTGCTTCGGGCGTTCGTCTCCAAGCTGCGAGCCATATCGCTCGCGTCTCGATCCTGAAGCCCCGGAGTATAATTGGGGTCAAAGCTGCCTCCGCCGCAAATGTCGTGCTACTTTTTATTGATCTATGGAAACGTGGTTATGCACTGTATCCATGGCTAGTGTTTTCTCATCCAAGTTAAGCATCATCATCAAAAGTCACTTCCTAATCGGCAGCAAAGGCAGCAACGAACAAAGACAAGGGGTAAAAAGGGTAATCGTGCACTCAATAAGTTTTGGGCAAACTCGACCTCTTGTTCTCTTGAGCTACATGTTGAGGTCATGTATTGGGTCACTCCTACGGATATCACTTTAGACAAGCTTATCTGTGCTCTCTCATCAAACGGCAACACCCTCACCGTCTATAATCCCGTTGTAACGCGACTTTGCAACAAATAACGACTTGGTCGTGTTTGCAGCAAGCGTAGGCTAGGTAGGTACAATACATTCCCAGCAATGGTTTATATCTCATTTGAGCACGCGCTTCGACCATTTTAAGGATCGAGTCAATGTCAGAGATAGTAGCACTGCTCGGTATGATGAGACGGCGAGTTTGTCGACTATGAAGATGGCCGGTTTTTTTTACACTGACAGAATGAAGTGTGGATCTTAAGACTTGACACGTGGGGGCGAAATGAAGCGTTCGCAGTAGTAAACGCTTAATGTCTCATTTACTCGTCACTCGACCACCTTGTGGCCTGCTCATGTGGCCGCGTAAGGCATCTGGTCATGTGTGCTAGGGTAGCTGGATGGGCTGCTGCACCAAACAGATCAAGATCCTTACAACGACGCACATGATGACACACAACCGTCATGTGCGTCGTTGTAAGGATCTTGATCTGTTTGGTTCAAGGCTTGACTGCGACACCAACAGACAGTCCTGCTGGGAGCGACGCTGTCATCATGTTTCCAACAATGTCCTCTACCAACTTTAATACGCTTGCATTCACACAGCCTCAAATTGTTGATGAATTTCAAAAATATTATGGCATGTGTTCATTTCATTAAAACCAAATCGATCTTCTTCGTTCACTACTAAATCCTTGCCGCAGATCCATGCCTCTTGGAGTAAACCATCTCGTCAAGGATAAAATTCTCAAGCATCTGCTCGCGGGCGTTAAGAATCTTACGATAGGATGGGATCACGACGTTCGAGAGCATTTCCAGACATTCCGGTTCGTTGATGTCAATAGCCGCCGACAAACCGGGCGTCATGCAGACAACGGTCTTAATTAATGTCAGTGAGGCAGCAAGTCCGCTCTCGCTGTGGACGTTTTGGATTACACCGTAGCCACGCTCCCGAATCGGGACGCTGTTAGGGTGACTTTGGAGATAGTCCTTGGGCCAGTCTCCCGTCCCTTCCCAAACCAGCACGATGCGATGTGGTTCTACAAAACGTCGACACACACCGCGTAACAGCACAGAGATGCCCGCAGTGCAGGAGACGTTGTCCTGTAGCAGACACTTTCTTTTAACGTACATGACATTGTCATCTCCATCTTTCATAGCTGGATCAGCTGTTCCCATATTCAACACTGAGCTCTTCTTGACAACGTTCCATATGACTCGACTCACAGCATCCAGTGTAAAAGGCACCATTTTCGCTCTCGAAAAGCGCACATATGTGCCCTGATGACCTCCAGTGACAACACGTGCGTCGCACAAATCCTTCTTGTTTTCTTCAAGTCCCGCGGCTTTAAAAACGTGCGAGAGGTGGTCAAATTGGTCGGCAATTCGCTTTTCCATCAGCAGGTACAAAGGAGCGTCAATACTCGGTTCGTACTCGAGCTGAGTGCAGTTTTGCAAGTCCATAAATCCAGTGGTGGCTTCCCGCTCCATCTGCTTCAAACAAGCTTGCAACATGCTGTGAAGACGATTGGTGTGTGTCTTGGCTTGAGGTTTCTTCTCATCGGCTCCGAGTCTCGCCTTGAGGTCCTCCACGTCCGCTTGAATCTCGTCGTCTGGGTGATAAACGCGCTGTCTTTTGGCAGGAGCAGCAAACGGGCTATTACATTTAGTATCTACAGCCACATCATATTTATTCATGTTTTGCTTGAAAATAGCGGCTAGGCAAGCGTCTTGCTTGGAGTTTGATGGTGACGTTTCTTGAGTGATAATGGACGTGTCAGCGATATTTCGAGATGGAATTTGTAATGTTGCGGCAAGCAGCCATGCACCACCAATAAAACAGTCTGACAACTTGTTCACAAGCACACGTCAAAAGCTGCACTATGTTGCGCGATCAAAAAGGATTATGGCACCTCCCGCTTTCATGTTTACGGTCGAAGGACACGACTACGATTGGCTAAGCATACATTTAACAAATCATCAGCGCTTTTGTTTAGGACGAATCGTCACTTTGTAGTACCGTGGACCATCAGCGATGATTGTGGCACAAAGCTCGTGAGGCGTTACTCTGGCTGTTTGCGCCACACAGATGTCACAATTGGTCGACAAGGATGTCCAAGAAACTGGGGCTCTACTTACGTAATTAGAGTACAGATGCAAGTTTAATATAGTTTTAACATAAATCTTATTAGGGTGGGGCTTCGGTTTTGAATTATCTTGATCTGGCGACGGTCCGAACTCGGAATTCGAGACGCACAAGACAATTCAAATAATTGAAAAAATTCGGAATTGAAAAAAGGACTGTAGCAAGTAAAATATTTTGTCGTCATTGTATTATTCAGACATATTTCCTACCCCCAAAACTCGTTTTGGACGATTCAAAATGTTCTAATAATATTCTACAAAGAGACAATTTACGTAATTATGACTACGGTTGTAGTGGACAGCGCTGATGGACAGTACGCTAAAAAATCGTCATGTTGCAATGAAAGAATCAGCGTTTCGGTGGGGAAGTCCGGAATCCACTAAAGTAGATTCCAAACAAACCAATTCCTACTATTTTTCATCAACTAGGCAAGTTAACTTGTCGAAAACCCTCACCCCTCCAAGTTGGAACTTAAGCATGAGTGAGCGTGTATAAATTATATATTGGCTGCGGGCTGCCCATCCAATCTTATATACATCCTTGAAATGTAAAATTGGTAAAAAAACATATCAGAAAGTAAGGCTTGTAGACATTAGTGCGTGAAAACATCAACGACATGTGTAGAATAGAGCAGAGCCCATACAAATAGGAGAAGGAGCTTGTTGGGATGCTTGAAATATGGATTTGGTCTGAATATTGACATTGTTTTATACTAGAGTTTATTGAGTGGGCGGGCGCGAGGACCAGACCCGGTCATATGCCCGTAAAATAGGACAGCCGAAATTTGCTCAGGCCGGCCCTCCCCAGCGTTCGTTGCCCTTGTCCGAAATACTACTTGAAAATGATATGTTTGCTTTCTGCTAACCATTCCCATACGGGTGCAAGAATTGCGAAGACCAAGTGCAGTCCTTAACGAGTTTATACAAGAACTTGGATCTTCATGACAATCGAACACCTACGGCTAAAGAGGGTCGCAAATACCGTGACCAAGAAGAAACACAGCCGCCTGGACCTGGGGTTGTCTGAAAAAAAGCACGTGAGATTGACCTCGTCGTGGCAGGAACAAAGCGACGTTTAGCTCAGATTCTGTGGAAAGTTGAGTCCGAATGAAAACAAAGGTGCAAGATTGAATTGCTTCGCTCTTTCGTCGTCAGAGTTTGATGTTGCATTTTGTCAGCTTTGGCCCACTTCACTCTTCAGCACTGGAATGCTGGGATAAGCAGTTTCTGAGGTCTGGTGAAGAAAGAGATTTTCAATCATCCTGATTGGGTTTGGATGTCAGAGACACCTAACAGACAAAGGACGATACGAGGCTTCTAGTGCATGCCGAAAGCAACAGAGACGACATTTGACGTACGAGGAAAAATGAAGTGTTATGTACTGAAAAGTGGAAATCCGTTGCAGGACCAAGCGCAGCACTTGTTCTCACAACCGTCCAAGCAGATGACATTTAACAGTCAGACAGTTGTCGACATCACCTTATTGGGCCACGCCCATGATACGAATTGTATTCCCTGTGAAATGGAAAAACAGAACCTGCCAAGGGACATCGCAGTTTAGTTTGTTGCTTCGATTTCCTGTAATGTATTTTGCATGGGCTGTACAGTCGGTGAACTGCATTGTGAGTAGAAAATGACGCCAACTGGAAGTACATTCCAATCAAGAAACAAATCGTCGGACGCAGTCATGCAAAATATGCAAGCCCAAATCAAAAGTTGTCTGAGCAGTAGGTGCGCGGACACCAGCCATTATTCATTAAGATCTGACCGTTGTCCAACACTTGTTGGGTTTCTTTTGACGCTCCTTTCTGCCTTATCCTCACTGTTCCGTCGTCCATCTCTCATATAGAATAAAAATTATAATAAAAGATATTTTAAACAAAAAATCGAAATTATTATTATTATAAAAATAAAAAAATAATATTTATTATATTCTAGGTGAAAAACAACCTGAAAGTCCTTTAACAACAGCCTATTTACATAGAAATAAAAAAATTAAAAGAGGTATATTTTTTAAAAAACCTTCTTTAAATCAATTTTATATCCTTTTTATTTAAATCTAAACTTAATTAATGAATATTTAAAAAAAAATAAAAATTTAAACTATTTGTATCGTTTAAGTAAAAATATAAATAATAAAAGCATTAAGTGAATGCCTTGGCATTAATCTTATTTTTAGGACGTAAAAATTGCGAAAAGCTATATTAAATAATATTTTATTTTAAAATATAGATTTCCTAAAGGAAACTTTTTCTTTGTGAAAATTTGAAAAACAGTGAATTGAAATATCTAAGTAATTGTTAAAAAAATCAAACGAGATTCCGTTAGTAATGACGAATGAAAATGGAAATTAGGTTTATAATCATAAAAAAATTATTTGAAAAAATTTGAAAAATTTACTTAAAAAGGTGAAAGTCCTGTAAAATGATAAGTATTTTTATAATAGTAAAAAAAGGTATGTGTAATCTTTTTTGAATATTGGGGAACCACCCTCAAAACCTTTTAAAAATTAATGATCAATAGTAAACAAGTACTGTAAAGGAAAGGTGAAAAAGAACTTTTGAGTTTGAAATAATTCTGAAACTTGATGTTAACAATCAATTGAAACTTTTTAAAAAAGTAACAGTGTACCTTTTGCATAATGGGCCAGCAAGTTTATTTTTATAGCAAGCTTAATTTTATAAAGTAGGCGTAGATAAATCAAGTTTTAAAAAGCGTAAGTTACCTAAACTATAGTTATATAAATAAGACCCGAAACTGAGTGATCTAACCATGAACAGATTGAAAAATAGGTAAAACTGTTTGAAGGATCGAACTCACATATGTGGCAAAATATGGAGATGATTTGTGGTTAGGAGTGAAAGGCTAATCAAACTCAGAGATAGCTGGTTTTCCGCGAAATCTATTGAAGTAGAGCATTTAAAAACTTTTTTTGGGGTAGAGCACTCATTGAGCTAAGGGGTGTAAAAACTTACTGAACTCTTAAAAACTCCGAATACAAAAAAACGTAATTTAAATAGACAGACATTAGGCGCTAAGGTCTTTTGTCAAAAGGGAAACAGCCCAGATTGATCGCTAAGGTCTCTAAATAATATTCTAAGTGAAAAAGGAAGTGAAAGAATAATTACAACCAGTAGGTAGGCCCGGAAGCAGCCATCCTTTAAAGAATGCGTAATAGCTCATTGGTCTAGTTTTTTTGCGCCTAAAATGTATCGAGACTTAAGAAATTTACCGAAGCGGCAAGTTTTATTAAAAAATAAAACGGTAGCGGAACATTCTGTATGTTGATAAAGATATATTGTGAAATATATTGAAGATATCAGAAAAGAAAATGCTGGCATTAGTAACAAAAAATAATGATTTATAGTCGTTATCACCGTAAATCCAAGGGTTTCTATGTTCAAATGCATTACGTAGAGTGAAACGGCCCCTAAGAAAGATTTGACGAAAGCAAATTTTGATGGGATAATTTTTAAATTAATTTTTTTTAAAAAAGTGACAAAAATTCTAAATTTTTCAGGAAAGAGCTTTTTTAGAATTAAAAACCGTACCCTAAACCGACACAGGTGGATAGGTCGAGTAGACTAAGGTGAATGAGAGAACTATATTGAAGGAACTCGGCAAAATAACTTTGTAACTTCGGGATAAAAAGTACCTAATTTAAAAAATTAGGTGTCACAAAATAGGGGGTTGCGACTGTTTAATAAAAACTTAGGACTCTGCTAAATGGTAACATGATGTATAGGGTCTGACACCTGCCCGATGCTGGAAGATTAAAAGGAGATGTTTACGCATTAAATAGAAGTCCCAGTAAACGGCGGCCGTAACTCTGACGGTCCTAAGGTAGCGAAATTACTCGTCGGGTAAGTTCCGACCTGCATGAATGGTGTAACGACATCCCCGCTGTCTCCAATATAGACTCAGTGAATTTGAAATATCCGTGAAAATGCGGATTCTGAGCTCTTTTTTTTTATATTGTATATGTAACCCTACTATACGGTAAAAAAATTAAAAATTATTTAATAAATTAGAATATATATATTTTAATTTTATAGTATAGATATATCTTTATATAATAAATAATTATAATAAACTATTCATTATATAAAAATATAAATTTATTTTTTATTAATATTATAACGTACTAAATAAGATTCAAATTTATCTAAAAATGGTATAATTAAAATAAAAAATAATAAAGCATACTTATAACACCAATTTCAGTATAAGGATATTCAACTGGACATTGACCTATCCAACCTAATAATAAAAAAGCTAAAACTAATAACCAATAACATACTTTAAAAATAGGTCGAAAAGCTGTACTTCTAATTTCAGATGAATTCATAAAGGGTGTGAACAAAATAATTAAAGAACCGAACATAGCAATAACACCACCAATTTTATTAGGTAGAGATCGTAAATAGCATAAAATGGTAAAAAATACCATTCAGGTACAATATGTAAAGGAGTTTTCATTGGATTTGCTCCAATATAATTATCGGGACCCAAAGTATTGGGGTAATAAAAATAAAATACTAAAAATAATATAATTAAACCAAATAAATCTTTTGTATAAAAATACGGATAAAAGGGTATATTTTCAGTTTTTAAAGTAATACCTAAAGGATTGTGAGAACCAACTCATGTAATAAGATTAAATGTATTAATACTATTCCTACAATTACAAAAGGAAAAGTAAAATGTAAACTAAAAAAACGATTTAAAGTTGGATTATCTACAGCAAAACCGCCCCATAACCAATCAACAATATCTTTACCTATTAAAGGTATTGCAGAAAATAAATTCGTAATAACAGTTGCACCCCAAAAACTCATTTGTCCCCAAGGTAATACATAACCCATAAATGCAGCAGCCATTATTGAAATAAAAATTATAACATCTGAACACTATAAAGCTTCTCGAGGTGTAATATAAGAACCATAATATAACCCCCTAAAGATATGTATATATACGACAAGAAAAAAAAAAGAAGCGCCATTTGCGTGTATATATCGAATTAACCAACCATTATTTACATCTCTCATAATATGTTCAACACTATTAAAAGCTAGATCAATATGTGGTGTATAATGCATTGCTAAGAAAATACCCGTTAAAATTTGTATTACTAACATAATACCAGCTAACGAACCGAATCCATAAAAAAAATTTAAATTAATAGGTGTAGGATAATCCATTAAATGATTATTAATAACTGCAAATAAAGATTTTTTATTCCATCTCATATTCTGAAATAAAAATTAACTTAAAAACAAAAATAATTAAAAATATTATACATTTATTTTTTTATCCCACGGACTATTAAATTCAAATAATCTGTACTGTTGTGATAAATTAGTTTCTCGAGTCCCGTTTTTTCCGTTAATTATATTTAAATTTTTTTATAAATATGCTAATAAATTATTCTAAGATTTTTATATTTTTAATATTAAGTTTATTTTTATCTATTTTAATTTTCATTTTATCTTTTAGTTTAATTGAACAAAAAGATGATTTAGAAAAGTTAACAGCTTATGAATGTGGATTTAATCCTTATGATGATGCTAGAAAAGTTTTTGATGTAAAATTTTATTTAGTAGAAGCTGTTTTTATTTTTCCTTAGGTTTTAACTTTAAGTTCGAATTTTTCGTGGGGTTTTTGGACTATGATTGAATTTTTAGTTGAATTAGTTATAGGTTTTATTTATATTTGGTGTAGTGATGCTTTAGAATGGTAATCTTATTCTAAAATATTAAAACCAAAAATAAAATTTATTGTAATTAGTAAATCAAAATAAACTTTATTTATTTTAAGGTATATACTTTTTCTAAATAAATTTTATTTTGTAAAATAATATATATAAAACATTTTATAAAAATGTATTTTTTAAGATATTTTAAATAAGTAATAAAAAGATTGATTGATAATATGTTATTACAAGCTTCTAAATTTTTAGTCGAACCCGCGACTTATAGCGTGACAAGCTATTACTCTAACCAACTGAGCTATTTTTCCATTATAATTATATTTTTAGTGTAAATTTAAAGCATCATTTACATACATACAGGTTAAAATCGCGAAAACATAAGCTTGTATTAAAGCGACAGCAATTTCTAAACCAACCAATAATACTATAATAATTAAAGGTATAAAATGTGCTATAAAAATAAAATTATTTACATCTAACATCGTCCAGGCAAAACCTGCAATAACTTTTAATAATGTATGTCCTGCCATCATATTAGCAAATAACCTTACAGGTAAACTAATTACACGAAAAATATATGAAACTAATTCAATTGGTACTAAAATAGGTACTAATGCTATGCTTGCACCACTAGGTAATAATAGATTTAAAGATTTAATTTATGTTTTTTAATCTCAATTAAATTAAAACCAATATAAATAGTTAATGCTAAAGTAAACGTGATAATTAAATGACTTGTTATTGTAAAACCACTGTTGTCTGTTATGTACAACCAGCACATATGCACATTCCAAAGAACGTTTGTCTAACCTCCGAACGTGAAGCGGAAGGTGCGGCCACCCTGCTGGAAAGTGTGCGCATTGCTAAAGGGGTTGTGCTGTTGCTGCTGCGGGTTGCCTGTGATATCCTCACCGCGATCGTACATGGCACGCGTTTCCTCATTTGATAGAATCTCGTAAGCTTCTGCAATATCGTGAAATCGCTTTTGCACCTCCTCGCGCTCTGTTTCATCCTTATCAGTGTGCTTATCCGGATGCCACTCAAGTGCCTGCTTGCGGTATGCCTTCTTGATCTCTTTAGCATCGGACCTGCGTGAAACACCGAGAATCTTGTAGTAGTTTTTGGTTTTGCTCTGTTTCAGAGCTGCCTCGGCTTGAACCACCTTCTCCTTGAACTCTTGGCTCGAGTCGTCCAGCTCCAAAGCGCGCTTTGCTGATCGCACAGCATCCTCGTATAGCTCAAAACCAATCTGCGCTTCGCTCAACTTTGCAAAGGCCTGTGCATTGCCGTTGTCAAAGCTCACAACCTTCTCACAGGCATCACGAGCCTTGGCAAAGTGCTTGAGATGCAGCTCGCTCGTACATAACTGCAGATAGAACTCTTTGTTCATTGCAGCGTGTTCAGGATGTACCTCCACAGCCGACTGCCACTCGTCCACAGCTTCGCCATGAGCTCCACGCTGCATGGCGTCCTCAGCACGGTTCACGTACTTGAGAATCTTTTTCAGTCTCCTGTAAAGGGCCTTAATGCCCTTGTTCTCCGGATCCGAGTGCAAACCCTGACGGTAGTGCAACTGCGCTGCTTCCAGTGACTGCTTATCTCCAAGCGAGTACAGCACCTCACCACGCATCTGCAACGCAACTAGATTGGATGGATCCAACTTGAGAATGGAGCTGAGGTCCGAAATTGCATCGTACGCGTTCTGCAATGACACACTAAGTTGCGCCCGTTCCAGTAGCAGTGGTACACTAGAAATAGCCGAACCTTCCAGCACTTGTGTCAAGGAATTATATGCCGACTGGTAGTCACCGCGACTATGAGCACGCTCTGCTTCGTCGATGTAGGAAACACATTCTTTGCTCCTGTTCAGCTGCTCAATGGCCACTGTATCCTTTGGATATAATCTGATTTCCAATAGATAATCTTATCAACAAACAAACAAAAACATCTAAACAGATAAATGATAAAATCCAAATTGTAACGTACTCGACAAGATTTTGAAAATCCTGAGAGGCCTCGGCACATTGTCCCAGCATCATTAAGAGTTTGCCACGTTGTAGCATTCCTTGCTTGTACTTTGGGTTCACGTCGAGAGACGACGACAAATCCGACAGAGCGTGTGAGTATTTACGCTCACTCAGATAAGCTCGGAACCGTTTGTAGAAATTACGCTCATTTTTAGGCTCCAATTCAATGAGTTTGGACAGCAGAGAAATGGCCTACAATGTAATTTAAAGCAAAATTAGCCTTCATTTGGAGCTTTTTTGCTAGTTTTTTACTCGGAATCGCACCGTCTCCATCTCTCCACTGGCAAATGCATTATCTGCAGCGACGCGGGCCTTTGTGACGGTGTCACTAGTGGCCGCTACGTGCTGGAGATAATATCATAATACAGATTTTAGTTAGATTATTTATGGATCAATGAAGATATCTCGACCTATGGTGGGAATCGGTCAACCAGCGTTTGCATAGAGCTACTAACTGTCACGTACGTTGACAGTGCAAAAAGCGCACAGGACACCCGCGACGAGGACAAATACGCGCATTTTGAGGTGTCTATAGCTTGACGTGTATCTGGCTATATGTCCAAGGTTACACGTACCCGTTAGTACGTGGTACTTAACGGGGAGGCCATAAGTATGTGTGTATTTAGACCTACCACTTGGGTGAGGTACACCATGTCACCGACCCTACTGTATGTGATACACAAAGGTGTATTCACATTGAAAGGGATGATGCCCAGCAGGGACTGGCGTCATCGAATGATGTCATGGATAGAAGTCATTCGCGAGCTCAAATATATGTAAACTCGCCACGTAGGGACGCGCATCTAAAGAGACGCGCATCCAGTCATTGCATATTGGCTAATAGCTTTTGGTTTGTAGTTGATTATATTAAGTATAATTCAGTCTTAAACTTTCTACTTGTCTCACACTGCGCATGACAAGACGGAAACCGCTTCCATGACGCCACTAGTGATTAAATACTAGTATGTTGTGTGAGGTCACCTAGGCGCCCACCAGCTACCTCGCAGCACGCGAGTGAAGACGGCTTGACCGCTTTCTCGTTAGTGCTCGAAGGTGTGCGTGGCAGCTTTTGAAGCACCCGCCTGCAAGACGTGTTGAAATGACTGTAAAAGGCATCTCACATGAGGTTTGTATACCAATGGATTTGGGCAAATAGGGTTTTCCATTAGTAGGATTTATCTCGAAGATCGAACCGTCAAAAGTCGGAGTGAGGTTAGACTGTTACGATTTTTTATAACGTGTGTATACTATTTACAGCTATTTAGTGAAATAAAAAGATGTCCTATGTGAAGGAACTATAACCACTACACAAAAGATTGGGTTAATGGTGTTTGCAGATAGATACGAAGTGGCTTCTGATACCTATTTCTAAGCGCAGTTGTTACACAGTTACTAAATTATAAACAAGTTGTACGAAGGTTTAAGAGTTCAGAGTAAAACTGTTGCGCTCATGTTCGCATTGTAAGTCGTATTTTATTTCGACAAACTGTGTCGGTAGTCCTGGAGCCTGAAGCTATAGCACGAAAATTTGTTTGGTGCTAGTTGGTGAGCATAGATCATCGAGAAAGAGTTACTTTTTGTGGGACAATACGGCTGGCGAATTTTGAGGGCGTCACAAAAAATTCACTCGACGTATTGATTGGTCTTGTACCAATGCAGTGTGTGACGTGAAGTGAGATAAAGCTGCAATTGAGATGTTCATTTTGTTACTGCGCACGAAAGCTCGAAGGGATACTATTCAAACCACCAGTTCACTGCAAAAGATATTTAGTGAAAACGTGTTAAGCGGTCAGATCCATATCAATATACAGATGGATATCGTACTTCGATCAATTAAGCATTGCACTAAAGAAAACGACTCAATGCATGCAGGTATGTAACACATCGTTAGGCTCTAACTCTTAACACCGATGTCTGATTCCCCAGATCTCAACGAGTGTCGGCAGCTGTATCCGATTGTTTTTTGAGAGTCTGACAAGAGTACCGAACATCACTTTAGCAAACAAAAATTTTGAAATGGTTGCATCGGCCCTTTAATCGAAATCTGGCACATGCAAAGGTTGACCAATGTTTGACAATCCACCAAGTTTTGTCAACTCCGCATTTTGCTTCAATAGCTTACTCCGTCTGCACGACCACGCTATGGATTCAGGGAACAGGAGCACCCTAAGCAGGAAAGTGCGTCCGTGGAGCAGAAGATAGAAAAAGTCAAACAAGTCATTCTTCGTTAATTTCGCGCGGTCGTTTTCAAGGAACAGCAGCGAGATAGAGATGTGAGCAATGGCATCTACCTCCGCCTAGCAACGGAAATGTTCCAAGACGCCATATCAACGAAACGGCACAGTCCTCGTAACCGGCTGAGGACTTTTCAGAAATCTTGGAAACCATAACGGTAAATCGACAGTCTGTTTCCCACATTTTGCTTCATTCAACTTAAGACATCAGGTATTTATGAAACAACCAATCGACTACGTGGTAGTTTAGCAAAAAATTTACTGACCACATAGAATGACAAAATGTGCGGTATTCTCAACTTGTTTTATTTTAGAAGAGTTTTGTGAAAGCAGAAATGAAAAAATACAAGGTATTTTATTGAATAGGTCAGCATAAACAACTACACGGGTATTTAACGCTTTTTAGTGTCATCCTTTAAATAGTTGTAAATAATCGTAGCGTTAACCTCATAAATCCTACTGATGAAAAAGTTCCACGTGGCACGATCCCAATATTTGTCAAATCCATCAGTATACAAACCTCATGTAAAATGCCTTTTTCAGTCATTTCAACACGTCGTATCAAAGCTATAGACACCTCAAAATGCGCGTATTTGTCCTCGTCGCGGGTGTCCTGTGCGCTTTTTGCACTGTCAACGTACGTGACAGTTAGTAGCTCTATGCAAACGCTGGTTGACCGATTCCCACCATAGGTCGAGATATCTTCATTGATCCATAAATAATCTAACTAAAATCTGTATTATGATATTATCTCCAGCACGTAGCGGCCACTAGTGACACCGTCACAAAGGCCCGCGTCGCTGCAGATAATGCATTTGCCAGTGGAGAGATGGAGACGGTGCGATTCCGAGTAAAAAACTAGCAAAAAAGCTCCAAATGAAGGCTAATTTTGCTTTAAATTACCATTGTAGGCCATTTCTCTGCTGTCCAAACTCATTGAATTGGAGCCTAAAAATGAGCGTAATTTCTACAAACGGTTCCGAGCTTATCTGAGTGAGCGTAAATACTCACACGCTCTGTCGGATTTGTCGTCGTCTCTCGACGTGAACCCAAAGTACAAGCAAGGAATGCTACAACGTGGCAAACTCTTAATGATGCTGGGACAATGTGCCGAGGCCTCTCAGGATTTTCAAAATCTTGTCGAGTACGTTACAATTTGGATTTTATCATTTATCTGTTTAGATGTTTTTGTTTGTTTGTTGATAAGATTATCTATTGGAAATCAGATTATATCCAAAGGATACAGTGGCCATTGAGCAGCTGAACAGGAGCAAAGAATGTGTTTCCTACATCGACGAAGCAGAGCGTGCTCATAGTCGCGGTGACTACCAGTCGGCATATAATTCCTTGACACAAGTGCTGGAAGGTTCGGCTATTTCTAGTGTACCACTGCTACTGGAACGGGCGCAACTTAGTGTGTCATTGCAGAACGCGTACGATGCAATTTCGGACCTCAGCTCCATTCTCAAGTTGGATCCATCCAATCTAGTTGCGTTGCAGATGCGTGGTGAGGTGCTGTACTCGCTTGGAGATAAGCAGTCACTGGAAGCAGCGCAGTTGCACTACCGTCAGGGTTTGCACTCGGATCCGGAGAACAAGGGCATTAAGGCCCTTTACAGGAGACTGAAAAAGATTCTCAAGTACGTGAACCGTGCTGAGGACGCCATGCAGCGTGGAGCTCATGGCGAAGCTGTGGACGAGTGGCAGTCGGCTGTGGAGGTACATCCTGAACACGCTGCAATGAACAAAGAGTTCTATCTGCAGTTATGTACGAGCGAGCTGCATCTCAAGCACTTTGCCAAGGCTCGTGATGCCTGTGAGAAGGTTGTGAGCTTTGACAACGGCAATGCACAGGCCTTTGCAAAGTTGAGCGAAGCGCAGATTGGTTTTGAGCTATACGAGGATGCTGTGCGATCAGCAAAGCGCGCTTTGGAGCTGGACGACTCGAGCCAAGAGTTCAAGGAGAAGGTGGTTCAAGCCGAGGCAGCTCTGAAACAGAGCAAAACCAAAAACTACTACAAGATTCTCGGTGTTTCACGCAGGTCCGATGCTAAAGAGATCAAGAAGGCATACCGCAAGCAGGCACTTGAGTGGCATCCGGATAAGCACACTGATAAGGATGAAACAGAGCGCGAGGAGGTGCAAAAGCGATTTCACGATATTGCAGAAGCTTACGAGATTCTATCAAATGAGGAAACGCGTGCCATGTACGATCGCGGTGAGGATATCACAGGCAACCCGCAGCAGCAACAGCACAACCCCTTTAGCAATGCGCACACTTTCCAGCAGGGTGGCCGCACCTTCCGCTTCACGTTCGGAGGTTAGACAAACGTTCTTTGGAATGTGCATATGTGCTGGTTGTACATAACAGACAACAGTGGGGACTATATGAGAGATGGACGACGGAACAGTGAGGATAAGGCAGAAAGGAGCGTCAAAAGAAACCCAACAAGTGTTGGACAACGGTCAGATCTTAATGAATAATGGCTGGTGTCCGCGCACCTACTGCTCAGACAACTTTTGATTTGGGCTTGCATATTTTTCATGACTGCGTCCGACGATTTGTTTCTTGATTGGAATGTACTTCCAGTTGGCGTCATTTTCTACTCACAATGCAGTTCACCGACTGTACAGCCCATGCAAAATACATTACAGGAAATCGAAGCAACAAACTAAACTGCGATGTCCCTTGGCAGGTTCTGTTTTTCCATTTCACAGGGAATTCAATTCGTATCATGGGCTTGGCCCAATAAGGTGATGTCGACAACTGTCTGACTGTTAAATGTCATCTGCTTGGACGGTTGTGAGAACAAGTGCTGCGCTTGGTCCTGCAACGGATTTCCACTTTTCAGTACATAACACTTCATTTTTCCTCGTACGTCAAATGTCGTCTCTGTTGCTTTCGGCATGCACTAGAAGCCTCGTATCGTCCTTTGTCTGTTAGGTGTCTCTGACATCCAAACCCAATCAGGATGATTGAAAATCTCTTTCTTCACCAGACCTCAGAAACTGCTTATCCCAGCATTCCAGTGCTGAAGAGTGAAGTGGGCCAAAGCTGACAAAATGCAACATCAAACTCTGACGACGAAAGAGCGAAGCAATTCAATCTTGCACCTTTGTTTTCATTCGGACTCAACTTTCCACAGAATCTGAGCTAAACGTCGCTTTGTTCCTGCCACGACGAGGTCAATCTAACGTGCTTTTTTTCAGACAACCCCAGGTCCAGGCGGCTGTATTGCGTGTTAGTGGCAAAGTTTGCGGTCGAACACTTGCTTCAGTTGCTGAAAACTGATTAAACAATGCACAACGTATTGCATTCTGATCATGTGCGGCTTGTACGTAGGAGTTGGTCCACGCTGGCTTCAGTTAGTCGTTTCATGCGTTCTCACTACCCCAAAACATGCCCAACTAATCCATGAAATCGCTAGTGCTTTGCTTCGTCGTAAGTATTAGTGTTGATTCATAAGGGTTGTCTCGTATTCGTACAGTATTGTTGCTAGACGGGTAATAACGCCGTGAAGGAATGCAGATCATGTGAAGTTTCATCTATTGCTGCGTAGTCCCTTACTAAAAACAAACCGTCTATCCTCAGTTTTCTTCTTGGTCACGGTATTTGCGACCCTCTTTAGCCGTAGGTGTTTGATTGTCAAATTGAAGCTACTGTACGTGAAGATCCAAGTTCTTGTACAAACAACTTATAGGTCGTTATCGAGTGTTCGCTTAGAGTCACTTGTGCCCCGTGTAACGAAATTGCACGAGTCATGGGCAGCATCACGGCTGACAAATACGATACTAGTGTTTACTCTTGGGGGTGCGTCTTTTCCAGCGTAGCTCCTGTCCAGGATTCTATTCGAAAACAGTCTGGTTCATTTTTGATCGGACCTCATTACCCCACACTCATAGTGTGAGAGTTGAGCGAAGACCAAGTGCAAACCTTAACGAGTTTTGTATTTTGTTGTCGCTGCCACTGATCTGTAGCCTATCTTCCCCTCGCGAAGGTCGTGAGACTAATTCCAAGTCCTTCACATTAATACTAGCTGCAAAAAGTTTTTGAGAGCTGGGGTGTTCGACGAATGCACGATTGCTAGGGAATAGTTTATAGTTTGATGGGCTTCTGAGCTCATCTTGAAAAAGAGACACAACGAAATTGAGGACCTTCAAAGCAGAATAATGATGGCAAAACATTGAGCGTTCTTTGAAATATAGGCAGTGATAGTTACGCACCCGGAAGTTTTGGTGCAGAAGCATTGGATAACACTTCATTATTACACTCCGTGCTCCCTACTGCTCCTTTTTTACTGTTCAAGAAGCATGTTTTCTATCATTTGCACTGTGCTGGCCGACAATGACCCGTTTAGCACAAAATCTATGAAGCCCTGTAAAAAATGAGAGCTGCTACCGTTCGTACTTGCTAGCATTTCCGGGGTAAAACATGCCAGATACGCAGCATTGTAAACTTGTTACCAGACATCTGCAGCTTCGGCGCTTCTTTTTCCTAAAAGCGAAAGTGCATTTTCTGGCCTTTGGACTCTGTCGGGTCATGTAAGACCTCCATGCAATGACAATACGATCCGACTCCACATACTCTCGAAGCACGTGTTTGATCATGAAATCCGCGACCGTTTCTGCCAGTTCGATCTCAACGCCAAAGCTTTCCCCAACGGTGTCGAATCATTCTTTCGTCTCTCTCTGTCGTACGAAAACATGTATTTCTCATGCTGGAACGTATATGCCACCTCCAAGCAGCTTCCACCGTCGCGTGGAGATCAAACGGCAGTGTCTTCTTCCAAACACTCCCAGAGACGTCTCATCCCCCGTATCCGCTTGGAAAAATACTCTTGCCGCTTTATGGAATTCACGCCAGCCTTTAATGCCTAAAAAATCTTCTGATCCGATACTTACAATGCGACGCCATGCACGCGTCTTGTCCTCTTTCTTGTACCAAACTCGTTTTCGTCACCTGTTGCAAGGAAAAGTTAACCGTTATTACTTTTTTCCTCTCCTGTATCATTCAAAGCGCTTTTCTTACTCGACATGCGACTCTCGTATTCAAAGCTCGTTGCAGAATAAACACAATTTGTTCTGGTCTCCCAGTGCGCCTTGAGGCGACTATTCTCTCTCTTTGAAGCCAAACGTGGTCCAATTGGCACATTGCCAGGCCTTCCACCCACTCATCAATGCGAGGACGTATTCGTGTTGTCCAAACCGGCAGTAGCTATTCTCAGCTGTGCACGTTGCTCTGCCTCTAGTCCCTTGACACAGGTTCGTAAGTTGCACCTCTCGACCGTGTAGTTTTCGCGCACCATTGCGATGTTTACTGAGGTTGCGAGTCATGGGATGCGCAGCTTCCATGCCGAACTCTCAGACGAAGAACAAATGACCGACGAGTGTTTGGCTCAAGTTTGCGAGTGCGGGGTCTCTTCAACTGCCTCGTTATACTCGTCAAACAGCACTAGAACCTTCGTAAATGTTTTATTGTCGTCTTCCAGCAAAGCAAGTGACATGATGTCGACATCGATGAGAACGAGTGAGATTTATGTCCGGTTTCACTAGTCGCAATTGGAAAGATTAGCAGTCGATAGAGTTGCAAAAGCTACGATTTTACGATACCTATCTTTTCACTATTCATGGTCACTTGAAGTCGGACGGATGGAGAGAGTACACCAAAGATAACGGATCAATCAATTAAATGTGTCGGGTATTCCAATGGTGTTACTTCTATTTCGCAACAACAAAGCTCCGCTAAAGCCGGGATAGCGCGTTTTTCGTGTTCGACATGACCTCCAATTCGGTCATCGACGTGCATCTCCACAACAATTTTGTATAGTAGTTTTAGCAGGTGTCATCAAGCACAGCACCCAAATAGGTCATTCACAGCTACTTCCGAGCGCAGTGAAACAATCGATATCGGTCGGAGAGCGCTTGTACCGCGCGTGGAGCTCAGTAGTTGCGCTAGCAAATGCGTTTGCAAATTTGTGTCCGATGAGCGCTCTCGAACATCACCTTGTGACGGAAATTGCCAACGCTTTGGGTCAGCTTCGATCTCTTCTCGAGCCACGTCCCGAGCACTTGTTGCTACCATAGATTGGTGCACGCAGACATTGCATAATGTGACTCCACGCTGTACGACGTGCGTTGTGAGACGATCATCACGTCTCGGACCAGTGATGCAGTTCATAACTGTCTTTTTCGAGCGGCAAGACGAGCACACGAAACGCCAGCACAATTGGCATGTGGTGGCTGGTTTCTTCTTGTTGCTGTGCGCACTGAACCAGGGACCGCGCTTTTTGCAAGTCACGCACAACTTGCTGTCGGTCACTGACATGGCTGCAGCGGCAGCAGTGGAGATTGTAACCGTAAGCGATCCGCGTCGAGCCTTGCGTTGCGGGAGCGAGCGGGTGAGTGCAGACAGACTCGTTTGATGTGCGACATACCCCATCAACGGCTCAACTGAGGGCTGGCGCTGTGCCAGCATCCACGCAAGTTTTTTCATTCGTCCACACAGAACAACCGTACCGGTTGCTGCCATTGCGGCAGTCGTGGATCGAACAGCAGCATTTCCACCGCTTAAACAAGCGCGGGCAAAGATTTCCACTGACCCACGAGATACATCTCCTCGGGTTTCAGTGTTATTGGCATTGCCATCGCGAAAAATCGTGCAAGTAGACATATTCCCCCGCCGCACGTTTTGTCGGATATGAGTCTGAGGGAAATGTACTGAATGGCGTAGTTGAAATCCAACGCGCTCTCCGGTCGACAATGCTGTTGTACCCGTAGCCTCCAAAAAGATTAGATCCTCTCGTGATCCTGCACCTGGAAGTGTCACAGGATATTGCAGCGGGTGATAGCGATGGTAGTCGATCGTTGGACCTTCCTGCTCGACCCACTTGATCGTTAATGATCGGAACGGATCAGCCGTAGTAGGAGTTGTAATTGTAGCCAGTACAGCGCCATCCGTAATGTTATCGCGTTCATATGCGCTCTTCACACGCATAACATCAACTGTTGCACCAAGAGCACCGTACATAGCGTCATCCAGTGAACCTGGCACAGAACCCACAAGCTGCAATATCGGCAGCTCCACACCCAATAGTGTTGCCGGGCTTGCTTCAATGCTAGACATGTTACTGGGCGTCGGTGACCTACTGTCGTAACTATTGGTCTTGCAGTAATTACTCGAAAAGCTGCCTGTTCTGCGACTGAAGAGGCTCGCGACACTGCAGCAACTGCTGCCGCGACTACCAAAGCTAGGATTACACAATTCCGTGCCGGAAAAATCCGCTGCGTTTGAGCTTCGGTTTCGGATGTTTCGGAGTCGCACTTGTCGACGCATGCGGCGCTCGACGTCCTTTCGCCGACGCTGAAGAAATACCCGAAGCTCTCGCTCCTGCTTAATGCACTTCCAGTGGTTACCGTCTACCTTTCGACGGTCCTGCTCAATGAATTTTTCATACTGAATTATAGTGTTCTGAACGAAAATCCGTGCTACCGCCTCAAGCTGTGCCTCATCTTCTGCTGCCAGTTGAAGCGGTGCAAATGGGGTCGTAAATTCCGGAGACTTTGGTGCGCGGTGGTGGATACGCATCGAGATGACCTTCCTGTTGAATCCGTCGAGCGAGTTGTGTACTGCCAAATCTAGAATGAGTGGAGATGTGATGATCCTAATGTGTTGAGGGGTTCTGACGCGAATCCGCGTCTCCAAAGTTGAAACGATGATGCAACGTGCTCAAGCTGGTTTGCTCAAGTTAGATGTAAACAAGGAGATTGCAACGGTCACAAACGCCAACGTCGGAACCCATGAAGGCTGTCGCACGACGGTAATGAAGCAAGCAACACGTAACCTTTGGTTATTGATGGCCAGTGCAAGAACGACTCAGCAATGGTGACCCCATGGCGTTATGTAATTTGTCAACTCATTAGAAAAAGCTCAGCTACAATGCGAAAGGCCATCAAGTAGTCAGACTAAACCTGGCATGCTTGACTGCCACTGAAACTCGACTGGAACCGTAAAGGGCAGAAAGGCGATGCCACATTGCCGACGAAGTCGACATTGCATCAGCCGATTTCTGATTTGAAAATGCCTGGAAGAAAGCAGGTTGCGCGGCGGTTCTCAGGGTCGGAATGAACCGAACGGTTGTGAAACGACAGTGCTTGAAGGGGTCATTGTCATGCGTACACCGCTTCGACATCCGGATAGAGAGTCGGATAAAGGAGAGTCAGGTGTACGGGTCCGACCTTCCAACGTGCTGCCCTCCTCTCATTTGCTGGACGTGTTTTCAAAATGACCTTGTTATACCAAGTTAACGTATTATCATAAACAATGAACGTCTCCTGGCACTACTTTCACTGAAACAGCAAGACGTCGAGTCAGCAATGTTGAATGGTCAGGGGCGCAAGGACGTATTTTCTAGTGTCTCGATGTACGCTGGTTCTCTTATATGTCAAGTTTTGTTGTGCCGAGTGTAGATAACAATATGCTATTCGATCTGATTCCATTGCTAATGCATGTCAAATAGATACCCAGGCGTATTAGATTATTATTCGTTTAGAAATATAACACACTATAAGACTCGTTCCCATTTGGACTACAATGTCAAAGGTAGAAGCATAGTGCATAAAATTGGTCTGGTCAAGCTGTTTTGAAGAGAGAAAAATAACCTCGTCGTTGAGTGTCTTGTCTTTAGTATCAGTACAGATAAGGAAGTGCATGATAACCTGAACAATGTATTCGACAATCGTTAAAACAGTCTCGAGCTAATTCCCGTACGTTCACTCGCATTGTACCAACCATTCTTAATTTGTTGTTCCGCTACTGCTGAGGCTTTTGCTGACACATAACCTGAGATGGAAGCAAAAGTTGTGGTTTGCCCTTCGCGTCACCGCTCTGCTTTGGGACCCATTTTCTCTGAGTCGATTGAGCACCTGCCTGTTTCAGTGGGGCGTTCCCATCACTCTTCGGCAATATCCCCTGCTTGCTCTTTCCGCCATGACTGCGATGTTTCCACTTTGATCTGTCGACTGCAGTCTCTGTCGTTGTGCTCAACCTCTTGTCGGTTTTTGAACAAGAAGCAGCTCCAAGAGGAATATACTCTTTTGCGCTGGGCGGAACTGGAACTTGCGTCTGGGACGGCAAGAATGCTCCAGAGAGTGGTGGCGCGTACATCGGAGCATACGATCCGTCGGGCATCAAGAAAAGCTGCGGTTGCGGTGGCTGCGTCGCATAGAACGCTGGAGGAGGTGATCGTATAAACTGCGGCGGCGTTCCACTCGGTAGAGGAGGAGTAAGCAGCGAAGGCTTACCGGAGGATTGCTTGTACGTGTAAGGGAACAGCTCCATCAATGCGTCAGGCGGAGGAGGCGCTATAGCCGCAGCCTCGGCCGCCGAAAACAGTGCTGCGACGGATGGAGCCAGCTTCTGCTCTGCCCTTGGCATTGGTGCCGAAGTCGGTAGCGGTGGTGCTGACACTTTTGGAACCTCTGCAGTGGGCAGTGCTTTTCCACTAGCCTGAGTAGCAATTTCACCATCGAAGCTCCATTTCTGAATTAGCTGCTGAATCTTTTCTGGGTTCGGAGGCGCTGGTGTTGCGCTGAGAATTGGCGGCGGAATCAGCAGCGTAGGAGTCTTATTGTTCGTTTGCAAACTTTTCTTGGGCATGCGGCTATTCGTGCTAATCGCCGAAATTTCATCTGAGTAACGCCGCTGAATGGTATGCGCGACATTTCCGTTCTGGTCCTGCTTCGAGCATTTATTATTCGTTTGTTTTTTGCTGCCTGGCGGAACCGATACGCACAGCAAGTTGTTCCAGGCCATGATCTTGCCGCGGTCAAGACTGGTAGTTCCATAGAGTGCCTCTCCGCCCGTGAAGCTCTCATCGAAGAGTACCTCCACGCATCGGCTGCTTACGTGGGTAGCTACAACAGTGCCACGGTGACCCAACGGAACCCCACGTGCACTGATATTGATCACGCGGTCCCCCAGAATTGGCGCACCTTTGTTAAGCGATGATCGCTGCGATACTTCATGCCCCGTCAAGTCCTGGTTCACCAGCGGGTTCGGACGAAACAAATCCGCGGTACTGACAGTTGCAACAACAGGTGCACGTCTTTGCACGTCAGTAGTCTTAGCGCGCTCCGACGCACGCAAAGCTCCAGCGGCTTCCATAGCACGAATCGAGTTCGAAGCAATGTACTCCGATGTCACCGGGATGTGCTTAGAACGCTTGCTCGTACCCAAACGCTGCTGCTCGATCCACTGCTTTACTGCTTCTATCCTAACTTCCACACGCTCGGCATCATCAATTCCGAAAACGTTCCTACCTTGGTAAGTTATTGCGAAGGGTAGTCGACTCAAATTTCGAACAACCTCGGGAAATTCTTTCTGGTAAGATGCAATCAGCTGCACCGCACGCTCAGTGTACTCCCAAGCAGTAGTACTGCCATCTCTACTCTGCAAAGCACTCAAGCTGGAATCACCACTGCTGCTGCTCCCCACAACTCTTACAATATCGCTCTTTCTCCATACAACACCAGAGCTGAAGCTGCTATTGTCGCGTCTGACAAGTCTACAATAGCCAGGAAGAAGCAACTCCTTGCGGTAGCGAATGTTTAATCCGATATCAGCCCCATTGGGCTTGATAATAACGCTTCCGGTGATCAAGCCCAAAGTTGACGCTGATATCATTAACTTCTGAGCCACCAAATACCCCGGAAAAAAACATTCTGTAATCGTTTGAGCGATTATGTAGCCAAAAGGCGGCTCCTGATCAATTGTGTTCACATGGACGGAAACAGTGTGTTGCTCCTCATCCTGTGAACGCACAATAGCTGTACAGCCGAGCCACTTGCCACGTGTAATAAGCACTGTGGAGTCAACAGGGAATCGCTTGTGCAACGGCGGCGAGGCGGTTTCCTCGAAACGTGCATCTAGGAGCTTACGATTACGAACGATAAGCTGGGCGGGCACAAGTGCCTCCGCATCTCCAAACTTCTTCTCAATAGCACCATTTAGCGGATTTGATACCATACCTTGAAGAGGCAATACATGCAATACCGTAGTAATTCCAGTTCTGCCCAGGTCGATGCCACCACTGCCAGGAGTTCCACGACCAGACAGCAGCTTGACCACCTCCGTCTGTGCATAGTGCACCCACGCGCTCTTTTCGTCGGGGCCACTCGGCCTGAAGACAATCTCATTTTGAATGTGGCCGTGAAGATTGTGCTTGCGGCCAGACTGCATCAGACGATATTCGCCAGATTGCGTGCTAACACACACAACGAGCGCCTCGTGAAGGTTCGGCCAGTTCGCCAGGACAGTAGTACCCAAAATCTCACGCGGGTTGATCTCGTCAGCACTAGCACTTTCTCCATCATTCAACTTACCCGATGCGGGGAGCTGGAGAATGAGACTTGACTTACGCGAACTCATACCGAAACAGTTCAACCCGACACTGGCAATGCGAGTACTTTCAAAGTGCACCGTATGAAGTGACGGAAAACCAGCAAGCGGAAGCACAACGCCTTCCGTCCGCTTACTCTGGAACTCGCCGCCAGGAATTATTGGCAGGGTATAGTCCTCTACCCGTGTGTTGCAGTACAGGACATCAGGAAATCCAGTAGCACCTGGCAAGGTTGACTTTAAAGTGTCTAGCACATTCAAATCTCTTACAATTCGAAGTGGCAAACGCTGCAACTTGTTACGTCGTCTTTCGACCTCAGTCAGCTGAGAGTCTGAGCAGTACTGAGCGATAGTCTGCTTTAGCAATGCCACGTCAATGAAAGGCAACAAATTCACGCCTTCCCAAGGGTTGCGCTTGCCTTCCATGTCAATTTCGAACGTCTCTGGGTAAAAATGTTTGATCGGCGATAAAGGAGAAACCATAAGGAATCTGTACGGCTCCGGCACGAGGTTGGCGCTCGAGGACGGTAAATTTGACATCAACTGTTCGAACGGTAGCAGCGGGCCTGCAATCGTCGGGTCTTTATCAAAATTTACATTCGTAATCATGTCTTCAACGTCCGTCAGATCGGAGATCATTGGCGCGTAATGGTAAGGGTAGTACCACGCCCAAGATTGCGGACCTTGGAAATAGTAGGCGAGACACCACACTAATGCCTCCATGTAGGCCTTCTTCACTTCTTCCAATTCCTTGTTGTCAGCGTCACCATTGCCGCGTTTAATGCCATATTTTCGCTCGTAGTAATTCCACTTTGTATCCTGAAAACTCTCGCTGCCAACTAACATGAGCACCTCACGATCGCTCTTCATAAGTTCAAATGACATTATCGTATCTTCACGGCCATCCAGCGCCTCTAGCAATGCACGCTCGGCTTCCTGTTCATCTTCCGCTAACGGTGGTGGGAGGTCATCCTCATCATCGCCACAAAGAGCTGTGATGGCTTTTTGTACTTCCGCGGCATCAACATCGTGCTGTTTGGCTTGCTGTCTTCCACCCCGACGTCCTGGCCGTCGTTTCTCTTCCATCGCACGGTTAATAAGAATTTCCTCCTCCTGATTGCCAATAATCTGAAAAAGTTTCTGAAGCAATTTAACATTTATAATCTTTCCGTTCAGCGTCAAATAACTTCCCTTGTCAAGCAACTCCCGATACACTTTCAGCAACAACGGAATTGCATCTTCACTGATCTCTAACGTCGGACTATGTGGGATAAAGTCATTTCCTAGCAGAAACGTCAGTAGAATAAAATCATCCAGCATTCGTTCTCCATCCAGTGGTGGTTGCACATTCATCTCTATCATGAGATACTCTCGAAATAAGCTCAAATGTACCAACTGCCACTGCTGCTCTTGAATCTGTTTGGCTGCAACCTTCTTATGTTGGCTTCCCCATACGACTGCCTCTCTTACTAGCGTGAAATGAGGCTCATGAGTCATTAAGCCCAAGAGCATTAGATCGGCGTCACTGCCATACATACAATGACGCATATTGGCTTCATAATTACTCGTCATCTTACGGTGACGAATAAACTCGACAATCTTATGCTCTCCCTCCCCTGGTACTTCACTTCCACTAAAGAACACTTCAAGTCGGGCCCAAAGTGGATCATTTTTCATCTTTTGACGGACAAAATAGATCAAATGCTGCGACAAATTGCTCAAAAACTCGGTGCCTGGTGTGATACAGTTCGAATCAAACTTGTTGGTCACAGGTTTGGTCTTGTGACCATTTTTCTCGTCTTCAAGCACAATCTGCATTTGCTTTTCCTTCTCCATGGCCTCTTGCCGTTCTAAACCGGCCCGAAACCGACGCGAACGCTGTTGGTTGAGCTTGGCTCGAGGCGCTACGCCGTCGATTGCAATATACACGAGTTGCTTGGGCTTGATAATGTGCGTAACAAGACGGTCGAGATACGTGAAGATGCCGTGCAGCTGCGCCTCGAGCGAAAGCGAGTTGAGCGTGTCGTCGGCCGCGTCCGAGTGTGTGCAGTTATGTACGATGCCGTTCATGTCGAGATAGAAGGCGTCAAATTCAGGCAGTAGTGATACGTCGGAGATGGGCTGGTTTATAAGCGGATATCGCTCCGACATGTAGCGGTAGAAGCGTGGGATGCCCATGGCGAACGCGGTTGGCGATAGTGCGGAATGGTCGGTTTTAGATATGAAAGGGAGTGATGGTGGTGATAACAACGCAACTTTAGGAGGCTTACAGCAACGTAAACTGAATGTGCAATGGGAAATGCAAGAGTGATGGTCGGTTTGGTTGAAGTTATGTGTGTGGCAAGGTGAATCACATGGTGCAATCATTGTAGTACAATGGCAATGACGTAAGGATTTGTGATTTCACGAGGCGAACACATGTCATCCGCACGGGGTGGGAGCTGGAGAACCGACCGTCCACGTCGTGCTTGTAGCCCTAGCTGGTGTTGAGTTTCCAGCAGGTCTGGGTACGAGGCCTTGAGCCACGTACGTTGAGCGACTTTCACACTAAAAGCGACGACTTTGTTGTCAACTTGCATCTAAATTCTTGGGATCACTTTGTAGAAAACCGTGGTAAACAGCCAATATTGCCAATTTTTTTAGATTCTGTCAAAGTCGTTGTAGTCTTTGAGACAGCACGAACGTTCACACACTTTCGGGTCTCACCTCATGAGTCAACCAAGCACTGCATGTAAGCCCTACTCATGTACCCATAACGATAAAGCACAATTAGCATCAATGGCGCTCCACAGGTACGACATCCTGTCTATCTTCCGTGCCTCTGTAATAATTGATCTTCTAGCTTCAAACCGGTACACGACAAAAACACGCGCAGAACACACAAATTCCTGTGCTCACCTAACTCCTTTCTTGCACACGCTTCAGCGTTGACGGCTACCATCGTGGACGTCAAATGTGCTCCCGAAGACGCAGAGAAAGGCTCGAAGAGAGAGCTGGGCTGCCATTTTCCGAAACTAACGCTTTCGGCACCAGCGAAATGTTGTCGGTCACGCGGACGCGCGCGCGGTTTTGCCGATGACGGAGAATTTTACCACTTGCATGACGGTAGCGTTCCCATCCAACAAAACCGTCCTTGATGTTTGTCCACCGGAACGAAAAGAAAGAAACCCCGCACACTTAATGCCCTTTGCACAACCTGACGCAAGCAATTGCCCATCACGCTAGCATTTCAGATACATATACAACAGCATTTAGATAGATGAGAACAAGCCAAATTACAATAAGCCAACGTACCGTCAAGTCTGCACAGTCGGGCATGCGGTTCGTGGCGTGCCACCGCTGCCATTGTTCAAATGGATGCAGGATCTTCGTATGTAACGACATCCGCCATCTATGACGGCATAAGTATCCCCACAATTTCTCTCTATATGCTGCACGCTTGAGTGCGCAGGATGTACGCATAACAGATACCAACGCCCACGCGTCGCAATACGATAAGAGCGTTGGAATTTCCTGTGCACTCCACTCAAAGATTGACGACCCGTTGGAAGCTAAATAAGTATTTTAAGTTCTTTTTATTATTTAAGACAAAATTACAAATTGAATGATCGCAATAATGCCGTTCGATAGAGTTATGAGCAAGTGACCGTCCCTACAATAGGCTCAGCCTCTGACGAAGTCGAGACGAAATTCGAGTCCGTTGTAATTATGCTTTCCAGTCGCCTACGCTTCCGCCTCGAGGCATCAGCAGGCCGTGCAGGCTTCAGTAGCGTCTCCGACGATGTAACTGCCGGGAAAGGTGTCTACATCATCGATGCGAGCGGAAGGCAGGCGGCTCTCAACGTTTAACCTTGAAAAAAGTGGTACGGTAACAGAGTCGCATCATCAATGTAAACCTGCAAAATAGTGTTGCCCCATTGAGTGCGGCATGGCACTAGTCATCCCATGAAGTTGGTGAGGGTGATGTAACAAGCTAGCCGTCTTCCTTAAGCCTACCTGATGTTTCTGATAAAGCTCGTGCTGTTGGTGCTGGTTTCTTGCCTTTAGTGCCTAAGTTCCGCTGTTAGCTTCTCAATATGTTCAATGGCGATTTAGCTGACGGTCCTCTTTCAAATGCAAAAGGTCCATAAGTTCCTGGAATCTTGAATATAGATCTTTTCAATATATCTTAGCGCGCTTCTTTTTCATCTCATAGTTGGTCCAACTGCAACAATCTCGACGAGATCAAAGCTTCTGACAGCGAAGACGGCAAGGTTGACGGCGCGTACGTCGTTATGTCGTCTTCTTTGTGCTCATCCTCAAGCAAAAATAACACCGAGTCACCTAGCATACCTGCATCTGTCATGACGCTCGGCACTTCGACATCTTCGTGGCTCTGCAGATGCTGATAGCTCTGCGTCTGCATCTGTTGATTTCCATCAACGTCCTTCTGTAATAAATCACCCAAAAACGTCCGCAGAGCGTTCATAGACCCGTCACATGTTGCTGTAGACAAGTTGTTCAGATGCGCGTTTGAAGTAGCAAACGTTGTTAAGACGGAGGATGTGGACCATAGGGCGAATAAAATTCGTCGTGTTTCACGTCTCGAAACACTGATTGGTTGTATACTAAAAAAGTGTAAAACGTACTTTTATCATACATTTTACACGTTTTATACGTTTTCATGTTGATGTGGCAGTTAGTTACCCCGACAAACTCAGTAACCTGCGAGCAAACATTAATCCATTGGTTTCGTATTGCTACACTACCAGCTACTTTTCTACGCTACATTCATCGAACGGATCTGCCGACGGTCTGTTGTCTACTTCTCGCAAGGCACAAACGTTCTGCACAGAACTGCTGTGCTAAACTCTTACTTGCCCTTTGATTTGTCCGAGGCATCGGACTTGGCTTCTTTCGGCTTTGACTTCGACTTCGACGTCGACTCTGACGTCTTGTTCTCCTTCTCCACCGACTCGCTTTTGACACTGCCCGTAGACACCGTCGCAGATTCCTGCTTGCCAGCACCAGCACCTGACGCAGACTCGTAGCCAGAGTAGCCGTAGCTGGGGTAGCCGTAGCCAAAGCCGTAGCTGGGGTAACCATAGCCGTAGCCAGAGGACGAGTAGTAGTCCGGGTAGTAGCCACCATAGCCGAAGTCGCCGCCGTACGACGAGTAGTAGTCGGGGTAGTAGCTGTCGTAGTCTTTGCCATAGCCCTTGCCATAGCTGTCGTAGCCCTTGCCATAGCCCTTGCCATAGCTGTAGTAGTCATTGCCGTAGCCTTTGCCATAGCTGTAGTAGTCATTGCCGTAGCCTTTGCCGCAGTCTTTGCCGTAGCCTTTGCCATAGCTGGAATAGTCGTTGCCGTAGTAGTCGTCACCGCAGTCATCACCATAACTCTTATAGCCGACGCCATAACCCTTGTAGTCATAGTCATCGTGGCCGTAGCTTTTGTAGCCATAGCCCTTGTAGTCATAGTCATCGTGGTCGTAGTCGTAGCTTTTGTAGCCGTATCCCTTGTAGTCATAGTCACCGTGGCCGTAGCTTTTGTAGCCGTATCCCTTGTAGTCGTAGTCGTCTTTCTTGTAGGCATCGTGGCCGTAGTCGTCGTAGCCGTAGCCCTTGTGCTCGTAGTCGTCTTTCTTGTAGTCACCTTTCTTGTAGTCGTCTTTCTTGTAGTCGTCTTTCTTGTAGTCGTCTTTGCCGTAGCTGTAATCCGAGGACTCAGTAGCCTTGGCGTCTTCAAGGCGGCGACGGTGGTAGTGACCCTTGTCATCATGGTGATGCTTCTTGTGGTGGTCATGCTTCTTGTGGTCGTGCTTGTGCGAGTGGTGTCCGTAGTCCTTGTGCGAGTGATATCCGTAGTCCTTGTACGAACCAAGTTGACGACGTGGGGTGAGTCCAGGAGCGCCACGGGCATCGGTCGTCTGCATGACAGAGGCGACGACGCACAGGCCGAGCACGAGTGTCTTGGAGTGCATCTTGCAGATGGAGAGGTTAGTGTTAGTTTTAGTTGGGTTTGCGAGCGATTGCTTGCTGTGTGCGTAGTTAAAAGCAAACCGAAAAGTGAGAGAGCGAGGAGTGGCCGAGGACACTGCAGTGTGCGAGGTTATTGTTGCAGAGGGGTGTTTGACTTTGGCTATGGTATTGTCATGGATTTGAAGTGATGCCTTAGAAGTCGTGATTGTCTTGGTCAAAGTGATTGATCCGAGAATCGTCGAGAGAACCACGATTTGCCTTGACAACTGAGGCTATTTCAATCGTGACTCAAGTTGGGGAAGAAACAATGGTCGAAAGTACATCAACAGGAAAGAGACTGATGGCGCTGGAATTGAAGAATTTGACTTAGAGTGGATAATATGACGGACAAGTTGACGCCTACTCGAAAAAGGGAGTTAAAAACGCTGTAGGCCACAATAACTTGAAAGCTTAACAACCTCGTATTATTTGATGCAACCAGTCTCTTAATTACATTAACATAAGGTTTACAGAACTGGACTTGATGCAACCCACAAGTGAACCTAGCGCCATCAAGTCAACCCAGTGGGTGCAATCTTTCATGGGCAAGTATTTGACTGTCTATGGTATGCAGAGAACACATGGCCAGTCTCTTTCGTGTAGTCACTGTTTGCTTTTTCGTCACTTGAGTCACGATTGAAATAGCCTCAGTTGTCAAGGCAAATCGTGGTTCTCTCGACGATTCTCGGATCAATCACTTTGACCAAGACAATCAACGACTTCTAAGGCATCACTTCAAATCCATGACAATACCATAGCCAAAGTCAAACACCCCTCTGCAACAATAACCTCGCACACTGCAGTGTCCTCGGCCACTCCTCGCTCTCTCACTTTTCGGTTTGCTTTTAACTACGCACACAGCAAGCAATCGCTCGCAAACCCAACTAAAACTAACACTAACCTCTCCATCTGCAAGATGCACTCCAAGACACTCGTGCTCGGCCTGTGCGTCGTCGCCTCTGTCATGCAGACGACCGATGCCCGTGGCGCTCCTGGACTCACCCCACGTCGTCAACTTGGTTCGTACAAGGACTACGGATATCACTCGCACAAGGACTACGGA
This sequence comes from Peronospora destructor, assembly GCA_011800735.1. Lineage (NCBI taxonomy): Eukaryota > Oomycota > Peronosporomycetes > Peronosporales > Peronosporaceae > Peronospora > Peronospora destructor. The sequence goes on along the minus strand of WBRY01000018.1, from coordinate 482,170 downwards.
CACCACTCGCACAAGCACGACCACAAGAAGCATGACCACCACAAGAAGCATCACCATGATGACAAGGGTCACTACCACCGTCGCCGCCTTGAAGACGCCAAGGCTACTGAGTCCTCGGATTACAGCTACGGCAAAGACGACTACAAGAAAGACGACTACAAGAAAGACGACTACAAGAAAGACGACTACAAGAAAGACGACTACAAGAAAGACGACTACAAGAAAGGTGACTACAAGAAAGACGACTACGAGCACAAGAGCTACGGCTACGACGACTACGGCCACGATGCCTACAAGAAAGACGACTACGGCCACGATGCCTACAAGAAAGACGACTACGGCCACGATGCCTACAAGAAAGACGACTACGACTACAAGGGATACGGCTACAAAAGCTACGGCCACGGTGACTATGACTACAAGGGATACGGCTACAAAAGCTACGACTACGACCACGATGACTATGACTACAAGGGCTATGGCTACAAAAGCTACGGCCACGATGACTATGACTACAAGGGTTATGGCGTCGGCTATAAGAGTTATGGTGATGACTGCGGTGACGACTACTACGGCAACGACTATTCCAGCTATGGCAAAGGCTACGGCAAAGACTGCGGCAAAGGCTACGGCAATGACTACTACAGCTATGGCAAAGGCTACGGCAATGACTACTACAGCTATGGCAAGGGCTATGGCAAGGGCTACGACAGCTATGGCAAGGGCTATGGCAAAGACTACGACAGCTACTACCCCGACTACTACTCGTCGTACGGCGGCGACTTCGGCTATGGTGGCTACTACCCGGACTACTACTCGTCCTCTGGCTACGGCTATGGTTACCCCAGCTACGGCTTTGGCTACGGCTACCCCAGCTACGGCTACTCTGGCTACGAGTCTGCGTCAGGTGCTGGTGCTGGCAAGCAGGAATCTGCGACGGTGTCTACGGGCAGTGTCAAAAGCGAGTCGGTGGAGAAGGAGAACAAGACGTCAGAGTCGACGTCGAAGTCGAAGTCAAAGCCGAAAGAAGCCAAGTCCGATGCCTCGGACAAATCAAAGGGCAAGTAAGAGTTTAGCACAGCAGTTCTGTGCAGAACGTTTGTGCCTTGCGAGAAGTAGACAACAGACCGTCGGCAGATCCGTTCGATGAATGTAGCGTAGAAAAGCAGCTGGTAGTGTAGCAATACGAAACCAATGGATGTTCATTTATCGTTATCAAGTTGTGCATTGTCATGAACACTGAGCATAAATTGGTAACCTTGCGAGCCATCGATGAGTGGCAAAGGAACGTATCTGCCTCCGAGTATTTGGCGATGCGGCGATTGGCGCTCAGACTGACACTTGTACCTCTGTTGTGCAAAACCATGGGATGCCGCCTATGCTATATACCCCCACTTCGTGACGACTACAGAGGCTTACGGCGACCACAGTCTATCATTGTTGGATGAATCAGCCCTTCTCATTTCATCAGGATTTTGCCGTTGGTACAAGTTAACAAGTCATCAATTTTTTGCGTTAGTAAACGTGTGACGTACGATGTTATCGTTCATCGCCAGTACCTTCTTCTGGAAAAAACCAAGATGATGTGAGAACCCGTCGTCTTCGCATCCAGCAAAACTTCTCGCAGATTACGACCCCGTGGAAAACAGATATGTTTATAACAGTTAGCGTTGCAACCACAGATTGCCGAAGGCGCTGTAAGACACTACGTAGATTTTCGTATGATATCTGATAGCCCAAGCATCTTTGATGATGCACAAGTATGTTTTGCTCGTGCGAGTAGTCAACTTGTATCATACAAGTATTGTACGAAACGTTAGCTGGCACGAGACTTGCGTTGGCAGCGACAATCCTCCGCACCTCTCCTGCGTTGTTGTGGTGGCCATACTCATAAAGAGTGACTACTGGCGCGTGACGGCTCGTGTGGCCGCATTATTTCGATCACATAAGCCGTCACGCGTCGGTTTGAATTCTTCACGAGGTGAGCAAATAGCTGGTCGTTGACAAGCAACACAGAGTCAAACGAATGTAGCTCGGCAGGTATTTGATAGGAGTCCACAGTTTTTTTTGTTATGTGGATTTGACCGTGGCTCTGAGAACGCTGGGGCATGTACATTGTTGATGCTGAGAGGAATCTTGCTGTCTATCGTTTTTTTTGCTGTAGCTTCGGCTTAGCCCTCAGACTTTGTATTTTTACTTTCGTTTTTGTCATTCAAGTTTTGGTTGAGAACACATTACACTGAATCAATGATGATCTGTACGATAACTTCTACAAATTCGATGCCCAACTGTTGAGCGCATCAATTCTTGTTGAACCTGCTCGCTTCAACACATTGAGGAATTCCCGTTGCAGAGCTTGAAGCTGAGCTTTTTTCTTATTTCTCGATGGGGAGGAGATCATAAGCAGTCTCGGTACGCAACGCACCAATTGAGCCACCTGCAATCAAAGCCTCAAACAGAATTATGAAACTATGGCATTAGATGGACTTACATGGAGAAGAATTAGTCTGTATTTGTCTTTGCTTATTTTCTGTCTGGAAACGTCAATCCAAAAGTTGGCGACCCGACTAATTGTCTCTTGTAAGAGGGCAAAAGACAAGCTTAGAGTTCCTCCGATAGATCGGTCAGTTGCAGTGGAGATCCGACAATCTTTGAGTACTTGTGGTAAGGATACTGTTCAATGTACTTCTGAACGAGGTAGCCGAACAGAAGCGTGACTATGTTGAGCGTCAAGCTGGTCCAGGACTTGGTCAATTCGTTCACCATGATGAAAATTCCCAGCGTAAATGGCAGTATCATGGCCACCACCAGCGAACGGTCCGACAGATTCACACGGTATGGCCGTTCGATTTCAGGATGTGAGAAACGCATACGCACAGCAGCACTCATCTCAACAAGAGACGACAGCCCCGATAAAAAGTTGTCTACCCCCAAGATCGTGTCAAAATCGAACATGCCCATGAACACAATAATAAAGAATGCCAAAAGGATCGCTCGTCGTGGTACGCCTGTATCTGGGTGACGTCTGAAAGCAACAGCGACAACAAAGAAACGTTAGCAATACATTCTTTGCGTTGTGGCACTGTAAATTATAGAACCATACTGAGCGAAGTATGGTGGTGCCAAGCCTGAGTCAGCCATGCCTGCAAGCTGGAATCCATCCTTGGCCATTTCAGCAACGTAAAGCCCGAGATTGCCAAACACCGACGAGATCAGCACCCAAATGCAAAGCCAAGTTCCACCAATCGTTTGCGCAATAACCGAGTATGACCCGTCGTCCCATGTCGTGTAGTGTGGCATGTCTGCACCTGAAATTGCAATGAATGGGATCATATATCTACAGCAAGTAATTCAACACACACTACTGTAAGCCCCTTCCATCTTTACACGTCAACTACATAACTGCCCCATACGTAAACGCAATCATCACGACCGTAAGCACCATCGCTTTTGGATACGTCGTCTTTGGTGACTCGATCTCTCCAGCATATGCCCCCGCTGCATCAAAACCACTGTAGTTCCAGTACAACGAACTTAACAACCGTCCCCAATCACGCTGCAATACAATAAAAAACTTGTCATCCATAACATTCGACAGAAAGCTTCAACTTTATCACGTACGTACATCTTTCCGAATTACGACCCAATTGGCTGGTTTAATCAGCGGTACGGCATGTGCTACTAACACAGTAAAAGGCAGGAAGATTAAGACTCCTAGGACCAGCAGTGTCTGTCCCACTACCTTAATACTACTAAGTGTTGGCAGCATAAAGAGAAGTGCAAAAACTGCACGCAATGCAAAGATACTCCATGCTACTCCGTTATTATCATGGGCTGCATCATCTTTGTCCTCAAGGGTCGTAAGAGCCAGTAGTGTATCGACAATGAGACAGGGATAGATGGCGTTATCAATCACTCCGGATGTCCAGGACCAGAAACCCACTTGGAAACCCATGGGTCGACCAAATGCGACACCCACCCATTTACAAAAACTGCCATCGGTTGGAAATGCAGTAAAAAGCTCAGCAAATGTCAATGCCAAGGGCAAACACCAGACCCATGGGAAGATCCCAACTGCTAAGATACCCACCAGGGGCCCACAAGCTGCTAGCACGGGTTCACTTCCCCATGGTCCACCACTGACATTAAAGTATGTGATGAGTGCGACGGACACGATGCCCAATTGACGGTGTGAGTGAGACCCCGGCATGAAAGAAGACGAGGAAGTCAGACAAACGGATCGATCGTCAGCAGCAAGCGCATTCTTTGACAAGGTTGGAAATTGTCAGGAAACGTCGGAATTGATAAATCAATAGATCTAGCAAGGTATACATGATATTAGAGGTGGAATAAACAGTGTTTGGCCAAATTCCAAAATCAATGTTGCAAGGTCTTTCAATGCTGGAAAAGGACCTATAGCTCAGTTGTAGAGCATGCGGCTGATATTAACCAATGAAAAGACAGAGAAGACAGTGTACCTCTCCAATCATTCTCCATTTCTATCCAATCACATTCCTCTTTGTCGCATTCTCGTCTCATTCGCCATGGCGACACTACGCGACGAGAATGAATCGAAGAATGACGCGCTTAACGACGCTTCTACAACCAAACGTCAGCGTTTAGCAGATGGTATACCCTCTTTTCATGCAATTGGCCGTGTCTTGGACGTGGAATTAGTGGTACGAGGGCTTCTAGCGATGTTGGATTTGGCCTCATTGGCGAGTTTTCTGGAAGTTTTAGCAGCTGACGAGACGTGGCGAGAAGTTTTGACGCATGCGACACTTTGGAAGGAGCTGCTGCTCCTACATTTTGATGGGAATTTACCATCTGTCGAGCAGTTTAACGATGAGAACGAGATTGAAGAAGAAGAAGAAGCTGAAGAAGAAGAAGATGGAGAAGAAGAAGAAGAAGTGAATGACGACAATGAACCTGATCTTTTAGAGCTGCTGGAGGGTGCCATGGACGTAGAAAACGATGCTTCTTTATTGGAGGAAGATCTGGAGAACGAAGATGAGAACGAAGACGATGAGGTAGACGAAGTGAGTGTTTCTTCTCCTCTTCGCTCTAGAATAGGACACAGTGGTACAGCTGTATCGGGACAAGTACAGGAAATGACCGCAGGAAGTGCTGAGGAGACGATGCATGTGACGTCTATGACGTGGCTTGCTGATGCGCCAAGTCAGACATTGCTGAATGCAGCTTGCCCCGATCTTAAAGAGTTTTTGCGGTCGTTAGAGCAGTTGGTCCAGTTCGATGCATGTGTGCAGATAATAAGAGGAGATATTGGCGATATTAAGATGGTGGGGAAACAACCGCTGGATGGATTGGCTTTTCCGACAGCGGCTTTTATGAGAAACCCTCACTCTGGCGTGGCGTCAGTGATATTTCGGCGAGCAGGACAAGGTCTGAGTGAGCATGTTCGGACGCTGGATGTCCGATTGGAAGTTGGACAAGTGCATGTCACGCCGGGCTTTGATGCAGGTGTCGCCAAGCTTATTCACTGTGTCGGTCCGAGTGGATTCAATCCGCACTGTTTGAGAGATCTACAACTGACGTACAGAAGTGTGTTACGCTGCGTCGAGACAGAAAATTTGAGCTGTGTAGCTATGGCGTCCATTTCGACGGGGAACATGGGCATACCGGCCGATAAAGCCGCGTGGTTTGCACTGTGTGCCATTCAGCGCTACATGCGTTCCGCAGACTGGACGGCAACAATTGCCATTGTATGCTTCGAAGCGGACGTGTATGCCGCATTTGCTCAAAATAAAGCGAAGTTATTGACTCAATTTAACGCGGAAGACGTGCGGGCTACTCCTCCGCTTCGGAACTGGTAAGGTGATGGCAATCCACCATTTGGCAGCGGTGAATTGTTGCAGTGCCAGGAACCTCTACTACTTTTTTATTTACGTGGAACTTGTGTCAATTCGAAGATATCATCTTCTTGTGTCTAAACGTAAATCCTGATGGCGTTTAAACCGTTTTTGACAGAAAAATGTGGCTAAAGCAAAAGCTGTGACGCTCCAAATCAATACAGGTAGCCTCCGCGTTCATCCACTTATAGCTCCACCATCAACGAAGGTCCTTGCGATACAGAAATTTGAACTGGCATGTGCTCCGTTGACCTAAAAAAATCACAGGTTTTTCTTACACTTACTTGCGTTTTGTATGCTTTTGATTAGAATCTCAGACAAATGTACAAACTTCAGCCAAAATGTCGCTACGCAACCAAACGCTTCAAATGAAATTCGGATTCTCTGTCTCTGAGGTCTGACTGAGACTCAAACACGGCTGTATGGTCTCGTTGAAGGGACAAACTTTTGGTCATTTGACTCTTTACAGCGATATTTGCGGCGATTCCACTTAAGAGAAAGCACTTCAGTGAAAATCATTCAATTCTTCGAGAGGTGACATGTCGATAGTAGCGCAAAGTTCTTGGACGACATGATACGACATCCTTTAGATATTGTGTCGTTCATAATTTTTTGGAGCCTGTCCAGCTCTATAAACTTGGCAAGCAAGCATTTATTTCAACGTCTGTCTACGCCACATTAAACGGCAGCACCTTACCATGTACATGCCATCCTGGCTTACACGCATCTTCATATCACGCCAGGACGACTCTATCTCATTTGTTCGAATTTCGTCGTCTGCCTGGTATCCATCCACACCCACTATGAGCCAGGTATCAAGCCCCTATGCTCCGCACAAAGCGTGCATTTCTCCGCGTACACCGATCTCCTAACACACAAGACCCTTGGCTGCACCCTATGTTAAAGTTGCAGTCTTCACATCGAGAGCGATGTAAAGACTGCGACTTGGTGCATGCAAACAGCATCTTCGACAACGGGCAACGAAAGACCATTTTTTGCGAAACGGAGAGCAGCATCTGCGTCCTGTAGCTTCTCTACATATTCATTAAGGGCGGAGCGGCCTCGAAGGTTTCGAAATCCTTCATAACATCGATGTCATCTCAAAAGGACTGCAGCCACAACCATGAAGAGTGTTAAAGTGTTGACAGTCGGTACGAATGTCATGGTAACGGGTCGAGCTATCCCGGACCACCAGCCCCCACACCAGCAGTGACTGAGACGACGACCGTCAAAAGTGGCAGCGGATCTGCCCACTACAGCTATAGCTTCAGTGTCTAACACTATGGCTACACATACAGTCAGCCGTATGGCTACGGCGGGTATGGTGGTAACTACCTACGGCGACAGCTTGAGTAACGACAGCTGTGATTACGATCATAGAGGCTGCAAGGTCGATTATGGCATTACATCTAACCGATGTGACGCTAAATTACTCACTGTATCAGCCAGCCTTCCGTAAACAACACAGCAGCAACATCAAGGCGCTGCATTCGTAAGCATTTCTTACTACATCTCGCCACATTGTTCTTATTCTACCATAATAGCTACATGTATTCTGATCCCGCTTTTATCGTCAAAGTATTGGCTTGACTCAAATACGTCGTGACCAGTATAGACAAACATTAGCAAAAAGAATTGGCGTCAGGTTTCACTGTTCCATTCCTACTCTATTCTTCAGGTCGACTTCACACATATTTATTTTTTAAACATTCAGTGCAAATGAATTTATTTTAGTCGAAGAAAGAGCTTCTATCGGCCTTCACGTACAGAAAATCATTTAAACTTGCAGTTCGACGAAATTTAAATTTAATTTACCATAATTTAAAAATTTCGATTTCATGGTAGAACGCAAGAGGACAGCGCTTCCTATTTACGTGAGCGGGGGAAGTAAACGTTGGAAATTGTTTGCTAAGCGTCCCACTCGAAGCCGCAGTATGGATAAAGTGTCACCTATAGAAAAGAGGAAGAATTTCTTACAAGCCATAGGCTGCAAGTGGAACGTGTTTTGGGTGCTATTTATTATCACATTTATGATTAGTATGATGTGTCTTCTTGCATTGGGCTTCATGGTACAGAATAGGACCATGCCATCAAATAATGAAGTAAGCGGCGGAGAGAGCTCTACACGAGATTTTTTGGCGAAGTGGAAGGAGAATCAGATGCTGACGAAGCTCGATCGACTCTCGCACATGTTTACATCTGCAGACGATGTCAAAGTAAAGAATCAAATAGTGCGACAAAAGCTGAGTAATCTGAGTGATCACGAATGCATCGGGTGGAGACAGACGGCCAATTGCACGCCGTTGGGAGAACGGCAGAACGAAAAAGATAAGAATTGCAGTGCGATGATTTCGCATGGAGTGTCAGGCTATTGTGAGGTGCGCAATCGACGCACTAAGGAGGTGAATAAAGTACTGGCGATGCACTGTGACTCGTTGAGACCAAAGGTGCAATTCAACTGCAATATGTTTCAAAGTCTACTGAGTTACAGTATCCCGTCGACAATTTATGAACACGACCCGAATTTCTCGTTCACACATAATCAAGAGGTGCTCCGAACGAGGAATCAGTTGTCCAACACGCCAATGCCACTTGGAAATAATGGAATAAGAAATGATACTGTCGGACAGTTTGAAATCTCATTTGACCGGGGAATTGTGTTTGTAATCTACGAATCAATGCTACTAGGAGTGTATGCGAGTGTGCGCTCGCTGCGCGCTTTGGGATGCATGCTGCCGATTGAAATGTGGTACATGACGTCGGAGACGAACGTAAAGCACCCACTACTGCAGCTTATGATCGAGGAGTTTAACGTGTACCTGCGTGTGATTGATGACCCGCTGGCGACAGGCTTTTACACAAAGCTTTATGCGATCTTTTACAGTGCCTTTGACAATGTTTTGCTGCTGGACGCTGATAATTTTGCGGTGCGTGATCCCAACTATTTATTCGACACGCATGAATTTTTGGAGACTGGCGCAATCTTCTGGCCTGATTTCTGGCAACCGAGCAATACAATTTTTAACATTCAAAAGAATAGCTACGTCTGGGAATTTTTCGGACTGGACTATGTGGACATGTTTGAGCAGGAAAGCGGCCAAGTGCTGATCAATCGACGGATGCACTACAAGGCGTTGAACGTTCTCATGTACTACGGCTTTTCTCTTCCTCGAACTCACCAGAAAATGCGGCTCGTGTGGGGTGACAAGGATTTGTTTCGATTTGCATGGCTCAAGTCCAAGAGCTCGTTCTACATGATACCGGGCCCGCCTGGCTCCGCTGGTACGAAACATGCGGACTACGAATTGTTTTGCGGTGTAACCATGGTACAATACGACCCAAGTGGGCGCGTGATGTTCCTACATCGTAACACGGAGAAGCTTACAGATGGCAACAACCGGATCGTGTGGACCCATATTCAGCAGTTCAAGAGCACATCGTCGCTTTTAGATTACAAAATACGCGGTGCAAACGGCGGCAAGGCGTTTTCGCAGTTCAAACGATGCTTTGGTAAAGACGTAAAGTACGGAAAGCTCTTTACGCTCAAGCCAATGAGCGCGTTTTCCTTCGAGAACCTCGAGCATGATCTTCTTCGGTTTGCTGCTGCCGGCGCTGATGTTCTCCGGCTTAGTGGCTATAGAAACGAAATGCAAGCTGATCAAATCCCACACAAACAGCAGTGACTGAGATTTGGCGACGCGGCGCCATAGACAAATGATTGTCGATAGGATTTTTCTTAATAAAAATCATGACGACTTATGAGTAGCAGGACCTGCCAAGGCTGTCGAGGTCTTTCCAGAAAATCTCACAAATGTGATGGCAAGATTCATATCTTCATGACCGTCACATTGTTATAATCACTAAGCCAATAGCTATGCGGTACTGTGAGACGAGACGACGATAAACCAGTTTCTACTGGTACCATATGTCAACATTTATCAGCTCATTGGTCAAAATGCCACATTAAGCCTATTACTAGTCAAGAATGTATAACCTCGACGCTCGGCAGATCGGCTAGACAACAACTTGGCTTGTCTGCTGCATGAACACCACGACAGCCCGAACGACGGTCTGCCACATGGGACGCAAACTCTTCCTCGCACTGTTGCGCGGCCTTAGATGCCGAGTGTGCCTTATTCTTGCTGTCGTCGAAGTCGCTCGGCACAAAGTCGCGCAGGACCCTCAGCGTGTAAGTCCATGGAGAAGAGCCGCTACCGCGACATGCAATACGAGGCACAAGGTCGGCTCATGTTACACTTTTTTACTTAACTTCGACAAGGAGAAGATGCTAGCGTTTGGTATTTAAATTGTTGTTGCAAGTTCGCGTGACTTCACAGTCTCAACCTTACGTTTTTATATTGCTTGTGGTGAACGAACGCACGTCTTAACGAATCGATAACCCGCTTGCTGATCGTTTTGTGCATTTCCAGCCACATATTCGGTGAAGTGAACACGGATGGTAATAGGCAGCACGGTCTGCTCATCTATACAAACTTTACGATAAAGTCGTCTCGACTGAGTGTTAAGGCAAAACGAACACGATTCGGCGTTATTCCTCCTGCAAGACTTGATTATGTACTCAAACATATCCTCCAGCAAAGCTTTCGGCTCAGCGTTCACGAAGCAATGTTCTTGTCCGGATGGGACTATCAGCTACCGATACCCATACAGGAAGCGGCCATTTATGAAGACTGTGCTTCCCTCTGTCGGCTTTAGAATGGCTTCAAAATCATATGATTGATGTATAGTCAATAATTTAATGAAGTCGTTGATTTGGACGTGTTCTGAAGTGGTCGATAGGTACTTGGCTTAGCAGGTGAGCTCTTGATATCTTCGTCTCACATCTATCTTTCTTATGCTTGTTTGCTTGTCAGCGCTAACAAAGATGAAGTACGAAAATAATTTCCTACGGCGTAGGCGGACCCGGCTTCGCGCTAAAAGGCCTTTGTACTCTCTCACCTCTTGTCTTTGTAACCTACTTGATTTCTTTCTATGTCTAACCTTTTCTTCAGCTCTGTCCCACTGTACGACACTGCCTTCAGATTCATGTGTATCAATCAAAATATGCAGTCGAATCCCCATGAATTCTGCAATGTGTCTGGTCGGATCATGTCGTGGTCTTCACAGTAAATGACAAAAAATATTGTTGCTTGCGGCTTCGAGTGTTATGTCTTCAAAGTTCTTCAAATCGGACATTTCCGTCACTTTCATATAGTAGTAAACTTTTCGTTGGTACATGTGTCAAGGTTCGTGATTTGAATTTGTAAGCAGCACGGAGAGGATATGTCTGTACAAAGAACCCTCCTGTAAAGACCGGGTATCGACCGTCCTATGTAAGAGACATTACACCTGCAAGCTTCTCTATGCTTGGATCATGTCGTCAAATGGCCTATCCTATGGTTGCTCTGTTGTACCCCGTTCGAAATATTGAAACCCTGACCGACACTCAAGATAGCGAATTGGTGGAAGGAAGATTTGCGCGGTGCCGAAGGTCAGGAGGAGCTTGGCGGAAAACGCGCCAAGTGTCCAACGAAAGGTCGGAAGACTGGCTGGACACGTGATTGGCACATGAAAAGGTCAAGACGCGATGACATCGACGTTTTAAGTAATAAAGAAGACGTTGTTGAGGTTAGAGACATTGTTTAAGCGCTGTTTGAGAGCCGACCCAAGAAACTATGGCGAAGCTGTGAAGAGTACCACAAGGACAAGTGGTTTGTGGCTATCAATGAATTGAAGGCATTAAAAGAAAACGGCGAGTAGACGGTGGTTGTACCCCCTGAAGGTTTGCACATTCTTCACAACAAGTGGGTTTTCAAGACGAAGACAGACGCTGATGGAAATGTGGAGAGATACAACGCAAAGCTTGTTGCATGTGGCAATGAACAACTCTGTGGAGTAGACTATACATTGACTTTCGCTGCAGTAATGGAATTTAGAACAGTGTAGGTCGTTTTTGTGCTCTCTCGACGATGGAACGTGCCAGCACGGCATTGAGACGTTCCGAACGCATACGTTAAGGCTGAAAAGGAGAAGGACCTCGACATTTACATGAGAGGGCCGAGCGGGATACAAGTTGATCAAGACATTTTGGATGTCACGCGAAACGACTTGCTTTACTTTCAAAAAAATCTCTCTACGGTTTGAAGCAGGCCGTTGCACTCGACTTGGTTGGTTTGGATTTTAAACAGGCACGACAGATATGTGCTTGTATATGAAGAAGACTGATGCAAGTGCTACGGTTGTTGGAGTATATGTGGACGACTTGCTGGTTATCGGGACTTCTATTGATCTTTGTCAACCAATTCTTTGAGAGCATGGTGTCACTCGAGATCAAGAATTTGGGCGTCGTGAACAAGTTTCTCGGCCTACGGATTATGCTAGACGACCAAGCTGGATATGTACTGGACCAAGAAGATACCATCGACCTACTGCTGAAAGATCACGGTTTGGATTCAGCAAATGGAGCTCGAACCTCAATTGGCGACGTTGCAATGAAGTGGATGCGCAAGGTTCTGATATGCTGGCTGCTACTGCGGACGGACAAGCAAGCGTTAAGGTATTTCAATCTCTCGTTGGAAGTTTGCTATGGATTGCACGTTGCACTCGACCGGATATCTGCTTTACAGTACATCGCGCGACAAGACAAACGCACAAGCCGACGATGAAGGACTGGAAGGACTGGAAGATGGCAAAAAGAGTTGCTCGATATCTGAAGGAGACGAAGACGCTGACGTTGAGTATCAACAGTGCAAGTCAGCAAAGTGACCCGATTAAGATCGAAGCTAAAGCGATGCAGATTTCGCGGCGGACAAAGCGGATCAAAAATCAGTATCGAGATGCGTGCTCACGATGATCGGTTCAATGGCGTCATGAACGTGCAAGAAGCAGACTAGTGTCTCGGTTAGCACCATGGAAGCAGAGTTCGTGGCTGCTTTGCATGCGGGACGTGAGCTTCTAGGTCTCAAGAAATTGTTTGAGAGGAGCTGAACATGAAGGATATCGAGCCGATGCCCATGTCGATGGACAATTAAGCGGCGAACAACCTGTTGAAGAGCGAGAGGAGCAATTCAAGCGCGAAGCATTAACATCTGTTTCAAGTTTATCTGCCGCTACGCTCAAGCTAAGGTCGTGCAACCAAGTTTTGTCAAATCTGAAGACATGATCGCGGACCTATTGATGAAGGCGCTGCCGACACCAAGAATTTTGGATCTGCGTGGACTCGTGGACTATTCAAGCTAAAGCCCATACAGGATGACGCCGAGGAGGAGAGTGTTAGAAGATATCGCTTCTGACAGGTCTTCGAGGTTTTGAGCAAGACCAGTTACAGGTAGTGCGATCTCACCTGATCGGCTGTTGGATGACATCTTGACAGATGGGACGAGGAGATACGGACGCCACACGGGCCCATCACGAGATGATGTCGGGACCAGACGGACGCCATACGCAACTTAACAGTAGTGCGGCTGGGATGCATGCTGTTGTGTTGACGAACGAAAAGCAGTTAACACTGAATATATATATATATATTACTTTTACTTTCTACTACCTTGCACGAGTGCAACTACCAATTCTACAGTAACACGCCAAGAAAACGTTGAAATCTTTGTCAAAAATAAGATTGAATGGTGTTTCGTGGCCCATGCTTGTGATCGGATGGCATATACAATCGTTCTTTTTTATGACACACTTGGACCAGATGCTGTGCTTTTTATTGCCAATCACACGGAGCTCCACGTATTGTTCTAGGATCAGTTCCATATTGTAATGGAATGTAGAGAAGCCTGTCCTAAACTCAAGACAATTGTCCTGTTTGAGCCTGTCACGGACGAAAAACGACGTGTAGTAATCGTCGAGAATATTGCTTAACAGCTTGAGTGACTTGAAACTTATTGGACGAGCAGAGTCGGTGCCAGCGTACCCCCACTCCCGATAGACATATCTACCTTGTGCTATACGTCGGAGACGACTGGAGATCCTAAGGGTGTTGTTTTTGTTGCATAGAAAGTTTACGACCATCAGTACGTTGGTAGGAGACAGACTGAGCGTGGACGCGACGGACGTACACTTGTCGTACTTGCCATTACCCCATGTGTTTGAACGAGCAGTTATTGGAGCTCTCCTGCAGAACAGCGCGGCTGCTGGATTGCATCAAGAAGATGTGTTGTTCCTGATGGAGGATCTTACGGAATTGGCTCCCAACATTATTTGTGTCGATACCGAGACTTTTTAATCAGGTGTACGACAAAATCAGACAGGGTGTTGCAGCTGCAGAGGACTGAAAAAAATCATGTGGGATGCTGCTAAGCTTCGTCAAATGCTAGGAGGACGAGTTCGGATTATTCTGTCTGGGTCTGCTCCGCGAAGCGCTGATGTGAAGGAGTTCATAACTATTGTCTTCTGCTGCGATGTCGTGAGGGAATATGGACTCAGTGACACAGCGGCTGGTGTGACACTTGCCTCGGGCGATATGCTATTGGGGCCGCACGATTGTCCGCCACTCGTTCGAATGCAAGTTTGTCTCGAAGATGTACCTGGGATGGATTACTGCAGCAAAGATGAGCCTCGCCCGCGTGGAAAAGTTCGTGTGAAGAGTCCTTGCTATTTGCCGGATACTACAAGCAGCTAGAGATGACGGCTGTAGCGATTAACGAAAATGGGTGGTTTCACACGGGTGGTGTTGGTTGATGGAATGCTGACGGCACGCTCAGCACTATTGACCGCAAGAAGAACATCTTCAAGCTATCGCAGGGTGAGTATGTTGCTGCTGAGAAAGTCGAGGGAGCGTATTTCAGGAGTAAGTACGTTGTCCACATCTTAGTTTATAGTGACTCACTGAAGAGCTTCCTCATGGCAATTGTGGTGCCCGACCCTGAGATACCTGAAGCCTACATGAAAGCAACGTCAGCACCTGGCCTGGACGGGTTGACGGCAGGTTTCTACCAGGTGGCTCGTGACGTCTTTAATGAATGCTTATGCATCGTGTTTAACGACTTTTGCTTCAACATGGGGTATTGCTTCCATCGCAGCACAAGTCGGCCGTCGTGCTTCTCCATAAGAAAGGGTCGCGTGATCAACCTGGTAACTACACGACGTGAAGGTCCTGTCGAAGCGCTGACATAACGACTGCAGCACGTTATATCCGACTTGACACATCCGGACCAAAAAGGCTTCGTCAAAGGTCGGTCGATACATCACCACATCCGCTTTCTTGCTGACTTGCAAGACCTTGTAACGTTACGTCACGATGCCGAAGCGTACGCACTGTTTTTGGATTTCGAGAAGGGTTTTGATCGAGTCAACTGGAGCTACCTTTTTCGCCTGCTCGAAACAATAAGTTTCAATGAGCAGTTTACGCAATGGATCCGGCGCGCGCTTTACACGAATCCTCAAGTGCATAAAGTTATCAACTAGAACATTCAGCCCGCGCTGTATCCAACCCGGTGCGTGAAGCAAGACGATCCGTTGTCTGCGCTTCTCTTCATATTGACTATCGAGCCTCTTGGCAACCTGCTGCGGTCCTACGAGGAGTATGGCGTGTGTCTGAACGCAGACCACACTGTTACGAGCACGTTGTTTACCAACGACTCGACGCTTCTGGGCAACTCGATCGTGCACTAGCAAGCCCAGCTCGAGGTTGTGGCGGAGTACCGCGCCGATTCAGGTGCAAAGCTCAATCTATCCAGATCTATGCTGCTCGCGCTGAACAGGAACAACGACTGTCCTTTACTCCTTGGTGTGCGTGCATTGGTTCGTGCGGAGATCGTCAAGTACCTCGGTATCCCGTTTGGGCAGTCATCGTTTGATCATGTTCTCATTGCTTGCTGTGGTATCGACGGGCGCGGACGCTTCGTGGTCACCTTTTGGTCGCCCAAACGATGGTCTCTCGCCTGTGGCATTACACCCAGCACGTATCCATTCCAGGGACGATTGTGAACCGGTGGCAGTCCATGTCAAACAAGTTTGCACTCAGTCGAAAGCACGATCGTCATGCGTCGCACGTCCAGTTGATCCAAAAGATTTCTTGTACCAGCGCCGTGGTGCTGGTGGATTGGGTGTACCTAACCTGGCAGCCCTTCTCAACCGCCAGCGCCTCCAGCTCCTTTTGCAGTTTATCAGCGCCGTGACTGTGCCGGCTATTCGGAACTGGATATCAGCGAGCTCCGAACTGCTGAAGCTCCTTCTTCCTCGCACGGACCGCTTTAGACTTTCTCACTATCTCTCCGCTGCGCCATGGCAAACTGATCCTGTGGCGGCTGGCTTCTGTTTGGTGGAAAGCAACGTAGACATCATGGTACAGGATCCGATGGGAATTCATGTGGCATGACCTTCCTCCTGCGGAGCGCGCTTCGTATGGTCTTCGCTAGCCAATATGTTTCCACATGGACGCCATGCTGCACTATGAGCAAACTCCGCGGACAGCCACAAGAACAGCCCACCGTCGCTGCATTGGCATGGTGGTCGAACCACAACGGAGTTTCCGACTACATGTGTCACGAGTCTTTGGTGAAAAAATGTTCATTATACTAGTTAGAAGTAGATAGAAAAGGATCAATAGGATCCCAAGAAGCAGAGAGTAGAGTTCCTAGAATAGCCTAGAATAGAGTAGTCGTAGGTAAGATAGAGATACCCGTAGAGACCGTAAGTAAGGTAGGAGAAGAAACGAGAGCCACAGCCAGTCAAAATACAGGACGCGACAGCCAACCATTCGCACGAAGGCGAAGGGAGGAAAGCCACAATCCAAAACACCAAGAACAGCAAGCATGGCCACCGAAGCCAGAAACAGCACCGGAACCCTGGAGGACAAGCCGCCATGGAGAACAAAGGCATACGTCCTAGAGACGTGGCCCCCACCGCGCGAAGTAGCCCCGGCAGAGCTGAAGAAGGAGGACTTCAACACCAACGCGGAATGCGGGGAGGTGCAACACGCGCGCTCATGTCTCCTATGGAAGTGGCGAAGGAATTACCTCCGCGCGGAGCGGGAGAAGCAGGAGAAGAAGTCTGACTTGAGCGGGCTCGAAAACAGGGCCGCATTCGCGAAGCGGGCCAAGAAGAGAAGGGACAGACTCGGACTGCGGAAAACGACGCGGAAGAAGAGCCATGCCAAGAAAATGAAGCGAAGTGGGGTTACCATAATTAGAGGTGCAGGTCAAGCGGCCCGTCCCACCGTCAACGATCCAGGCAGCCGCCCAGACACAGGAAACGACGACAAACGAGGAAGCGACGGTGATGAAGGTCACGAGTCTTTGGTGTGCGGTCACTTGCTGACTTCTTACGCCACGGAGGCGTTTGGCCGTCGCAGCAAGACTTTGTGTAGCGTCATATTGCATTCACACTTGGGTCCGTGCTGCCTGAACGACAGGCACAATGGCTGCGCGTGCTCTACAGGGAGGCAACCCAGATCGTCGAGCGACTTGGAGCGACACTCCTGATCTTGCCGCCAACGAGCAGTAGGCGACACCCTCTTCTTTATCTCGGGTGCAGCAGTGGCGATAAGGTGTGCTTGGTGATCCCGAGGTCCGTGCTCCTTCGTCTAGTGTGGACACCACACATGCCAGACAAACCACATTCAATGACTATCCACTCCTCCGGGTTGTGTGGACCAGATACAAGCTTACGTGCGATACCACAAGCATCTGCAGGTGATCTTGCTCCCCATGTTTGCGGATCTGCAGTTTCGGCTCGCTTTCCGCCTTCTGTCTGTCCGGTCACGGTTCTGGTTCTTGGAGGCGTCCAATCCGCGCATTCGTCTATGCGTTCGTACTGGGTGCGGCGCAATCGAGACTGAGAAGCATCTGTTCTTTGACTGCACGCTCGCAGTCCAGCTCTGGGAGCATATTCACCAAATGATGTCACCTTTCCTCCGGCTCCGCGCAACATGGTTGAACATTGTGCTGGCAACGCAGCCGGGCGTCCGTGACGCGTGGAAGGACAAGGTGGAGGTGGCCTACGACGTTTGGTACACGCTTCGCGCGGTGACGCTCCACTTCCTATGGATGGACAGCAACGGCTGCCTCTTTGACGGGAGGCAACCCACGCCTGTGCTCCCGGCCATGCAGGTTATCTTAAGAACAGCTAGCGCCTATTTCCTACACCGTCTTCGTCACCTTTACAATCCCGACCATCAGTCATCGCAGCAAGCTCTTTTGCTCGGATGTCACGCAATCGATGCTTTCACGACTTTATCCGGCAAAACCCGACGGCACTGCAAGTCTGCCAGAGTGACCTGTACTCACAGGAACGACTTTGAGCCAATCCAGCCTAATTGGAATGGTTTCTGCGTGACCACTTCCACATTTTCTGTCAGTATTCGATTTTCAAACAGCCAACAACACGATTGTACACTAGAGTAGTATAGTAGAATTATTTAGCCAGGTCCTTTGTTCATCAACCTTTCAACTGAACTATTGATCTCCCATAGAAAAATAAGTTGGTAATTTACAATTGTTTTATTTATTTTATACAGAAATATCACTCTATCATTTTTTATTTTACAAAAGCTCGAACTCGCATCAAGATGCTTGCAAGTGAAGTCACTTATGGGGTCATGGCGGCTACGCTCGTTGCAGTAGCTGTATACGCAATCATGGTAAGCCAACGACTTGAAATCAATTCGGTGAAAAGCTTTGTCAGGTACGAATAAAACCGTAATATCTGTGTCGGAAGTAATCTACGACCTTGATATATTGCTTCAAATAGTGCCAAGAATTCAACACCGACGCTGCGTCTGGCATGGTGTTTATTCTCGGCTGGGATTGGTGCTGGAACGCTTTTTTCGTTCCCACAGATTGGGGTCGATGCAGGTTCTTGGGGGGTTATTGGCTACACGCTCTCGGGTGTCATTGGCATGATTGTTCTGGCCCTTGTTGGTCCAAATATGCGCTCGGCCTTGGGTGAAAATGTCACAATGACGGACGTGGTCTCACGCCGATTTGGTTACGTCATGCAGTTGTATGTCGGCTTTATCTCGATGTTCTACCAGTTTATCTGTCTAGCATCCGAGTACACCTCGATTGCACAACTTACGACCATGTTGTCACCAAATGCCTCCCCGATGGTGACGATCCTCATTGTGGCTTTCCTCACGAACCTCTACCTTGTGATTGGAGGTCTTCGTGCCAGTTTAGCGACAGATGTGTGGCAAGGCACCGGAGTTGTTGTACTGGTCGCGGTTGTGTGCATTGCAATGTTTTTCCACGTGTCAATACCAGATGGTGCCTGGTCAAAGACGAACGTGGCTGCTTTCACGACCGCGGGCTTTGAAGCGCTGGTGACACTGATCATTGCTGTGACGGCGGCAAGCTTGTTCTTTACGGGATACTGGCAGCGCGTATACGCCGCCTACGACGACAGTACGCTTCGCAAGGGTGCGATGATTGCCAGCATTATCGTTGCCCTGTTCACTGTGACACTCGCAATTGCCGGCATGGTGTCGTATCTTGCGTATCCGGATGGTGCCTTGTTTTTCGCAATCTTGATCGACATGGGCCGCGGCTGGCAGATCCTCATCGTTGTGGTCATTGCTATGTTGTCAAGCGGCGTGTCAGACTCTATCCAAATGGGGTTGGCGGCTGAGCTTACGACGTGCTTTCCCAAGATGTCGTTGATGCAAGCACGCATCATCTGTGGTAAGTAGTTCGAATCTTCATCATTTCTTGGCACAACATCTAACTCCGCTATGGTTCGTCTTTCTAGTGCTTCTCAATGCTCCTGCTATCGCTATCGGCTACCAGCAGTATGACATCCTCACGCTCTACCTCATCGCCGACTTGCTGTGCACGGCTGCCGTTGGCCCTATGCTACTTGGCACTTGGAAACATGCGACGCGCGCGGGTGCACTGGCGGGTTGTGCTGCTGGATTGGCCACCATCTTCATCTGTGGTGTGGCTGCGCAAGGCAAGTTTGTCGGCGGCTTCAATTGGTTTATCCTACCGGAAGGTCTTTATTCGCAGAACAGCATGATCACTTTCATCGTCACGTTGGTTGTCCCGCCTGTCGTTACTGTAGTCGTGTCCTTTTTGACAAACTCGAGTGCCAACGAAGTCGCGACGGACAACAGTTATCTGAACCTACCATCTCCGTTCCAAGAAAGCTCCAAAGCCTAGGAACCGCTCACGAGGTGTAAGAATCGACTTCTCGAGGGTGTAGATCGCTTCGTCGTAATGAAAGGTCTGGCACGGAATTGAAAACTGCGGTGAATTGGCGACTCTCACTTTTTTCCTGATATGATTGTTGTGCACGTACCGATAGCCAAAGTGTCGAATCCACTACATGTTTCAAATCTACTTCGAGACTTGTCGAAGATATAGAATAAGTCCTATGTGCCTCAGCTGCGATGGAGATATACACATTGCTGCAACAAGAGGATACAGGCCCGTCACATGAAGATTACATGTTTTAGGTCGGTCGCCAACAACTAGTAAAATCTTGGTCGGTACGACCAGAATGCAAAATATATACAAGAGCGCATTGCAGGCAGGGCAATTATGCTTACTGGGAGTTGGACTCATGTTTTTTATCACCATTCGAAATTGGAGCTGGTCTAGATTACAAGGCTAAACTAATAAGACGACGCCTGGCGTCCAAATGGCAGGTCTCGAGGGTTACCGTCCTTGTCTGTAAACAACCACTTCTCAATCGCTTGCAGCGTCGTCGGCGTTTTCGGCATTTTCGGTGGCGTTGCAGGAAATGGTCGCCCATTTCTTCTTGACCGACGTGGCCCTGCTGGAGCGGTCCGAGCGGTCCGCTGTTTGAACGGGAAAAATTGACTCGAAGTCCTACCAAGGCTTTCTTCAGTAGAGAAATCACCATTTTGCGATGCAGGGTTCGATTCGGAAGCAGTCGTCGGAGTTGCCAAAGCCGATGCTGGCAACAACCAATTTGCAATCCGATCCGACAACGAGTTTGCCGGCTTCTCAGCATCAACACGTTGACGTTTCACTCGCGTCATCTCCACATTCACCTCCATGTCTTCTACCAGCTCCCGTTTTATCATCGCAGGAGGAAACGACGCGACCGCTGAAAACCTCGTCGATACCGTCTGTTCCGGTGTTTCCCCTGAGACCACTTCCTTCCCTTGTAACGGTTTAGAAGACATCATCGAATTCGTTGAATCTTGCCACGACAACCCGATTAAATTCTGATGCCGGCCAAGGAACAAATGCAGCTCATTTATTTGGTTCTGCAACAATTCCAACTCCAATTCTAATGCCGAGAGCTACAAAAAAATATCAAAACGTCGTATCCAACATTATAACAAAGTAGTAAAATAATTTACACGTACCGGGGAACGCTCAAACCTGCAGCTAAGAAAAAGTTGACTGAGTTTTATTTTAGCGTGTTTCTCCAACACGTACCACTTGTCAATTTTTCTCTGATCTTGAAGTCTTGCTAATGGCAGAATCAAGGTTCCCACAAGCTCATCCGCTCCAATTCTTTCTTCCTGCATAACATCAGCTCGAAGAGTTCCCAGTGCAGCTGGAAGACCTTGAAACAATACCGTTTCATTCCATCGAGGTGTGGCACTCACGGGTCTCGTGGTCGTCAGTTTTTGCTCCATAACGGTATTGCTCTCTAACTGTGGTGTCATGACTTCAACCGTCACTCGAACATAAGTCCGTTGACCGGATAAAAAACCGGCTTTAAAGAGCAAATTTCGGCCCGTGTCAACCTTGACTTCCAATCGAGCGACACTCTGTCCCGAGTCCAGACGCTCGTCGACGCCTGTGATGCTATTATAACGTGTGTCCTGCTGTAAAAGACATAATTGCATTGAAGTAGCAGCACGTGTTGCATCGAGACGACGAATATGAGCTTCCACGTCGTCTACAGCGCTCATTGTTCAGTGTAAAACGAGCTGGAAGAAGAAGTCCGACGTTGGCTTTTATCTGCTCCGACTGTCATGTGCAAAGACAATGAGAATGACGACAAACAGATGGATAACAAGTCTTACGAACCTCTTGGAAGGAAGGGACAAACCCAATCGTGCGAAAAAAACGCCAAGCGGCGATTAAAAAACGCACGCGCGCCGGTTCAAGCGTTCAAATGCATTCGTACTTAAGGAAAAATCCCCCTGAGCAATGAGAGCGAGTCTGAAGTGACTTACCTGAAGTAACCCATCTTACTTGGTATTATTCCACGACCTCACAATTAATTAATTCCTTCCGTCCGAGCCCCAGTCCTCCGAATGCCTGCTGACAAAGCAAAACTCAAGACGACGCCGCTGGATCCGCGGTTCCCCAACACAAACCAGGCGCAGCATTGTTGGACACGTTATAACGAGTACGTCTTGTGTCTCAAGAACAATGACGGTGATGAGGACAGATGCCACAAGCACATGCAATACGCCGCTTCGGTTTGCCCCAGTTCCTGGGTACGTTGTCGCTGATCTTACAATGGCGTAAAGTTTGTGTATAAAGTTTTGTGTTTGGTTTTGATGTCTTTCTTAGATGGACCGCTGGAACGAAGAGCGTGAGGAGGGGTTGTTCCAGGGCGTGCAGTATACCAAGGAAGAGTAAAAAGGCTCTTTCGACACTAAAAAGATGATTTTTGCCGCGTTTTTTGCTCCTTTTTAAAGTGTTTTTTTGGACATGCTCGACGGTAGGTTTTCATTGGCTTGCTATCTTGCCATTTGACCGGCCTTCACCAAAAGAAACACCTTTATTATTTGTTTTAGGTTTTATTTTATTAAAATTAATAATGAAAAAACGTCCTATTATCCATAACACACATTTTCTCAGTTTTATTGTCAATTAGAGTAAGTGTTCGTCCTCTAATAAAGATATTGTATCAATACCATCATGCAAGAGCAGATGTTCGCACGCCTTTATAATAGTGCATGTGGGCACTCAAGGAACTGGGACAACGATATTGCTCACTTATTAGAAAAAATTGTAGAGGTTTTGCAATGGCCTTGCAACTTGTCGATCGTATCATGGTTTTCTAGACAATGTAGTGTCGATGATGACAAACGTGCGTATGTTTGTAAGCGACTTGTTATGCACGCACAATATTAAGGTGACTCAGTGCATGAAGCTAGTACCGCTTTTCATGCGTTTCTAGCAGAAAAAACGTAGACACCCACAACCGACATTGATCACAAAACATTTTAGTGGTCATGTTACTTTCATTCCTTCACTTGGTCAAGTCACTACACATGTACAACAGGTACATTATACAAAAGACAACCCTTCAAAACTATGACGATCCTGCTAGCAGTATCACACGGTAAATGTGGGCTGGCCAAGACCATGAGTCGTGACGTGTGGCATTGTCTTGCTGGGGTTCTTGGCGATGAAGACGCTGGCAACTCGATATCGGCTCTGAGAACGTATACAAGGAAAAGGAAACAATTACATATATGGGGAGACTGGCTTTACTTCTTAGCCAGTCTAGTTCGACATCCCTTCTCGGCAAGCCATGTGCACTTGTTCTTGTCTTGGTCCACGAGATGAGTCGGTTTCTCATTGGGTTGCATGGTATCTCTTCGAGGTGGCCCGCCCGAGGTCACTTAAAAACGCTGAACGGGGTTGTGAGGCATGTCTGTCATCGGAGACAATTGTAGCTGCTGTTGTGTCTGCACGAAAGCAAAAGACCCCACCGACACAGCACTACTAGGATCGTTTTCTGGATGTCCATTCCACGATTCCGACAAAAGCATCGTAGAACTCTGTGGGGGCAGATTATCGTCCACACCTGCGCTTTCAAGCAGAACATCAATGTAGTCACGGGGTTGCTGAGTTGACTGCTGCTGGTCGTCTTGTTCTTGCTGACCATTTTGCTGGTGCTGTTGGTATGATGCCACTTGTCCTTGATGAGATTGGTATTGCTGGGGATAGGACGTAAGAGAACGTTGCTGGAGCTTCCTGTCGCCTTCCGACGCTGTATGAGAGAAGTCCGTTGACCCGATAACGTTATCCTGGAATAATGGATTGGTGTTCTGTCGTGCATTCGAGCCTCCAAACTTTAAAGGCATCATCATCGAGTGATTCTGCGGCTGAAGTTGGTACGACGTGTTTCCAGCTGATGATGAATTTGCATTAACGGATGTCTGCCATCGGCTGGTGGATTCAGACTTGATTGAGGTTGGCCATCCGCTGCTGGGCTGGGACTTCACGCCGTACCCGTATCCCCCACTACCAAAATGTTGCTGTCGGTTGACCTGCTGTCGTAGTTGCCGCTGCTGCTGGAGCTCGTATGCATAGTGAGCAGAGTTCGATGAGACGGGGAGGACCACCGATGCGTCATTCTTGATATTTGAGGCAAGAAGTGTTTGCTGGGAAGCCGCTGTAGATGAAGATGCCATAAAATCTTCAATCTGGCTAATCGAAACGCCCTTGTTGCCTGAAGAACCACCAGTATTGTTGCAAAAATTCAGAAGCTGGTCGCTTTTGCGTCGACCGAAAATATTGGCACTAAGAGATCGAAAACCATCATTTCCGACCCCTCCCGTCGCGTTGACGTTCATGCTCGTACCAAAAGCATCACCAAAGCCGGGAGGCAAAACGTGAGGAAGACTCTGGCGCTTTCCGTGTGCAGGTAAATAGGAATAAATTTCCGATGACTCCTTGGCTTCTGCAATTTTCCTCATATGTGTAAACTGTTGGTGCGTTGACACCGAGTTGGCTGCAGAACTAGCTCGAGCCTCCATTTCCAGCTCAAACTCCTGTTCTGCGGGTGTTCCTGCACGCTTGCATCCTGATTCAAAAGAATCTGCGGTAGCTGCAGCTGCAGCTGCAGCAGCGGCTGCCAAGCCAAATGCTTCCGATCCAGGAAGCATTCCCGTCGAGTGACGACGTCCAGCTACTGCCGAGTTCAAGAACGTCATTGTTGCACCTGAAAGAGTGTTGGATTTCTGTCTTTTCAAAACTTGTTGGGTTGGAATCTGACCTGCTAGATCCTGAGCTTCAAAATGAAGATCATTCTGTGCTCGAGCTTTTTCTTGAGCGTGAATGCGGCTCATAATATCAATTGGATTGGACGTGATTGTGGCTGCCATGGCAGCCGACATGACTGCCGAATTTGCGCGTTCTTTTCGTTTAATGAGCTTCATCCGGTCCTTATCAGCTCGCACAAAAAATGGGTGACTAAACGTACAGATATTGGTCTGTGTTTTCGTCCATTTCTTGAATCCAAAATAGTTCAGTTGTCTCTGGAAACTCGACACCTTATTGTGTTTGAAATACTTGGGTAAAATCTGACACGCCAATTCCTCCGGTTGGATAATTTGAAATGCGGTACCTTCGTGCGACCACGTGATAATCGCAGGACTTTCCATTTCTAAAATTTGAAAGAGAAATCGTAGAAATTTCGGGACACCGACATTCCGACGTTTGATTACATGCACTTGGAATTTCTTGGTCTCTTCTGGTCTCAACTGACGGTCCCATTCTTGTTCCATCTCGTCATAGATTGCAACGAATGACGCTTGGCGTGTAGTCATCTTGTCACAATGCTTTTCCGTCTTGTAATGATTGTCACTTTCGACTTTTCCATTAAGTAAAGGAACTGATCCAAATGTATCAAAAGTTGTGACTTGGTGCGTTCGTTGAGGAGTCTCAAAGAGCGATGTGGCAGAAGGAGGAAGCATCGTTTTGCCTTGAGAGGTAAATGAATCAACTACAAACGAGCTACTAGATGGATTTAATAGCTTTCCCTCGCGGTCTCTCGTACTGAGCATTCTGCGTTGTGCATCCTTTCATGACCTTCGAGAAAAAAACTTCCATGTTTGACAGTGGATTTGAAGCCAAGGAGGGACAAGTTTCAACCAATCGTTGAGTACAGGATACGCGTTTTTGCAATAAGTAAAGATTGAATGCTGATGGCGTAAGGGACTTATAGACAACTGTATCAAGTTAGAGGCAAATATATTACTTGTGACATTGTACGGACTACTAAAGAGTATGGATAGAAATGAAGGTTTTGACTAGGAGAGCGGATTATTGACAAAATCGATTGCAGACAAAACGATATTTGATAATGTTGACATAAACTTGTTTCCTTCTGTCGATATCGTGATTACTAGCGATTGGTATATTGGACTGATGTATTATTTTGTAAGTTACTGGTCAGAGAGAGGGTGTACATACAGTACCGGATACAGCCCTTGACTGAACTCGAAGCAAGAAGTATCTTGCCACTAAGACGACTGATGATTGGTCAAAAAGGATACAGCGAAACAACTTCAACTTGCGGTGTCATCGCATCAATTGTTGCCCATGTTGATCTTACTTTCACTATGTATCATACAAAAAGCAAGTCAAATCGGGACTGGCGTCGACGCTTCCATCATGACAAACCTTACGCAGCAGCTTGCAAGGCTTCAGCTCGGCGCCTCTGGATCGCGCTACTGGCCTTCGCGACGTCTCAACGAAGCAACGTCCATCTACATTAATACGCCTTCTATCTACCTGCAATGTAGCTCTGTCCATCTCTCTCTGCTTTCGTCGCTACAGTGTTCAGCGCAAAGTGTCCTGTCACTCCGAGACCAGCCTGAAACTCACTTTATTGACCAAAGTATAGGCTCAATTCGCTCAGGACCAGCGTTCCAGGTGTCTTTTGCTTATAATAAGACATTATTGGTGGCTGTGGATGAAGAAGGAGCGGTGGGAGTCGTCGATACAGCCAGAAAACGCTGGAAAAGCCGCTGGATGGCACATCATAACGCTATTTTCGACGTTATATGGACACAAGACGACACACAAGTACTTACAGCAGCTGGTGATCTGAAGATTAAGATATGGGACGTTGAGAGAGCCGGAACGAGCTCGTTAACAGCGTCAAAACCTGTCTCGACGCTGAGAGGACATGAATTGAGTGTAAAATGTGTCCGTCAAGCTCCAGATAATGTTCATTTATTTGCTTCCGGTGGACGGGATGGAAGGGTCTTGTTATGGGATACTCGTGCTACTGAGAAACCTGTGCTGTCGATGGAAAATGTGCATGCAGAGCCGACTTTGTCGAGAAACTTGTCGTCAAATGCGAGTTTCACTTCGGCTAGCCAGAAAAAAAGACGACGACGGGTTGCGATTATTTCATCTTCACCACGTAGTGTTACGTGTGTGGAATTTGGGACTACAGGGAACGAGATTATTACGGCAGGTGCTGTTGATGCAGTGGTAAAGTTTTGGGACGTTCGACGACTTGGGTCGAGTTCTACCATCAGCTTTGGGACAAATAAGGCAGCAACTACATCTCCCGTGCCAGTTCACGAGATATCGTGCTCTAGTCGTGAAGGTGCTCGTCGTGGTATTTCTTCGCTGATGTTTGGTCTAAGGGGTACTGGAGGTGCGTCTCATTTGCTTGTGAATGTGCTGAACGACTCCATTGCTGTGATTGATACTGGTCAAAAGCAGCATGATCCTGGCCATCACGGCGCTAGAACTATTCTTCGATGCTCTGGGCATCAGACAAGTTCATTTTACTGCAAAGCTACTTTTAGTCCGAATGGAGACTTTATTGCTGGTGCGTCAGCAGATGGTATCGTGTACATCTGGAACTCACGCTTAAGTACTTCATACAATGAAGTCAATTCTTTTGCCTGGTCGGATCCTAGTGTTCAACAGCGTGCCCCATACCTTGCGCTAAAGGGCCACACGAATGAGGTTAATGGAGTTGCCTGGAGCTCCCAAGACTTTTCTCAACTTGCGTCGTGCTCAGATGATGGTACCGTACGATGCTGGCAGGTTGGCAGCGAAGAGAATAAACTCTTGAGCAGTCAAGAGGAACAGCGTCGTAACGAAGCTGCATGTTTCAAACTACAATTCGCGTCCGGGGATAAGTCTTGTGAAACGAGTGGTGTAGCAGAATGGGCAAACTGGAGCACGTTTGTCGAGCAACCTGACGGTCACGCATACCGCGTACGAGGATACAAGCGACCAGCAGTCTCTCAGTCAAGCCGTTCCTTATCTCCAAGCAGCCTGAAAGTACTACGAGATACGCAACGAGCGTCGCCTCAAATTACACGACACAATACTGAACCTCGGTTGCACCCCGTCCACGTGATTCCTACCGCACAGCAGCCGGCACAACAATCACACGAATTACAGGAAGCACAGGAAGCCCAACCACAACAAAAGCGTCGCATAAAGCTACGACGAAAAGCAAAATCATTGGCTTTACCCAAGCGAGCCCAGAGAACTCTGCTTGAGCTGTGGAAGCAATAACAACAGAATTGTTTGGCTTGACGTTTAAGTATGCAACAAAGTAGCAGATGCTGCGCATAGAATAAGTAAGCTCGACCATCAGTGATCGTATAACAGCGGTGCTAATGGTAGCACCTCAATTTTAGAATCAGAGTAGCAATGTTCTCTATGTTATTGGATAGCTGCAGGCCATTACAAAACATCCTCTTCAAATGCCTTCCCAAAAACGTCAAGGAGTTTGTCGATGTCCTCCTCGTCCACGACAAGCGGCGGACACAAACGAATTGTGCTACAATAAAAAGATGCACACCGCTCGTAAGACGCCTTATCACACACCACAGATAACAAAACGATACATAGTCAACTTACTTTTCACCGGCCGAAATGATGAGCACCTGTTTCGATAGCGCGTACTCGATCAGCGGGCCGACGGGCTTGGCGCATTCAAGGGCAACAAACAGACCACCCTTGCCGATCGGCTTGCGGACATCCACCACCTTGTCAGGAAACTTCTGCTGCAGCTTCTCCAGACCTTTAGCCAGGTAGTTGCCACGCTTTTGCACATTGGCGAGAAAGTCTTCATCCATGATCTTGTTCAGTACCGTATTGGCCACAGCACATACTAGCGGATTACCACCGAAAGTCGTGCCGTGCTGGCCGGGGCTAATCGTCGACGCCACCTTGTTCGACATGAGTACAGCACCAATGGGCAGTCCACCAGCAAGCGGTTTCGCCAGCGTCATGATATCAGGTATCACGTTGTACAGCTCATGAGCGAATAGCTTACCCGTACGGCCGAGACCACACTGCACCTCGTCCGTGATGAGCATCGTGTCGTGCTTGTCACACAAAGCACGCAGCTCCCGCATAAAGTCCGGATCAGCAGGGTGCACACCTCCTTCACCCTGGACAGGCTCGATAAAGACACCTGCTGTCTTATCCGAAATGAGTTTCTTAACACTCTCAATGTCATTGAATTCAGCATAATGCACACCCGGTACAAGTGGCATAAAAGCTTTTCGAATCTTGGGTTTATGAGTCAATGTCAATGCTGCAGCCGTCCGACCATGAAAGCCATGCTTAAATGAGATAAACTCGTGTTTTTTTCCTTCCAACGACCTAAATCATCATGCAACATATCATCACACTTATTTTAATTGATTCATTTTCAACTCCAGTGAACGTCACTTAGGATTGTCTTAAATCACGTACGTCCCTTGCGTCACGTGATTGGCGTAAAGTCGCGCAAATTTGTACGCCCCTTCATTGGCTTCCGTGCCCGAATTAGCAAAAAAGACCTTATCAAAGCACGAATTATCCACAAGTGTCTTGGCTAGTTCCAGTGGCGCTTTCGAGTGAAATAAATTGCTCACATGTGTCACTTTCTTGCCATTTTCAACGAGACTTTGATACCAATCTTCATCTCCATGACCAAGACCAGAGACAGCGATGCCCGCATAAAAATCTAAAAATTCACGACCTTGTTCGTCGTATAATTTACTGCCTTTGCCGTGACTAAATACGAGTCCTGTTTCGCCACGGACGCCGTTTCCATTGTATGTTTTGGCCAAATACTTTTGTTCATACGTGTCTGCATGAAATGGTGTGGCTCCAGAGAAGGCACGAGAAGTATTTGCCATACGCTCGAGCTGCTTAGCAGAACGAAGAGAGGACAACATTTAACTGGGAATGATTGGTCTTTTCCGGTTATGGGAAAGGCTGATAACGGATTCCGGATACGATAGGTGGTTCTCATGGCACGTCCAATCACGATGCTAACGTAATCACACTGTCAGCTGCCATTTGCATGTCTTTTGACAATTTCACAGTTTTGACAGCCTAAAATAATGGAAATAATACTATAGTGAGAAATGACATGCGAATGAGCAGGTTAATCGAATAATCGAATACAATTAAAAGTTACAAATTCCTAGACGTCTTCTAGCGGGAGTCTTAGCTCTTGCCTGCAGTAAAAGTTACATGCTCGTCGATATGAACATGACGTCCTTGTAGCGGTAAATTACCAGTACTTTAGAGAGCAAACTTTGAGGAGTGTCGATTTGCGTGACAACTGGTTCAACACTTACAACAACTTTTTCGCTTCAGCATCCAATTTCATTCGGAACGCGGCCTTGTTGACCACGGAGAGGAGCACCTCGTAAAAAAGTAGAGTACACTGAGTTTCGTACGGGATATGATTTCATTCAAGCGCCAACTAAGCTTGCTCCTTCCGTCGCAAGAGAACCCAATGAAACGACAACTGTGAGCTGCAACAATCATAATATTGCAGCAGCTCTAAAAATTGCTCAGACCGAGCGGCTCGAACCTGTACGGAATTGTGGCACGCTGTGATGCAGAGATCAATTTCATGTGTTTCACTTAGTCAACGTGGTCATAATCTTATATTGCACGATATGCAAGTTACTCACTGCTTCATTTTGCTCCTTAATCACTTTGAATGCGTTGCATCTGCGCTTGACAACTCCAGATGAAGATAAAGGTCGTGATCTTCTGAGCATCTTCTCTTCTATGTTAGCTTTGTTTTTTTCTATCTACCTTCTGGAAGAGAGGTTCTGTATTTTCACGGGTGCAGGCGTTCAGAGAGCTCCAGGTTTAAATCTTCTTGCATTGTGCCATGCATGAAGCTAACACCCATCCGTATGCTCGCGCTTTTCATTATCTTGAGCAGCCCTCAGCTGAATAATAAGACCGTTTTGCCACAAGACATCCACGAACGACCAATGACCTCACCCTTAGCTTCGTCGCCCATAATGCGTACGATCAAAGGCATGTCAATTCGACATCACATGCCGTTTTGCAGCGTTTCATAGAGTTATCAAACATCATACTGCTTTGTCACTACATATTGTTGTGACAATTGAATGAAAAAGGTAGCAAAATGTATGCCTGGCAACCACAGTGTCATAGATCTTGACAAATTTGCTATCTTGTCCTTGATGCTGCGCGAGTGCGTAAGTTCCTTCAGATACGCATATGAAATTGATGATTATTACAGTGTTTACCGTGGCAGCAAGCGCCAAAAGACGATGGAGACCTCCTACACCCTCAAGTACTGCGGCACAAAAACTGCATATACCAGAGTGCACTTGCCATTGTACAATAACAAGTGCACTCACAAAGAAATGATATAGCTGGGGCTATAAGCATTATTCACCGTACTGGATTTCGCACATTGTCGCCAAGCGGCTTCGTAATTGGATGCGTTACAGACAACGTGGAATGCACTTGGTCGGCCATCACACAAAGAGCTCAGCGCTTAAATCATGCTCCTGCCCCTGCGGTTCATAGTGCATGTTGTACAACTTGTAATCACATCGTGTTGGTTTTGGGTCTCCTTGCATGTTTCCACACGCTCTTATTTACACGTTACCAACCCTTTTAGACTGTAAGTATGCGCTGACTTACGCATTCACCATAAATTCATCGGCGTACTGTCTAAGCAGACCTGTTTGAAAACACTCTTACTTTCGAAACATACAGCAGTAAAAATGGCAGCTTCGGACTAGCGCCAGCACAAAATATCCGTGGATGACGTGGAGCTAAACGCTACAGAGCAATGGAATTCCAAGTTGCTGAAGGCTTGTGATGGTGCAGCTGCCTGTTGCGAAGTATCCGTCAGCATTGGTTAAATCGGCGATCCAGAGGCATTGCGTTGCTCCAGTTCTGGATGAAGTGGCAGAAGTGCATCAGCAAGAGCCCCACTTCGAAACTACACTAGTGTACAAATTTGTCCGCGAGTTTTTGTTTCGCAGCTTACAAGACAGCTTGTTTATCCTCTTCCAGACAAGGTTGGTACGTCAGTGTCGGCTGGTAAAAGCATAAATCTTTGAACAGTCTCTCCACCTTGCGAACATATTGCAAACGTCCTATTATGAAAGCGAGCGAGGTAGCTGCCCCATTGGTCTCAGCTTCATCGTCGATGAACAATCTATAGAAGTAAATGAGACAAGCTGGGTAAATAAATACCTCCGGTCAGTGCAAGGCACACGTTAATCCAAATTGCATTTGCTACCAAGTGCTAAAGGTGCTGGTTACCATGGAGATCAACAACTAGAACAAACCTCATCAACCTTGTCATATTACTTATTGACCGATCAATTATAAGCCTTTCATGTTGATTCCCTCTCTCCATTAACGCACATATCCTTCCAGCGTGGATCGAGCACGGAATGAGCATGTCCCCGATTGATATGCTCCAGCATGACTCGCCATCTGCGCAATCATACAAGGTCCACACACGACCGCGCTTGTAACATCAAACAATGCGTTTCCAGGAATGTCAAACAACGTGCGCATTTTAGTGCGCAGTCGAGCGACTGATAATGCCGCGATAATTGCAGCCACGACACAACCAAAGGTGATGGCAGTACTGTTTGCCAGAGTAGCCACTAGAACCAGTAGATAGAGCGCTGTATAAAGTTGAAGCACTAATTTATAGCGCATTAACCCCAGTCGCGCCGTAATCTGAGCCACAGAGACTCCAGGACAGAGAAAGACCAAGAAACCTGCAAGAAAAAATAAAGCGTTCGTATAAATGACAGTCAACTAATTGGATGGGAAAAGGTTCCGACCATTGGGAACGCAGTCGCCATAGAAATCCAAGAATCCACTGGACCAATGTCCCAATTGAAGTCCATTGAGGTCGACGTCAGCTGTGGTCCCTGCGTCGATTTCTAGCTTGTAGGCAGAGGCGAACTCGTCCTTGAACGTCGACAACTCAAACATGTTGAAAGCTCTTCGTCTGGAGGGAGTTTCGATTTATGACTTGAAATTTTTATGGATTCTACCATGAAAGAACAATAATGGGGTGGCATTTAAGTAAGTATACGCATTCTACTACCCTGACCTTAGTACCACCCCCTTTGTGTAATAAGACGAAGGGGTCCGACCGACGATCTTTATTCGTGTGAAGAGCCTCATCACTGTCATAAAAACATACATGCGGTCCACCACATGCAAACGCTTCTTAAGCGCTTGATCGTCTTGGCCCCAAACTTGAAAAAGCAATTGTATTGTTCGAAATAAATAACGCGCTGCCATTTACCATCTCCCTTCTTCTCTTACTAATGCAGGACTACAGACAATATAAGGCTTCTTGGCCAGAAGCTGCAGCGCAGTCTGCGCATATTTCGGGCCGCGTGATGCAGCCGTCTCTCGTTGCCTGTTTTTCAATTGACTGGAAACTCAACTGATACGTCTAGTCTTCCTCGTCTTCGTCGTCTTCGTCGTCTTCCGAAATGGCGTTAAGTCCAGTGGGTGAAGAGCATGATGGAGAGCTTGCAATCTCGGCCGCCACGCCAGTGAACGAGCGTCGCATGTACGAGATTTCCTACAATTGGGAGAAAGATCCGTTAGTCCCTTGACGCATTAACTGATACCATGCAATGGTGGCACCAGGTGGGAGCTGTCTCGTACCTCAAGGATGAGCTGCGCCATCTCATCATCGGCGTCGAGGGACAAAAAGGAGCTCAGTTGCAGCTGGACGTTGTTTGAGCTGGTACTGACAGTGTCCATAGCAGATGGCAAGTTCTTTTGCGCTAAAAAGGCACGTTAACAACTGGTGGCGAAATGGGAAATGCTATAGTACGAGTCGTATACGGAAATGGATACAGGGAGGAAACACCTTTTGAATTGTATGACTCGTTGGGAGGACATCCGAAAATGCAAGACTAAATACGATTTGAGACATGCCAGCTGCCTCCTCGTTTTCTTTTAGCCAATCGATGGCTTTCAACTTGACTTTCCACCAGTCATCGAGCGTCCACGTCACAAATTCGGAGACGCTGCGTGGGGGAACGTCATTCCTGAAGGCTGCAGAAGAAGGGGCGACGTCATTTGAATGGTGACGTCGCCCGCACTTGAAGATTGTATTTTCTGGTCTCTGCCAAGTAACGAGTGATCGGGTTAAAACGAGGTTTTGACCAGACCCAAAGTTTGTACAGCTCCGCAACGTCTGGGATGGCTCGTCCTGGATGCCGGCAAATTGCAGCTAGAGACGATGACAGTTGAAGTTTTTGATTATGCAAATTGAGAATCATCTTAGCATTGTATGAATAGGTTTACAAACGTATCTGACTATTGCACCAGATTGAAGCTCTAGAGCATTAAACTGGGCAAAATGTCTTGCAAAAAAGCAACCGTCTCGTTGTATGACGAAGGAATTATGGAAATAGTCACCTGCTCAGCTAGTCCAAGTGCTACACTGTATGTAATGGTTGGAATCTGTCAACGTTGGCAGCTTGGTTTACACAAGGACACCGGATACCGCTATAACTATGGTGGCTAGCATCCGGATTATAACTCGTCCTCCGATAGCTACTATGATACCCTAAAAGCTACGGATATGGCTACCCCGATCTATCCTGGCAACGGCTTTGTCCGCATCTGGTGCTTATGTTACTACTAAACAATACTTATAGCAGTCTTGGTAATGTAGCTGCTCAAAAAAGTCACAAATGTATTCGGGCAAAGTACGTAAGGTATACACTATTTCATCGTCCTGCTCTTAGTAAAGCATAGGCGCTCTGAAATGTTGGCTGGCTGAGATTTGAACATTTTATAAGTAGATGGGTACACATAGGATTGACGCCAAGTCGATTATGGCATCAGTTTTTGTACTGAGACATGCTTGCATAGGTTTTTACACGAAGCTCTGGAACATAAGACTAGCCGATATAAACAACAAGGTATTGGACAAGATGGTAATGCGATTGTTCAGCGCCAATAGCTTAAAAAGATGACCATCAAACATTACATGCATTTGTCGCAGATCCGTTACTTGCTTACATGATGCTGGCGACGTCGGTAGTCTCTTGGACCACAGTACGGTCCATCATCTCCATGTCTTTCTCTTCCTTCGTCATAATCGGATAGGAAGCGTCCGTAGCAATACCACATTGGTTGTTCTTGTTACGACTCATCATGATATAACCCTTCATGCCCCACGACTCACCCCACGAGTTTTTCACAAGCCAAAAGTCTGACTTCTTGTACGTTCCAAAGCCAGCAGCTGCCACACCGTGGTCCAGTGCATCCGGTTTGTTGCCACAAAATGGCCAGCTGTACACACCGTGACGGTACAATTGGAATGTGAAGCTACTTGCATCAATTGCCACTGCCTGCACACCTTTAGTAGCAATAGCTGCTTGCAACGCGCTTTCATCGCCCGACGTCACATTAGCATACGCCGTAAAATGGCCGACTGCCTTGTCGTCCTTGGAGTTACACACGCCCTTGGACTCTGCCGTATACTTATAGTCCACCTCCCGGTCAATTTTACCTCCATGGTGGTTGATAATCTCCTGATAGCCTTCACTCATCTCCCCGCCATGGTTACAGTTATCGATGCCTCCTAAAGTACAGTCCACAAGTTCCTGCTCCGAAAATGACTCAAGTGTACCAGTTTTCAGAGCATAGGCCGATTCCATTGCAGCCACAGCAGAAAAAGCCCAGCACGATCCACATTGGCCCTGATTCTTCACAGGCGTCACAACGTCGTGTTCACGCCAATCCCAACTGTCTGGTATATCTTGAAAGTTTGTAGGCTTGGAGAACGTCTCAATAGCTCCAGAGCTCATTGAATCATTCATGCGGTAACTGAGCAGCTGTTTGTACTCGGAATCGTTGAGATCCGCAAGATCATTGAGCCCCAGTGTAAAACTAAACTCATCACGTTCGTACGCTTCATTGTGCAACTTGATACGCTCCAGATTCGTCGCAAAAGCTTGGAATCGGAGCTGCACCAGATCCTCGTCATTGGCATTGTAACGGTATTCCTTTTCAAATGCCAGCGCGTAATCCACGAAGGCCTCCCACTTCTGATGCTCGCTGGAGCTTAAGAACGAAGGCAAGTCGAGTGTTAACGCTTTGGAAGTAGCAAATACCGTCGCAGCAAGAAAGAACGTTTTCATCATTGTTGGATCTTGGGGCTTTTCGGATTTTGTCCCTTTAGATCTGACTTGCTATAAAAGCGATATCATTAATAAAAGGTTTACCAACGACTACTTCGTAACCAAAAGTACTTGTAGAAACACACAAAGTTGTTACTTCACACATAGTAGACGGCGAAGCAACGAAGCCTATAACGAGTCGGTATACCGGTCCTCTTACCTTGAGCGAGAATTCCCTTATACGAAGTCAAGGTTGAAGGGAAGAGGCCTTCCTTTTGCTGCGTTTGCGCCACGGGAGGCAGCGCAGCGTGCGAACCTGACGAGATAGCAATTGACACGAAGTCTGAGGTAAACCTGCCTAGAACGTGATTTGATCAGACCAGTCCAGGTGCGTCAGCGGTCCATCGGGAACGCCTGTATGACCTCGGAACAATTCCACGTGCTCTCCCGTGAAGCCTGACGTCTCGAGCCAGCGGACGGGAAAATAAAATGTTTGTTCAAGCGACCCACCGTTCATATTAACTTGCTGTATATGCTCGTTGTACACCCTTTCATATCGTCATCGTACATATCACATTAGTCACTGACCTTATAATTGTAGCATTAGGCCGTAGCGAGAGCCGCGTTCTTGGTCTCCTTCACGGCTGCCGCATGCTGTAGCAGCACCCGCTCGTAGTCGTATGGCATCACGCGCATGAACTTGGAGGTCGAAGCGTCCCAGTCGTCCAACACGTTCTGCGCCTTAGGAGACTGTGTGCGCTCCAAGTGTTTGGAAATAAGAACCTTCAGCTCTTGAATCTCGGCGTCCGACGCAGTTTCAGTCAGCGGGGTGACGCCAACCATGCCTATGTTACATTTCGACTGGAAACTGTTGTCCTCATCGTAGATGTAAGCGATACCACCGGACATACCGGCAGCAAAGTTGCGACCAGTAGAGCCGAGGACGACCACGCGACCGCCCGTCATGTACTCGCAGCCATGGTCGCCCACACCTTCTACAACCGCCTTCACACCGGAGTTACGCACGCAAAATCGCTCGCCAGCCTTGCCCGAAAAGAAAGCCTCACCACTCGTAGCACCATACAGCACAGCGTTGCCGACAATCACGTTTTCTGGGTTTGCACGCTCAGAGAAGTCAGGGCTCGGGTACACCGACAACTCACCACCAGAAAGCGCCTTGCCCACGTAATCATTTGAGTCGCCCTCCAGGTCAAGACGCACACCCTTGGCAAGACCGAAAGCCAGACTCTGACCGCCGTGGCCCTTTAGCTTCAAGTGGATCGTTCCGTCAGGAAGGCCCTCCTCATCGTACCGCTTGCAGATCTCGTGCGAAAGCGTGGCGCCTAGCGTACGGTCCAGGTTGGTCACAATATCTTCGATCACCACGGGGGTCTTGTTTTCCAGCGCGTCCTTGGCGATGGCGATCAAACGCATGTCAATGCACTTCTCGATCTCGTGCTCTTGCTCAATTTCCTTTTTTACACCAGCACCCTCATTCAGCGTGCTAGCGTTAATCAAAAGCGGGGACAGGTCCAGCTTACGGCTCTTGTAGTGCAAGGCATCCTGGTTCACCTTCAAGAGGTCCGCGCGACCGATCAAGTCGTCCAGCTTGCGGAAACCCAGGCGACGCATGTAATCCTGAACCTCTTCAGCAAGCATGAACATAAAGTTTACCACATGCTCAGGCTGGCCCTGGAACTTCTTGCGAAGTTCCGGGTCCTGCGTGGCAACTCCAACCGGGCACGTGTTCAAATGGCACTTACGCATCATGATGCACCCAAGAGCAATCAAAGGGCCCGTAGCAAATCCATACTCCTCAGCACCAAGCAGAGCAGCAACCATCACATCACGACCAGTTTTCAACTGGCCGTCGGTCTGCAACTTCACTCGCGAACGAAGATCATTCAGCACCAGCGTCTGCTGTGTCTCCGCGAGACCCAACTCCCACGGAAGACCACCATTCTTCACGCCAGTCCACGACGATGCACCAGTGCCACCATCGTGGCCCGACACGATAATATGGTCTGACTTAGCCTTCGCCACACCGGCAGCAACCACACCGACTCCGACTTCAGACACCAGCTTCACCGACACTTCTGCCGACGGGTTCGAGTGTTTGAGGTCGTGAACCAACTGAGCTAGATCCTCGATCGAATAAACGTCGTGGTGCGGTGGTGGGGAAATAAGACCCACGCCAGGCGTTGTGTGACGCATGGAGCCGATGTAGTCGCTGACCTTGTGGCCAGGCAACTCACCACCCTCACCGGGCTTCGCTCCCTGGGCCATCTTAATTTGCAGTTGGTCCGCGTTAGTCAAGTAGTTCATGGTCACGCCAAATCGGCCTGAAGCCACCTGCTTGATAGCCGAGCGACGAAGATTAGGTGGGCCTCCAGACTTTGTAAAACGCTTGGAGTCCTCGCCACCTTCGCCAGTATTGCTACGCCCACCAAGGGTGTTCATTGCAATAGCGAGGGCCTCATGTGTCTCCTGCGAGATACTCCCTAGACTCATGGCGCCCGTGTTGAAGCGCTTTACAATCTCAGCAACACTCTCCATCTCTTCTAGCTTGGGCATCTTGTCCTCGTCGACAAACTTGAAGTCCAAGAGGCCGCGCAGATTCACGCGCTTACAGAGCTCGTTTGTCTCCTCGACGTACTGCGCGTAGGCTTCGCGCGAGTTTTCGCGAGCAGCAAGCTGCAACGCCACAATATTCTTGGGCGAGTTGTAGTGCACCTCCGAGTCGTTGCGGAAATGGTAGCTGCCTGGGTTGCGGATCAGAGGGAGCATGTCCGAGTGGAGCGGGTACCCAGCCTGGTGAAAACGCGAGATGTCCGTGTATAGCGCCTCGAAGTCCGTGCCCTGGATCCGCGAGTTCGTGCCTTCGAAGCACATGCTAATAATATCGTCGCCAAGACCCACAGCCTCAAACACCTGCGCTCCTTTGTACGACTGAAGCGTGGAAATACCCATCTTGGACATGACCTTCAAGATGCCTTTGCCAACGGCAGTACGGTACTTGTCAAAGACCTCGGAGTTTGCCATCTCGATCTTCGAGTGAGCATACAGCAGACCTTCGTCGTTCATCTTCTTAAGTGCCATCTCCGCCATGTGGGGACTGACAGCGTCAGCGCCGAAGCCCAACAGCGCGCAAAAGTCATGCACTTCCTTGGCGTCACCACACTCCGTGAACAGGGCTACACTTGTACGCTGCTGGGTTCGCAAAAGGTGTTGGTGCACAGCACCAATAGCAAGCAATGACGGCACCGGATATCGGTTCACACCGGCCAGCTTGTCAGAGAGCACAATAATGGGTGACTTTTCGTTAATGAGTGCATCCGTAGCTTGCTCGCACAGACGATTAAGAGCCTCCACAAGGCCACGGGCGCCGCTGCCAGCAGCAAACGTAGCATCCAGGACCTTTGGCGTCCAGTCAAGGTTGTTGGCACTTTTTAACGCATCCATTTCGGCACTCGATATTACTGGTTGTTCTACCATTAAACGCTTGGCGTGTTCTGCAGTTGCATCTAGCACATTCGCCGCCGGGCCCACAGGGCACATCAAACTCATAACCAGCTCCTCACGAATGGGGTCGATCGGCGGGTTTGTCACTTGAGCGAACAACTGCTTGAAATACTCAAATGGCAGCTTGGGCTGTTCCGATAGCACAGCAAGCGGCGCGTCGTTTCCCATACTACCCAGAGGCTCCTTGCCGTGAATACCCATCGGCATCATAAGCAGGTCCATCGTTTCCGTCGTGAAGCCAAACATATTTAAACGACGGTTAAGCTCAGCATAGTTTGAACGGCGCTTGGACTGAGTCACAGTACCCTTCTTGACTGCAGTCAACTCCGACAGCGACACAAGATTTTCATCCAACCACTTCTTAAAAGGACGGCTCTCGCTGACAGACTTCTTGACCTCATTGTCCGACACAATCATACCGCGCTCAAAGTCCACGAGAAACATCTTACCGGGCTCCAGGCGGCGTTTATACTTGATGTCCTTCTCTGGCAGGTGCTCGAGCACACCAATTTCACTAGAAAGAAGAACGTGGTCGTCCTTCGTAACATAGTAACGGCTCGGACGCAGACCATTGCGGTCTAGCGTAGCGCCAATGTACTTGCCGTCCGTGAACGCCATCATGGCCGGGCCATCCCACGGCTCCATGAGCAGCGACTGGTACTTGTACATGTCCTTCTTGAGCGGGGCAATAAGTGGGTCGTTCTGCCACGCCTCGGGGATCATCATCATCATGCCCTCTGGCAGCGAACGGTTGCAAGAACTGGCCTTAGTAAGAATCTCCAAGACAGCATCAAAGTTGCCGGAGTCCGACTTGGAATCTGAGCACACGGGTAGCAGGTCCGACGTACGGTTACCAAAGTACGAACTGTGAAGCGTGCCACCACGGGCGTACATCCAGTTCTTGTTGCCGCGCAACGTGTTAATTTCACCATTGTGGCACATAATTCGGTTGGGCTGAGCACGGTCCCACGATGGGAACGTGTTGGTCGAGAACCGAGAATGTACGAGCGCCACATACGACGTAAAGTCCTTGGCAGACAGGTCATCATAGTACTGAAACAACTGCTCAGGGGTGAGCTGGCCCTTGTATGTAATTGTACGATTACTCAGTGAGTTCACGTAAAAGTCAGAGAATTTTTTTTCATTCACGGACGTGACAACGTTGCGTAATCGAAGAAGTTCCTTCTCAAAATCATCTCCCGATAGCTTTGGGTTCTCATTAACCACCATGATCTGCTCAACATGAGGCTCTGAAGCAAGAGACGTAGCTCCCAATGTATTGGACGTCGTGGGCATGGCTCTCCAGCCCACAACTTTAAGTCCCATAGTCTCCGCCATGTCATCGAATGTCTTTTTAGCCAATGGAATGTCATTGGGCGAGTTCTTGTTGAAAAAGACGTTCCCGACTGCGTATTTCTCTTTCTCCAAGTCCAGCAACTTGGCTGAAGCACCAAATTCTCCGCCAGTAACGACACGCTGCATAAAGTCATGAGGTAGAGCGACCAACATTCCCGCGCCGTCTCCGGACGCGGGATCGCAGCCACAGCCGCCACGATGCGACATGCGGACGAGCATCTCATTGGCCTGTACGACAGTCGAGCGTGATGGCTTCTTTTTAAGGCTCGCAATCATTCCGACACCGCAACTGTCCTTCTCTTCAAGCTGTCGATAGAGTCCCTTCTGTTGGAATAGCGCACGTTTATCAGCACCTTCGCCCGGGATAGAACGGAAGCTACGGCACCACCAAGACGATGCATTGGCTAGTAATGGTACGTGACGAGAGGACGATGAGAGCGAGGCGACGGCTCGGCGATGAGTGCGGAACATGCCAATGCGGAGAAGGAGTGATGGTTGCAGCGCAAAATGCGGAATGCGCAACGACGGAAAAAGTCAAAGTGATTTATATAGTAGTTTGTAAGCCAGAGGGTCCCATATGCTGAAGTGACGCGAGCAGAAACGAGTCTTGTCGACGAGCTTGACCAATGAGAAATGTCAAATCTTGCTCTTTTTCTTTCTGCGTGGAGGTTGTCAATTCTGTTGGTAGTCTCCACCATCCGTTTTTACGGTCTATTCCGACATGTAACCTTGGTAGCAATGGCAAGTCGGTGCTCTTTTTGTTATTTTGGTGCTGCAAGGCACACGTTGTTAATTTCTTACGGACCTCCTGCATGCGTAAAAAAGACCATGTGGTACCGAGACTTGCTTTCGACTTACTGCGCGCCATTGTTGGTCCAAAGGTCGGCCAATGGCACGTAATGAGTGCAGGTAGGGCTCCGTATAGCCGGAAATAGTCGGATGGCATGGACAGTTCCGAGTTTACGCAATTGCGCTGGCCCGCCTTAACGAATTTGCAGCTGTAGCCATTTTGCTGGTA
Source organism: Peronospora destructor (assembly GCA_011800735.1). Lineage (NCBI taxonomy): Eukaryota > Oomycota > Peronosporomycetes > Peronosporales > Peronosporaceae > Peronospora > Peronospora destructor. The sequence continues at coordinate 440,355 of WBRY01000018.1, read as the reverse complement.
TGGGCTGCGTAAGTCTCTAGTAACCTCTAAAGTAGCCAGTCAGTATAAGCAGCAACGCAATCAGCAGATCAAATCAGTAATGGCAACTGCAACTGCAGCGACTTGTATTGCCAGGATGAAAGCAATGAATTGCAGCAAGATCGGCTGAGTTCCGGTTTGGTTTTGATGGGCAGAGGTCCAAGCGGACAAGTTTCACGTGCCACATGTAGAGGCGTCAAAAATAGTTCCACTTCTCACAGCTTCAAGCGCAAGAATTTTTATTGCGACGAGCGGAGGTTTGCCGTGTAGTTGCAGTTGTAGCGCCTGATCTCGTCAAACGGGCTTACTATGGTAAAGTGTTGTCCTCAAGATGACGGACATGACGCCGACTATGCATAGCAGAGATCAGGAATCTCGAGCGCAATGGCCGCATGATACTCGACCGTAGGCAGGTGATACCAGTACATGCAAAGTTTTTTTAGTGATTCAGGCGCTTTAATCACCGCCTGTGATAGTCAAGAGCTACGCTTGCCTTATCTACGCTTTAGCACGGTGAGCTTGGCGCTGGCAATTCATCACTCTGTCTATCATTTACCGATCGACGAAGTTTAATGACCAGCGAAGGATCAGTTGCAACAGCAAGAAAGATGTCGTTTCCACCGGTTCAACACGCCCAGCGGTGTCAGCGTTGTGTTCCGGTGTCTGTAGAGTAGCATGGAGGTGCTCACGTAATTGATCCTCGATCAGCTGCTGTCGACAACCTGCAAGCGACAAATTCAAGTCGTGCACATACTCGGTAGCGAGGCGTCCGTGATCCAATAAGCTTGCAAATACTTCTTTGCATTCGAATGCAACTTTCACACGAAGCAAATTGCAGTGCATCTTCATAACGTGATGCACTTCGCCCGTCGTTTTATGTCGAAGCTCACACGTGATATTGCACGCTCTGTCATTGCTCGGATCAGGTTCTCCGTCTGGAAAACAATTTCGTCAAGCTTTCCAGCCTACACACTCAAAGTTCCTTACACACTCGTCCTCGACCTCTGGTGGATGTCACATGAGCCTTTTTATTTGTATTCCGAGTGTTCCATTGCCGTCGATTGCGCTATCGTTGTGCAGACTGTGCATTGCAAGACGTGGCAGCTGCAGGTCTCCATACTGGACAAGCGACGCGACACAGATCAGGCCTATCATGTAGCTCATGACAATGAATAAGAACAAGCCGTACATCGTGTTATGACACATACGATTTTGTGCAAATTTTACTGTCCTTGCCGTCCTTAACCTTTGTCGCTGGGGTGGATCTTACAATAGTAAGTGTGCCAACTTGTCTTGAAATGGCTTAATGTGGCATTTTGACCAATGAGCTGATAAACGTTGACATATGGTAAGAATAAGGCATACTCGGCATCTAAGGCCGCGCAACAGTGCGAGGAAGAGTTTGCGTCCCATGTGGCAGACCGTCGTTCGGGCTGTCGTGGTGTTCATGCAGCAGACAAGCCAAGTTGTTGTCTAGCCGATCTGCCGAGCGTCGAGGTTATACATTCTTGACTAGTAATAGGCTTAATGTGGCATTTTGACCAATGAGCTGATAAATGTTGACATATGGTACCAGTAGAAACTGGTTTATCGTCGTCTCGTCTCACAGTACCGCATAGCTATTGGCTTAGTGATTATAACAATGTGACGGTCATGAAGATATGAATCTTGCCATCACATTTGTGAGATTTTCTGGAAAGACCTCGACAGCCTTGGCAGGTCCTGCTACTCATAAGTCGTCATGATTTTTATTAAGAAAAATCCTATCGACAATCATTTGTCTATGGCGCCGCGTCGCCAAATCTCAGTCACTGCTGTTTGTGTGGGATTTGATCAGCTTGCATTTCGTTTCTATAGCCACTAAGCCGGAGAACATCAGCGCCGGCAGCAGCAAACCGAAGAAGATCATGCTCGAGGTTCTCGAAGGAAAACGCGCTCATTGGCTTGAGCGTAAAGAGCTTTCCGTACTTTACGTCTTTACCAAAGCATCGTTTGAACTGCGAAAACGCCTTGCCGCCGTTTGCACCGCGTATTTTGTAATCTAAAAGCGACGATGTGCTCTTGAACTGCTGAATATGGGTCCACACGATCCGGTTGTTGCCATCTGTAAGCTTCTCCGTGTTACGATGTAGGAACATCACGCGCCCACTTGGGTCGTATTGTACCATGGTTACACCGCAAAACAATTCGTAGTCCGCATGTTTCGTACCAGCGGAGCCAGGCGGGCCCGGTATCATGTAGAACGAGCTCTTGGACTTGAGCCATGCAAATCGAAACAAATCCTTGTCACCCCACACGAGCCGCATTTTCTGGTGAGTTCGAGGAAGAGAAAAGCCGTAGTACATGAGAACGTTCAACGCCTTGTAGTGCATCCGTCGATTGATCAGCACTTGGCCGCTTTCCTGCTCAAACATGTCCACATAGTCCAGTCCGAAAAATTCCCAGACGTAGCTATTCTTTTGAATGTTAAAAATTGTATTGCTCGGTTGCCAGAAATCAGGCCAGAAGATTGCGCCAGTCTCCAAAAATTCATGCGTGTCGAATAAATAGTTGGGATCACGCACCGCAAAATTATCAGCGTCCAGCAGCAAAACATTGTCAAAGGCACTGTAAAAGATCGCATAAAGCTTTGTGTAAAAGCCTGTCGCCAGCGGGTCATCAATCACACGCAGGTACACGTTAAACTCCTCGATCATAAGCTGCAGTAGTGGGTGCTTTACGTTCGTCTCCGACGTCATGTACCACATTTCAATCGGCAGCATGCATCCCAAAGCGCGCAGCGAGCGCACACTCGCATACACTCCTAGTAGCATTGATTCGTAGATTACAAACACAATTCCCCGGTCAAATGAGATTTCAAACTGTCCGACAGTATCATTTCTTATTCCATTATTTCCAAGTGGCATTGGCGTGTTGGACAACTGATTCCTCGTTCGGAGCACCTCTTGATTATGTGTGAACGAGAAATTCGGGTCGTGTTCATAAATTGTCGACGGGATACTGTAACTCAGTAGACTTTGAAACATATTGCAGTTGAATTGCACCTTTGGTCTCAACGAGTCACAGTGCATCGCCAGTACTTTATTCACCTCCTTAGTGCGTCGATTGCGCACCTCACAATAGCCTGACACTCCATGCGAAATCATCGCACTGCAATTCTTATCTTTTTCGTTCTGCCGTTCTCCCAACGGCGTGCAATTGGCCGTCTGTCTCCACCCGATGCATTCGTGATCACTCAGATTACTCAGCTTTTGTCGCACTATTTGATTCTTTACTTTGACATCGTCTGCAGATGTAAACATGTGCGAGAGTCGATCGAGCTTCGTCAGCATCTGATTCTCCTTCCACTTCGCCAAAAAATCTCGTGTAGAGCTCTCTCCGCCGCTTACTTCATTATTTGATGGCATGGTCCTATTCTGTACCATGAAGCCCAATGCAAGAAGACACATCATACTAATCATAAATGTGATAATAAATAGCACCCAAAACACGTTCCACTTGCAGCCTATGGCTTGTAAGAAATTCTTCCTCTTTTCTATAGGTGACACTTTATCCATACTGCGGCTTCGAGTGGGACGCTTAGCAAACAATTTCCAACGTTTACTTCCCCCGCTCACGTAAATAGGAAGCGCTGTCCTCTTGCGTTCTACCATGAAATCGAAATTTTTAAATTATGGTAAATTAAATTTAAATTTCGTCGAACTGCAAGTTTAAATGATTTTCTGTACGTGAAGGCCGATAGAAGCTCTTTCTTCGACTAAAATAAATTCATTTGCACTGAATGTTTAAAAAATAAATATGTGTGAAGTCGACCTGAAGAATAGAGTAGGAATGGAACAGTGAAACCTGACGCCAATTCTTTTTGCTAATGTTTGTCTATACTGGTCACGACGTATTTGAGTCAAGCCAATACTTTGACGATAAAAGCGGGATCAGAATACATGTAGCTATTATGGTAGAATAAGAACAATGTGGCGAGATGTAGTAAGAAATGCTTACGAATGCAGCGCCTTGATGTTGCTGCTGTGTTGTTTACGGAAGGCTGGCTGATACAGTGAGTAATTTAGCGTCACATCGGTTAGATGTAATGCCATAATCGACCTTGCAGCCTCTATGATCGTAATCACAGCTGTCGTTACTCAAGCTGTCGCCGTAGGTAGTTACCACCATACCCGCCGTAGCCATACGGCTGACTGTATGTGTAGCCATAGTGTTAGACACTGAAGCTATAGCTGTAGTGGGCAGATCCGCTGCCACTTTTGACGGTCGTCGTCTCAGTCACTGCTGGTGTGGGGGCTGGTGGTCCGGGATAGCTCGACCCGTTACCATGACATTCGTACCGACTGTCAACACTTTAACACTCTTCATGGTTGTGGCTGCAGTCCTTTTGAGATGACATCGATGTTATGAAGGATTTCGAAACCTTCGAGGCCGCTCCGCCCTTAATGAATATGTAGAGAAGCTACAGGACGCAGATGCTGCTCTCCGTTTCGCAAAAAATGGTCTTTCGTTGCCCGTTGTCGAAGATGCTGTTTGCATGCACCAAGTCGCAGTCTTTACATCGCTCTCGATGTGAAGACTGCAACTTTAACATAGGGTGCAGCCAAGGGTCTTGTGTGTTAGGAGATCGGTGTACGCGGAGAAATGCACGCTTTGTGCGGAGCATAGGGGCTTGATACCTGGCTCATAGTGGGTGTGGATGGATACCAGGCAGACGACGAAATTCGAACAAATGAGATAGAGTCGTCCTGGCGTGATATGAAGATGCGTGTAAGCCAGGATGGCATGTACATGGTAAGGTGCTGCCGTTTAATGTGGCGTAGACAGACGTTGAAATAAATGCTTGCTTGCCAAGTTTATAGAGCTGGACAGGCTCCAAAAAATTATGAACGACACAATATCTAAAGGATGTCGTATCATGTCGTCCAAGAACTTTGCGCTACTATCGACATGTCACCTCTCGAAGAATTGAATGATTTTCACTGAAGTGCTTTCTCTTAAGTGGAATCGCCGCAAATATCGCTGTAAAGAGTCAAATGACCAAAAGTTTGTCCCTTCAACGAGACCATACAGCCGTGTTTGAGTCTCAGTCAGACCTCAGAGACAGAGAATCCGAATTTCATTTGAAGCGTTTGGTTGCGTAGCGACATTTTGGCTGAAGTTTGTACATTTGTCTGAGATTCTAATCAAAAGCATACAAAACGCAAGTAAGTGTAAGAAAAACCTGTGATTTTTTTAGGTCAACGGAGCACATGCCAGTTCAAATTTCTGTATCGCAAGGACCTTCGTTGATGGTGGAGCTATAAGTGGATGAACGCGGAGGCTACCTGTATTGATTTGGAGCGTCACAGCTTTTGCTTTAGCCACATTTTTCTGTCAAAAACGGTTTAAACGCCATCAGGATTTACGTTTAGACACAAGAAGATGATATCTTCGAATTGACACAAGTTCCACGTAAATAAAAAAGTAGTAGAGGTTCCTGGCACTGCAACAATTCACCGCTGCCAAATGGTGGATTGCCATCACCTTACCAGTTCCGAAGCAGAGGAGTAGCCCGCACGTCTTCCGCGTTAAATTGAGTCAATAACTTCGCTTTATTTTGAGCAAATGCGGCATACACGTCCGCTTCGAAGCATACAATGGCAATTGTTGCCGTCCAGTCTGCGAAACGCATGTAGCGCTGAATGGCACACAGTGCAAACCACGCGGCTTTATCGGCCGGTATGCCCATGTTCCCCGTCGAAATGGACGCCATAGCTACACAGCTCAAATTTTCTGTCTCGACGCAGCGTAACACACTTCTGTACGTCAGTTGTAGATCTCTCAAACAGTGCGGATTGAATCCACTCGGACCGACACAGTGAATAAGCTTGGCAACACCTGCATCAAAGCCCGGCGTGACATGCACTTGTCCAACTTCCAATCGGACATCCAGCGTCCGAACATGCTCACTCAGACCTTGTCCTGCTCGCCGAAATATCACTGACGCCACACCAGAGTGAGGATTTCTCATAAAAGCCGCTGTCGGAAAAGCCAATCCATCCAGCGGTTGTTTCCCCACCATCTTAATATCGCCAATATCTCCTCTTATTATCTGCACACATGCATCGAACTGGACCAACTGCTCTAACGACCGCAAAAACTCTTTAAGATCGGGGCAAGCTGCATTCAGCAATGTCTGACTTGGCGCATCAGCAAGCCACGTCATAGGCGTCACATGCATCGTCTCCTCAGCACTTCCTGCGGTCATTTCCTGTACTTGTCCCGATACAGCTGTACCACTGTGTCCTATTCTAGAGCGAGGAGGAGAAGAAACACTCACTTCGTCTACCTCATCGTCTTCGTTCTCATCTTCGTTCTCCAGATCTTCCTCCAATAAAGAAGCATCGTTTTCTACGTCCATGGCACCCTCCAGCAGCTCTAAAAGATCAGGTTCATTGTCGTCATTCACTTCTTCTTCTTCTTCTCCATCTTCTTCTTCTTCTCCATCTTCTTCTTCTTCAGCTTCTTCTTCTTCTTCAATCTCGTTCTCATCGTTAAACTGCTCGACAGATGGTAAATTCCCATCAAAATGTAGGAGCAGCAGCTCCTTCCAAAGTGTCGCATGCGTCAAAACTTCTCGCCACGTCTCGTCAGCTGCTAAAACTTCCAGAAAACTCGCCAATGAGGCCAAATCCAACATCGCTAGAAGCCCTCGTACCACTAATTCCACGTCCAAGACACGGCCAATTGCATGAAAAGAGGATATACGATCTGCCAAACGCTGACGTTTGGTTGTAGAAGCGTCGTAGCGCGACATTCTTCGATTCATTCTCGTCGCGTAGTGTCGCCATGGCGAATGAGACGAGAATGCGACAAAGAGGAATGTGATTGGATAGAAATGGAGAATGATTGGAGAGGTACACTGTCTTCTCTGTCTTTTCATTGGTTAATATCAGCCGCATGCTCTACAACTGAGCTATAGGTCCTTTTCCAGCATTGAAAGACCTTGCAACATTGATTTTGGAATTTGGCCAAACACTGTTTATTCCGCCTCTAATATCATGTATACCTTGCTAAATCTATTGATTTATCAATTCCGACGTTTCCTGACAATTTCCAACCTTGTCAAAGAATGCGCTTGCTGCTGACGATCGATCCGTTTGTCTGACTTCCTCGTCTTCTTTCATGCCGGGGTCTCACTCACACCGTCAATTGGGCATCGTGTCCGTCGCACTCATCACATACTTTAACGTCAGTGGTGGACCATGGGGAAGTGAACCCGTGCTAGCAGCTTGTGGGCCCCTGGTGGGTAAGTCACTCAAGCTATTAAGCAATATTCTCGACGATTACTACATGTCGTTGTTCGTCCGTGACAGGCTCAAACAGGACAATTGTCTTGAGTTTAGGACAGGCTTCTCTACAGTCATTTCAATATGGAACTGATCCTAGAACAAGACGTGGAGCTCCGTGTGATTAGCAATAAAAAGCACAGCATCTGGTCCAAGTGTGTCATAAAAAAGAACGATTGCATATGCCATCCGATCACAAGCATGGGCCACGAAACACCATTCAATCTTATTTTTGACAAAGATTCCAACGTTTTCTTGGCGTGTTACTGTAGAAAATTGGTAGTTGCACTCGTGCAAGGTAGTAGAAAGTAAAAGTAATATATATATATATATTCAGTGTTAACTGCTTTTCGTTCGTCAACACAACAGCATGCATCCCAGCCACACTACTGTTAAGTTGCATATGGCGTCCGTCTGGCTCAGACATCATCTCGTGATGGGCCCGTGTGGCGTCCGTCTGGCTCAGACATCATCTCGTGATGGGCCCGTGTGGCGTCCGTATCTCCTCGTCCCATCTGTCAAAATGTCATCCAACAGCCGATCAGGTGAGATCGCACTTCATCTGTAACTGGTCTTGCACTTGAACCTCAAAACCTCGAAGACCTACAAATACGTGTCAAAACCTGACGCCACATCGTCCATACGTGACTTGACTTCACTATAGGTCTCCATTGAAACGAACCGATTTTTCCCGTAATAGAGTGGACCACACGACAGACGTAGGCAGAGACGGGCACCACTCACGGCTCCAGCCACGTTAGAAATTATGATACAGCGTCTGCTGCGCTTCGTCGACGGTTACGGTATTGGGCACTTGATATTGTGGGTCCATGCACGGCATCCCCGTATTGGGCAAATTATTTGGGTAGTGCAGATCCTTGTACGACTCGAGATCCATCTCACTCATAGGTGTAGCAAGCAGTACTATGATGAGACCCCACATTGAAAAATGAGAGTGAATGTCTTTTTAAGAAACCAAAAAATCCGATTTTCTTTCTATGGAAACGAGATTTTTTCTGACTCACCGTCACGGACACTTGATCAGATTCAACAGGTTTTATACCGCAAACAAAATCTATATCGCGCGATCTCAATTGTATTTATAGGGGTTAATGCTCTTTAACTGCGTCACTTGAGGCGCCTTTCACAGTAAAGAATTTCCGGCTACACTTAGAGGACTTTGCAATGCAATCTTACGGGCTGTGCACGCTGTTAAGCGGCTCGCGTTGTAGTCATTTGGTTTATTTATTTGTCTCTAAGGTCGACCAACTGTTTGTCCAGTGTCCCGGTCTCTAGGGCTTCACCAAGTCTGTCGTGGTGAGAGTCAATAAAATGGCTATTCCACCCGTTTTGCGCTCGTCCGCACTAACGCCGGTCCTTTTAGCTGCCTAATCCATAATCTCGTCCTGTAGCCACGAGGTGGCTGCTTCCTTTTCAAGGCTGAATGCGTCTCCTGAACGAGCTGGGTCAGCGGTCGTTCTGTCACAGGCGTTCTTCTCCAAGCTAATAGCCAATTTGCTTTAGTCTCGGCACTGAAGCCTCGAAGGAACAGGGTCTCTGTCCTCCATGACCTGCGAGGCATCGCTTTATCTGCCTCACCGTCCCTGCGTGGTGTGCTAAAACTGCAGATATTTGTGACGCCCATAAGCATCCGCTCTTGCTCCCTTTCCTTCCGTCGCAGCCTCTCGATATCTGCTGACGTTTCAAGCGCTTCCAGACATTTCAGTAGACGAGGCACAGTCCGTTTTCGTCGGTATCCTGATGTCCGGTAAGAACTCAAATTTGCTTCTCGTAGATCACCGCGCAAGTAACGTGTTGAGCTTAGGGACGATTTCGCAGCCGATGCCAAACGTCACGGTTATCAATAAGATTTATGGAGAGCTGGGCGTGAGAATTTGGCATTCCATGCATCCAATATTCCTGCCTCGATTTTGTCGCTCGTCCTGCCACAGTATGCTACTAACCGCGCATGTAAACACCCTCACTTCCAAGCAGCCGTCCAGGCTTTTGGCACCTTGCTGCTTAACGATCCGACAAGATGCGTATGATCGTGGGTTGTGCCTGTTTTGTTGAGCCACACGTTCCAGATCTCTGTAATCGAAACGTGTCGAGAGCTCAAAGTGTTTCATGCGACACTCTTGGGCTTTGCTGAATCAACAATTGATGCTGTCGAACAATTCTTCGCGTGGACGTATTGTAATGCAGGTTAGCACTAAGACCGTGCTCCTCGACGTGGTCAGCTACCGATACGTAATCTTAGTACAGCTCCATCTAGTGATTCTTTGAGAGAGCGCTAGAGGGCTTCTCTTGATACTGTTAACATATTTATCGTTACATTGTTCAAACAAAAGTCGTGCGTATCACGACGTTCACCTTCCCAGTGAAAATACCACATTGCTCGATAGAAAACATCCGCTTACTGGAAACGCTCGTTCGATTGCTTACGTGTCTGTACTCAGCAAAACAGACTAGGACCTGGCATTGCCCACAAATAACGACCCCCGGCTGACAATAAACCGTGCAGTCTCTATGTTTGACGACACAACCCGAGCTGGATTTTAGTAGGGTACAACAGAGCGACCATAGGATAGGCCTGCCATTTGACGACATGATCCAAGCATAGAGAAGCTTGCAGGTGTAATGTCTCTTACATAGGACGGTCGATACCCGGTCTTTACAGGAGGGTTCTTTGTACAGACATATCCTCTCCGTGCTGCTTACAAATTCAAATCACGAACCTTGACACATGTACCAACGAAAAGTTTACTACTATATGAAAGTGACGGAAATGTCCGATTTGAAGAACTTTGAAGACATAACACTCGAAGCCGCAAGCAACAATATTTTTTGTCATTTACTGTGAAGACCACGACATGATCCGACCAGACACATTGCAGAATTCATGGGGATTCGACTGCATATTTTGATTGATACACATGAATCTGAAGGCAGTGTCGTACAGTGGGACAGAGCTGAAGAAAAGGTTAGACATAGAAAGAAATCAAGTAGGTTACAAAGACAAGAGGTGAGAGAGTACAAAGGCCTTTTAGCGCGAAGCCGGGTCCGCCTACGCCGTAGGAAATTATTTTCTTATATATTCTTCGTACTTCATCTTTGTTAGCGCTGACAAGCAAACAAGCATAAGAAAGATAGATGTGAGACGAAGATATCAAGAGCTCACCTGCTAAGCCAAGTACCTATCGACCACTTCAGAACACGTCCAAATCAACGACTTCATTAAATTATTGACTATACATCAATCATATGATTTTGAAGCCATTCTAAAGCCGACAGAGGGAAGCACAGTCTTCATAAATGGCCGCTTCCTGTATGGGTATCGGTAGCTGATAGTCCCATCCGGACAAGAACATTGCTTCGTGAACGCTGAGCCGAAAGCTTTGCTGGAGGATATGTTTGAGTACATAATCAAGTCTTGCAGGAGGAATAACGCCGAATCGTGTTCGTTTTGCCTTAACACTCAGTCGAGACGACTTTATCGTAAAGTTTGTATAGATGAGCAGACCGTGCTGCCTATTACCATCCGTGTTCACTTCACCGAATATGTGGCTGGAAATGCACAAAACGATCAGCAAGCGGGTTATCGATTCGTTAAGACGTGCGTTCGTTCACCACAAGCAATATAAAAACGTAAGGTTGAGACTGTGAAGTCACGCGAACTTGCAACAACAATTTAAATACCAAACGCTAGCATCTTCTCCTTGTCGAAGTTAAGTAAAAAAGTGTAACATGAGCCGACCTTGTGCCTCGTATTGCATGTCGCGGTAGCGGCTCTTCTCCATGGACTTACACGCTGAGGGTCCTGCGCGACTTTGTGCCGAGCGACTTCGACGACAGCAAGAATAAGGCACACTCGGCATCTAAGGCCGCGCAACAGTGCGAGGAAGAGTTTGCGTCCCATGTGGCAGACCGTCGTTCGGGCTGTCGTGGTGTTCATGCAGCAGACAAGCCAAGTTGTTGTCTAGCCGATCTGCCGAGCGTCGAGGTTATACATTCTTGACTAGTAGCGCGTGGTGGATCACGTGGTAGCTTGGGGTGGATGCGCGGCGAGTTGTGGTACACATACAACGGTTTGCAATTGCACTCGACAGCGTGCATTACTCTTTCGTGTCAGCGTTCTAAGACAGCGACTTGGACCTAGGGCTCGAATCTGTTAAGACGCATGCGGACACAACTGTGGCCTATCGTTTTTTTCTTACGCTTGACGCGTGCGTTCACTGAAAAACGATGACATGTTGCTGACTGGATCAATGTATTGCGTTATAAGGCGGAGGCCTGCTCCAGCTTCTGCCAGTGCTCTTCTCCTTCGCGTTGCAGTATCGCTATGGCAGTGCCTTACTCTTGAACCCTGTCGGCCTGCTACATCGTTGCTCAATGGCGTCGTCCACGGGTGACACGGAGAAAGAATCATAATATTGTTGTCACCAGCGACCAGCAGACCAGCTGGTAGCTGCTAGGGACTCCAAGTGTGGAGATTTGTGCTTCACTAGGTATATTTGAAACTGACAATATATAGGTTTTTAGTTCGCTACCCTGTGCTATCTCTAAGCCTATTCTTCTAGGTCCTTCTAGAAGCTTCGTAGTGACGTCATGGCATATCTAATATGCATTCAGCTGTGCAACCTTAACACATGCTCTGTCGTGCCGCACGTACCCTGCGATCTGACACCAAGGACATAGAACGCGTTGGCGAGTTTAAGCTCAAGCTGCGCAAGACGCCACACCAAGTACCATGTTTCTCTCAACGACCAGAAAAATGGCGCATCACGCTTGCTCAAACCCGGCGAGAAGGATAAAACCACTGACCTTTCAAATAAACGAGTCATAGAACCGGCGTTCATGGAAGCACACGGCGTGCTCGCGGTCAAGGGACACGCAAATATCGCTGCACGTCGAAATCATGCGGTCGGTTGAGCCTATGGAACGTTAGAATGAGCCACTTTATATTGAAGATACCGTCGAAGAAGCGACCACGTAAAAAATGTCGGACCTGCAGCATCGTATAATCGGAGCGAGCGCCGCGTGACCCTGTCCAGCGCATTATTTGCCTAATCGATACTCATCTCGCTAAAGCCGTTTCGACAGTCTTGCGGGCAGGCATCGTGGGAGAAATTTGGGCGTGACAGAAGTTGCTCGTCGCCTACGGATTTAACAGCGCGCGGAACAGGATGTAATGTGCAAGTCAGCACGGATCCGCCACTGTTGCTGCTGACAGTAGCCACATGTATCATGTGCCCATGCAGAACATAGGTGGTTTTATCGGTGAAGAGTTGTCTGCCTTTTGCTGACGAACAAAGTGCTTGCAGCTATTAGCCATCCTTGAGCTTTGGCTACACGTAACTCCAACTTAAAGGTGACCTGGCTCGCACCAGATAGATCCAAATTCTGGCATGACAAAGGACCCGAACCGACCCTGTTGGCTGCTTTGGCCACGTGACTGTGGCCACAATTGCCACAGTAGTCCATGAACCTGTAACCTCGCCAACCGCGAGAATAAAGAAAAGACGAAGACTCATTTGAATAAAGCTTTATGCATGTAGAGTTTGAAGAAGAGAAACGTGGCAATTAGGAACTGTGGATGGTAAAGGCGCCGGAACAAGTATATTACTTACTACCTATAGGAACCATTTCAACTTTCTCACGTAATTGATCGTCAAATTGAAAATCGAGTAGGACCGATCACGTCACACGTTGCTAGTGCCGATATTCTCAAAGCTCATTGGCTGAAACGTGCGATCTCGGTGGCCAAAAGATTGAAATCGTTTTGAAAGGGATTTCTGTCCAAAATCGTCCTCTCTGTGTAAAGCACTTCAATTGGGCAGATGACTATCGCTCCTTATGTCACTCATCGCACGTTGTGGCACTCTTTCGAGGTAATGGAATCACTCCGTCATTTGAGCTGTAGCCAAGTTGTCAGTGGTCCCCCTATTGCACTTGGTGCAGTGAGCTACGGCCGATATGTAAAGAAGTTGACCACGGAGACGCAGACTCAGCTGAGCGAAGCTACCGAAGTAGCCAAAGAGAAAATAAGTGGTACGCTGGTTTGCCAAGGAGACGCATGCACCGAAAAAAGTGGACCAAGTGCTACAGCTGGCGCATATAAGCGCTCGTCATTAATGGTGTGGACCACGTGCTTATTCAAGGTAGTCGCTTTACGGGAATGGGGTATTGCTTGATGCTCAGCTCTTTCTGCTGGAGTTGCATTTTGATGTGCTTCTGCAGCAGCCGCTTGTAGGAAAATGCGATGGAAGATAAAAAGTGGAGATTCAGTTGGCTGAGACCCAAAAGTTTTGTGTTCGTTTGGCTGGCTAGAGGGCTCTGAGGATGCTTTGTGTCGTCCAAGAGGAGATGAATTCCTGCGCTTGTTGTGGCTCATGGCGCGTATGTGTGAACGATGTGGGAAACCTCAGATGGCTCAGTACTACTTGACTAAATGCAGAGATAAACTTCTTGAGTAAAATGAAGACGACGATCAAAGCAATATTTGCAACTTTCGAGTTGATCTGCCTCATCAAAAAGCTGACGGTGAAATTACATTGGAATCTTGGATGATAAAATATCAGGTCTGCGCTATTCTGACGTATGCTGAAGATCGACGTTTGTTTGAATCTGGAGACCACGATCATGTTGTGTGGGTTTTCCTTTGTAAGTGTGTGCCAGACTTCCTGAACGAGTTTGAAGTTGACGAAGATGAATTTGGCGAAAGCACCAATTTCTGTGAATGATCACTTGGATAGAGTTCGAAAACTTTGGACGAAGACACGACTTTGCTCTTGTTGACGGCTCTTTACTATATGATTGATTTTTTGGATGGTTTGGCTGTAAAGAAAGAGCCCATTCAAGTGAACACTTGCCCGATGAAGCGTGTTCAAATGCTTTTGCCGCAGTAAAATTCTTGCTAACCCGGCTAACGCAATCTGAACGCTTTATAAACCCTGACCACAGATTGTTGCTGCGTGGTTTGTGCGTTAACTGCTTACAGCTATCAATACTGTTTTGCTTTTAATCTCCAAACAATGCGCTATCGATGATACGAGTTGTGTTGGAAGCTGATAACGACAACACTCATGGATTATGCGATTGTGGTGACAGCTCACAGCAAATGATCGGAGTGGATGCAATGGCTCGATTATTGTACGTTATTCGGTCCCTGCCGGGTGAAGAGTACCGAAAGTTGTTTTCATTGGTACCTCATGCAGGTAAGAAAAAACAACCGCGTCGTGATCGCATCCGAGTGGTTATTGTAGAGCTCCTGTGCTTTTTGAATCGAGCCTTTCGCTATCACGGCGAGATTGCTCTGTCATTTCCGCTGCCGAAACGGTCTGCTCTAATGGCATTGTGCAGCCATTAGAGCAGACCGTTTCGGCAGCGGAAATGACAGAGCAATCTCGCCGTGATCGAGATTGTAGCGCAGAGTGATGGCAAGACACCAAGACAGCTATTTGGCTATGGGACTGTATTATTCTTGTAGTTGTATGAAAGTTGTTCTCGACCGGACCCGACTACGATGCTGACCCAATTGGTCGAGGTGATACATCTTCTTCACCACAGACTTGGTGAAGAAGATGTATCACCAAAGTACGTCAAGCCGCAGATACCATGTTTTCCACAGACTTGGAAACATGGTATCTGCGGCTTGACGTACTTTTCTGACACTGGTTCTGCTGCCAATTCACCCAAGATCTCGTGCTGAAGCAAGTACGGTGCTATTGAGCAAGTATGTGCAGATGGCAAGCATTTGGGACGAAGAGAAACTTGCGAACAAATCGGACGAGGAAAGTTATGAAGAAGCTGATAAGGAAGGAGGGCGTGAAAGAAGGTGAGTACGTCTTCCAGATGGAGGCTTGCCAATGCTACCGCTGTTTATACAACGTGCAAATTCTGCCCGGATGCGAAGATCACAAAACAGGGACCACCTTTGCTTCACTTCAAGATGGTAAACTATCGGCTAAACATGAGAATGCGATGCGGTTGATTCGCTTTGCTATGTCGATAGTTTTGGCGACAAAGGCGAAAAAAAACAGCCAAAAGAAAGAACGGCTTAAGTTACTATATGCAGTTCGGAATGCTATGTCAGGCTCCAGTTTTTCAGCTCTCTCTGCACACCGGCTGCTTTTCTCCTTCATTAGAAGCGTACGTGTCTCCGAGAGGTCTGCTACAGGAGGAAATTGCACTGCCGTTTCTATTTGATACTAATGACAGGACGACAGAATCACCAGATAAAGTTTGCTTGGGTCATTTGTGGTATGTGATGGGTGCAAACTACTTCTTGGGCGAGCAAAGCGGCGAGGGAACCTGGTTGAGCTAATGGAATTGGAGCAGCATGTTTGAGAGCGAGTGGACTTTTTGGTGTTAGATGTCTTGTATTATCGTCCCGACCGAGTTGACTCCTGGGTGCGCTTGGGAAAGACGATAAAAGAACTGTATCACGCTGCTACAAATGCATTTGCGGCTGTGCTCGGACGGAAGCTTAGAGCTCGAGCATTGCAGTGGTATACAATTAAGATACTTGCCATGAGCCCAAAGCGTTACGGGAAAACAAGCTCAAAATAATCTTGACGTGTTTTCATTCCGAAATGTCGTTTTGGAGTGGAACTTGTTCACTCCACATTCCAAAATGTCATTTTGAAGTGGAACTTGTTCAAGAAAATGAAAGAGTGGCAAGATAAAAATGTCGATGAACACAAAGTGGGTAGTAAGGCCTCGAAGCTGAAGGGTTCAAACGACAAACGGAAGAGAACGATGCCCAATTCGAAACGCTTCGTAGCCAAGTTTCCATCGAAAGAGTATGTCACGATATATATCACTCAAGTGATTGAGTTTGCACGACGATGCTTCGATATGGCTGCGCGTTTCGCCGAAGAGGCTGTTAAGAAACACAAAATTGAAACGACAGGGTAAGCATGACAACGCGCACAAAGATGTTGACAAGGAAACAAAAAATACTTTTGGCAAAGAGCTGGGTGATTTACAGAAAAAGATCATTGAGTGCAACGAAGAGTGTGGCTTGTTGCTGTTTAATGTTTTGCAAGAATTTAGTTTGATGAAGGAAGCGAACCTTGCTCGATAACATGATTGCCTAGTGCTCGATTGACCTACCTTTGCAGGACTACGTTGCTGGCTTTACACTAGCCCTTTACATCTCTTCAAGATTCAATGGCATCGCCATTGAACGATCATGTCGGTCTTTTGGATCTTCTGGTATGGTCATAATGTCTGTGAAAGCTGGGGCGAAGAAGTCCTGTCAATTTTGGTGGGTGTGCTACCTAAGGCTCAGTTGTGCTTGCTACGCACTTCGTGAGTGTGATACTGTGGATGGTGCTCTGTGGAATTGGTGGCTGCTGTATTCGAGTGTTTGGATGCCAGCCACTCGAATACGATACGGCTAGCAAGCTCGCACTAGCGATGACATTGATGTTATCACTGGTGCGTACCGTGTCGTTCTTGAGTCTCAGTGACTACATCTCTTGTCTGCTTCGGAGCGGCGACGAGAGTATTGACTTCGCCTCCAAGATCATGGCTTTCTTAATTGCTGACGGTCTCGGCGCTGTCATCGAAAGGTACCTCCATGGAGCAGAGAACACGAGACCTGCTGTCATTACGAACACATGGAGGAGGAACCTCGCTGGCTGCAATCCTAGCTTATGCTCATCAACAGGAGTAAAAAAAGTCTGTGGTGGGGAATTAATTGATTCAATGTTGTGACTCATATGGTGCTGCGCTACTTGAAATGAGTCGAGCTTACAAACGATGTTAGCTTCGCAATAACAACATGGTACGGCAATGCATGGATAATTTTTCTCTGGTTTTCGTAGCAGTAGCTATTCGTGTTTTCGTCATCTGTAGCGATATCGTCAGCACTGCAAGACATCCAGAAAAGAGTTGATTCACTTATGACCGAACGAACAAAGAAAACGTCCAGCGAAGGCTGCGAGAGTTCTACGTATAGCTGAAATCGTAGGCACAATTTTATCGTGAGCTTCCATGGGTCCTCCATAATCTTGATTCAAATGTGCTGAAGACTGTGGCCAAGTTCATCTTCACTGCATCATCACACGTGCTGATCTGAGCGAAAGTACCGTGAACATATGACGACAGAACACGGAGCTTGCCTGCAGTCAGGATTTATCTTGCGTTCGGGCATAATTTTTAAAAACATCTTTGGCCTAGCAGCGCAGTAGGGCAAGATCCTGATCGTCTGGCTTGTAGAAAAAAGTCCGTCAACCAACGCGTGTCTTGCATAACTTTCCCTGCGATGAATTCCGTTGACAGAGTGAGACAAATAGTCACTTCACTGACCGCTTTTACGCACATAAGGCGGTGCACAAACCCGAATGCTGCTCCTTCATCTTGGCACGAGTTTAGCACAAAATCTTTGGGAATCACTTCATGCTGATGATGGATCAGTCGTTGCCCTTGTTCGCAATCAGAAACACGGTACAAAGAGAACCGATAGCGTGCTGCTCTCCACTGATCGTGCCATTGAAAGCGAGCAACGTAGTTGGCAAGATCTCTTCTCGAGGACACTGTACAGAGCTGCACCAGGTAAAACACACTTGCCTTGTCTCGCATTGGTCGGTTGCAATGTACTTGCACTAGAAACACTGAAGACAAGACACATACTAGCGTAGACCTTATTATGTGATGCTCAAAGTGCTTAGGATTTTATCCGTAAGTTAATATTAAAGATATATTACTTCCATGCGTCTGTCTATATAACAATAGCGGGTGTGTTTGTCATTGATTACGAAAACATCATTTCTAACAATGCGAGCACGGCTGCCGAGATTCGTGGATTCTATCCAATCGTTGGTCTTTTCTGTTTTCGTTCATTTCTAAAGCTCAACTAAAAATGGCCGACCACGTCGTCGAGCGGTTTTGTCAGCGTGTACTAGTGGAATTGCTGAATCTGGATCCTTTTGCAACCCCCGTGCCTTCTAGAGCAACCTGGCCACACTGGACAGAGCAGGACAAGAAACAAGTGAGCCTTCGCGTGCTCAGCCTCAATGCATGGGGTACTTTTTTCCATTTAGAAAAAAATGATAGAAACGTTAGAAATGGTAGAAAGTAATCATCTTGATTGTCTCGTAGGTCTCCCGGTAGCCCCCAAGTGCACAGAGCGAGCAGCGAAGATTGCTAATGCTATTTCTAGTGACTACGAGCTTGTAGTGCTGCAGGAAATTTGGCATATTCGAGAACGGCACCTCATCGTTTCTAAAGCTCAAGAGAGTGGGTTTCACTACTACCATTATTTTAATCCGGCTGTGGGATTCCCATTCCCAATGGGGGTGGACTCATTTGGTACGGGACTATTGGTGCTGTCCAAGTTTCCCATTTCCTGTGCTCTGTATCACTCGTTCGGTCTCAGTGGAAGACCTTATGCTCTTCATGAGTCGGACTTTGTTGCCAACAAAGGTGTGGGTCTGCTCCGGATCGAGACACCTGCTGGACAGATTGACGTGTACGTGACGCATCTACTGGCCAACTACAATGTCGGAGGCAAACCTGGAGTAGGTGATTTTTACCAATCGCACCGAACGGGCCAGAGTTACGAACTAACGCAGTTCATCGCGGCTACGAATAAAAACAGGCTGACAATTGTCTGTGGAGACTTTAATTCATCTCCTGATTGTTTGGTACTGAAAATACCACGTCAGTTATTGTGTCTGAGAGACGCATTTACCGACGCAAATAATGATATGGATGGCTTGACTTTTGCATCACCTGAGAACAAGTACTCGCATGGAGATTACCCCATGCGCATGGACTATGTTATGTACAAGATTGATATGCAGCCAAAGGACGAGTCAGCTTGGCACCTGGTGAAGAGCAGCATCTTCAAAGGCTTCTTCATCGATGCTCAAGGCGACAAAACACCCTTGTCAGACCATTTTGGCGTCAGTGCGGAGTTTACATTCAGTGAACCTAGACCGCATATCTGCAAGCAACAGGATAGTTTCGATGTTGCGACCACGAATGAAGTGGAATCATTAGATGTGACGATAGAGTGTTCCTGTCCGATGACAACGTGCTCACACTGTGATGAACAAGAGCGGGAGCAGAGCGAAGAAGACAAGGCTGCCGCGGACGCTACGTGTCTTCAAGAGTTGCAGAACATGCTTCTTGCTGGCCGTAACCAGGCAATCTTGGCACGACAAACTCGGCTTAGACGTGCCGTAGCGTTCTTCGTAGCAGCTCTAGCGGTTTTTATGACCTACGTGATATCGATTGTGGTGTCAAGCTGGTCCTGGGTTGTTGTGCTGCTGTTTGCTATGATCAGTGTGACCGAGTACGTTCTGACATTCTACTTCCTCACGTTTGAGTGCACAACGTTTATTGAGCTAACCAACCAGGTACAATTGCACCTCCACCTGCACGCACATCGGACAAAAGAGATTATCCAAGCGAAACCAAGACAGTGATCAAGGAGGAAGAGAGGCTGGCTGCTCAACGCTGTTTGTGTAGACAACAAGCAGCATCAACATAGATGCAGGTAGACCGATAAATAAAACTGTTACACGTAAACGTTGCGCGGGACACTTGATTTGTGAATCCTTCGGCTACATGTAGTAGTGCAAAAGCTGCAGCATATGACACAGTACAGCGAGGCTACCTTTCGAGCACAAGACCTGATTGTGCCCAGCTAAAACGACGTCTACCAGGACTAATGTCGTTTTGGCGTCCATGCTACCAATACCAGCATTGCGGCCATGACTGCAGCCAGCACAAACAGTTTTTTGGGCTCACGAACGCCTTATCATACCGCGAACGCATTTCGATGTTTTATGTTGTATATCGTGGCTCACCCAGAGCGACGTGTTAAATGATGAATAGATGTAAGGTCGCCTTAGGCTGCACTGCTGACTCGAGTCGTCAAGGAAGTAGACATTACAGAGCTGGTAAGTGCTTTAACAGATTTTTTACACATCACGTGACGTTAGCCGCCACAGTATTCAAAGTAGACAAGATATATCTTAGAAGTAGGAGACTTTATCATGTTACTGGTTCAGATGCTTCCATATCCTTACATGTTGTTGGTCTCCGCTATCGTATTGGTGCTGGTCATTGACAACTCGACGCCGGTACGCAGATCCAATCAATATTTTTCATATTGAGTATCCGACTTGTAAATCTTCTGATCGAGGCTGTTTAGCAGTAGAAGTGTTCATTAAGTACTTACGCACAATCATCTGGACTTCTCCAATCCCGATTAAACATTCTATCCTGGAACGAAGACACGTAACTCATGGGTTGTAACTGCGAAATTATCGCAAGCGTTAGGACGGAAGCGCTAATGGTCGAGTCATAGATTGAAAAAGAGATATCTGTTATGAGACCGAAAAAATAACATGCTTCATCATTCAGCAGAACTACTACAATTCAAATGATGTCCTTCATATTAAGGTTTTCAAGTAGTGATTTCATGTCTGAAAAGTGAGTACTAAGTGGCTACTTTGCTTTGCTTGATATTATCTCCTTACCAGGTAAATGCGAGTAACTCAAGTAAATTTGATGCGTATACTCACTCACTCACCGTATGACCTAAGTGAACCATACACTGTTTAACAACGATTTTATCAAGGACTACCAAGCACTACTAACACCGGCAGGTAACGACATACTGCAGGACGAACGCCATCAGCCTTCTTTTTGTGAAGGGATTCATTATCCCGATCTGGAAAAAGGGTGATTCAGCGGGACGCAATGGGTTATCGACTGATAGCGTTGCTCCAGTCAGGCTACAAAGTCGCCGCAAGCTGAGTACAAAAGTCTTAAGGGTTCCTATGCAAGACACTCACAGGGCATCGTACATGAAAGACAAATGTTCAAGACAGGTATGATGATGATGGTGCATCTTCAACGGCAACACACGAGCCGGATCGGGAGCCTGCAGATAGCCAAGCAGTTTTATTGCTGCATTTTCGCAAGGCATTTGTCACGATCTCGCGCGATTTTTTATTTAAAGTTATGCAGTATTTCGGCATTCACAACGAGTTGAGACCTTCGCCATAGCATCACCACCCGAGTTGTAGTAAATAGGACATTATATGACCTGATCCCCGTATTCATGGGCGTCCGACAGAGTTACCACTACTTTTTCTTCTTGTAGCAGAAAATACTTGGTCAAACGACTAGGTATTTTTTTAGGAGGGACGGGAACCCTCGAAACGTCAGAAAGCGTCTAGCCACCGCACGCAAGCCTCTCAACCAGCGTCGCCATTAGGATATTGCTACTGAATGCTATCATGCTACCAGCAGTGTTGTTTACAGCTGCGGTCTTCCGGCTCCCGCAATGGGCGCGGGCTGACTTGCATAACATACAGAAGCAATTTTTTTGTGGCATCACTTCACGTCTACAGGCAGCAGCAGACACAAAGGTAATCCAGGTTTGCTGGACACGCCGCGAGGTGCGGGTGAAATCTCCACCGATGTTGCCATATGCACTCAAAAACTTAGGCATGCGATGAAGTGGCTGATTTAGAAACGCGGTCGCTACTTCTATGCGTGGGCAGCGGGGTCATTCCAAGATATGGAGGGCATAGCTAATTAAAGCATACCACCGGGACTACCCAAACTAAGAGAAACAGCACGCTAATGGCTCTACAACCGGAAATCAGAGCGAAAGTTAGCGAGTGGATTGCACCAAGGCAAGAAGAATTGAAGGATCTCTGAAGCGCCTAGTGACACACCAGGTCGGACCAGAATTTAGGTCTCCAATATTATGAAGACATCCCGACTCTTACACACTTATACACCTAGGAGTGCAAGGAGTTTTGGGTCACTTACAAGTGAGATAACCGAATTATTATAAGTAGATGACAAGGGGAGGATGCCATCAACAAAGAAGTATCCGCTGCTACACGCCTGGTCACTGGCTGCGTTACACATTCGGCGAGTTTTCAACACTGAAATGCCGTATTCCGCTCCCAAGAACGGATCTGAATACTTACCATACGATTCCTAAACTGCGGCTATGGGCAACAGCCATAATGATGGCAAGTCCCTATTTGCACGACGCAGAAGTAATGCAAATACCGGCTCAGTTCACGCTGCGGAACGGAGCTGAGGTACTGAACAAGTACACTTAATCATGTATAAGTCAGGGGGTTACACACGGGCGTCAGCAAGCACACGCTGGCGGCAAGCTCGCCCTTATCGTTCTACGTCAAGCCAACATCGGAGTTTATTGGATTATCGATCACATGACCGATGTGCCCGAAATTGATCAACAGGAGCTGATAAATCTACAACAGCAAACACGAAACACGGCGCTTGTATGCACAGCGCATTCGTAGCTACATGGAGCCTCCCTCCCTCCATCAACATGCACGCTTTCTAGGCTCTACAACGTCAACCGTTCCACCGCGTCAAACCAATGCTACATCCAGCATTTGCGGCGAAAATCATCAGGCTGCAACACCGAGACGACTTACAGGACGGCAACCACTTCCCGATGTCGTAGTTACCGGCTCATATCTGGGAACACGGGAACACTCACGGAATACCAGGTCTGGGTATGATACCCATCAGTTGAATCTGTACTTCCCGGGACGCGACATTGACTCGACATGCAAGAGACATCTGGCCTGCGCCGGGCAACACGAAGGACCCCAACATATTTTCTGGGACTACGTAAAAGCGACCAGGTCTTGGGCCTACATCATCACGCAGTGGACGCGATCGGTGGTATCATTTGCTCAGATGGTCTTGTACAGTCATCGCTTTCGGCACTGGAGCTAACTCCAGAGTGCGGGCGGATATCAAGCACATATTTCCTGACAACGCTGACATCGTTGGCCGAGCTTAGAAACGAATATGGTGGATACTTTGCTCCGTTTGCGTGACCACGCTCTGGATTGAGCGGAACAGAAGTATCCATAAACAGGAAAGTGTGTCCACGAAGCAAGAGGAAGCGGAAGTCAAACAAGTTCTTCTTGGCCAACTCTAGCAACAAAAACTGTTCCAAGACGCCATCGTCAATCGACAGCCGGAGGACTGCACAGCCCTCGTAACCGACAGGAGACATCTCCTGGGGTACTCGAAATGGCTGAGGACTTTGTAGCAATCTTGTCAACCATAACGGTAAATCGACAGTCGGTTTCCCACAGCGTTTTCGTCTCGTTGCGTCCTCCGTTCTTACTCTGCTTTTGCGTTCGATATCGTCAAACTCTAACGGGCATCTACGAGTTGGTCACTTTAGATGGTATCTTCAACTGTATTCCACTATCGTGTAAAAAAGGGTTCCTATGATAACGCGAGAATTTCAGGTTGATTCATTAGTTCCAACTTCTTGTCAAATTCACTAGTTTTTTTCCCGCCCTCTCTTTCCTTTCCCACTTCAACTTTTGCTCCCAAAACGAGAAACTGAAGAAAGAGTGATGATTACAATAACACGTGAATTATCTACCTTTTAATTCAGAATAATTATTTTTATAAAAATACTGAATAAATAAATTAAAGTTTTTTAACGTTAAAAGATGAGTTTGCGCAAGATTATGGTAGTTGGTAGTTTAAAAGACTACCAAGCCTATTATCTTTAGCTGATTTGAAAGAATGATCAGCCACATTGGGACTGAGACACGGCCCAAACTTTTTTAAAGGCAGCAGTGGGGTGACTCTAACAGCAATCGTGGCGGTCGCGGAAGATGACGAGGACGAGGACGAGGACGAGGACAAGGACTTGGTGGTCGTGGACAACAAACCCCAAGCAGCAGTCGAGAAAAGACGCAGGTTGTGGTCGAACGCCCAATTTTCGAGCTCAGCAGCTTCCTTCAAAACCATCGAACCTTCAATTCATTCGGTCCGTGCTCAAAAACTGTCCAAACCACAAACTTCAAGAAACGATTGAGCAATTGGAAAAGTCGTGGCTCAATTGCTGGCAAGAGGTTGAGAGTTTTCCATTGGATGCTCTCAAGATCGTCTTGTCCGCGTTGGCTCGTTTACCTTTTTCAGCGTCGGTGGCTCCTCCTCTCTCAGCTATCAGCAAAGGAGTTCGTACATTCCAGAGTCGAGTAACGCCTTGTGAAGACAATGCATTAGATGGAAATGACGACACGCTTGAAGGCGTTGAACTCGTTGAACGCGTCGTCTTGAGACTGTTGAAATTCACGTGGGACTTGAAGAGAGACGATGTAAAACAAGCGCTGGACGAAATGGTTGTCGAAGCGGACTCGAGTCTGAATATTCGACTGAAAACTCATCGTTCAGTACGTGGTCGACTGACTACGTTGCTAAATGAGATGGAAAAATCATGGAGCATTCGAGTTAAAGTACGAGAAGAAGTTGAAGCTGAAGAGAGTGTGACGTTAATCGATTGGCGACACCCCACAGTGGCATGGCTTGCAGATTTCAAGCACTTTCAGCCAACTTTACTACCAAAGCTCCAGCTTCCTCGCACAAATGAAGGCAAAGTTTATGAAAATAGTGAGGAATACTTTACAACGATTGTGAAATTATGGATTGGAATGACATTTGTGGAAGGCAATATAATGCCTTGTTACCGCATGAAGATGGGAGACAAGATGTGTGATCAACCATTGTGACCGTTCCCAGGCAAAGCAATTGTTATGAATTGTAAAGACTCGCAATGTGATCGCTATGCAACGTTCTTGTGCGCACATAGACAACATGCTAAAGGGTACTGCAGCAAGTGTGCTGGAGAGTATTGTCAGAGACTACGATGGCCACCATCCAAGTACGCGTCGACGCACATCTATGGATGGTTTCATTTCGCAGGTCAAGTACGATGGGACCATTTCAATCGACCAGGTGGCCTCGCGACGACCGCCATTGAAGCCTATTCATTGGAAAACCACCAAGCGGCTATCAAGTCCTAACTTGGTGGGTGTCGTGAGAGTTGCGAACCGTGACACATCGCTACGAAGCTCGGATGAGATTTATTGGGGAGAAATTATTTTCCAGGGGAAAAGTTTCGACGAATTCAAGGCTCGTGAGAAAGGATGCTTGACGCTGCGTCTGCTTCAGTACCTCGATGAGCCAGGCAATGCTATGCTAGCGCACAACCCGAGTGTAGGGAATGCAGTGGCGATTATTGATTGCCAAACGTTTGTTCCGGAATTCATTCCGGTGCTGAAAGCGCTCGAGAAACAACGTCAGATGCCGGTGCCATTTCAAGATGGTGCACTACTTAATCTGTGCGATCAAATGACTAGAGATACTGATGACGGCAATGACTACTATGAGGATGTTGAGCTCACCACAGGCGTAAGCTCTGCCACGGGTTTATTTCTACAAGACTCGATTTGAGAGGTGATCCGATCATCGCTGCTTGACCCTATCGTTGATATCCGTCGAGATGAAGCACTTTGAAACCGCTTGGAGATCTCACTATTACAGTTGGTGAATAGTGTAACGCTCGATCCTGGCCAACTGAAGAGTTTTGCAGGGGCGTTGATGTACCCTGTGCATTGCATACAAGGTCCATCCGGCACAGGAAAATCGTATTTGGGTGTCGTAATTGTTCGTGCTTTGCTGGTAATCCGAGATCTTTGGAAACAGAAGAATCTTGAAATTGGGGATCCTCCGATCCTGGTCCTTTCATACAAGAACCACGCCATTGATGAGTTTCTATTGGACTTGCTCCGATCAGAGCCAACGCTGGGCCACGTTCCAAGAACTACGGCCTTCTTTGGACGATATTATCTCGGAAATGGTTTCAAGAGACTTGTACGCATTGGTGGAGGGTGTAATGAGCCCGAACTAGAGCAGTATCGAGAGCGAAATGTTGCCGCTTCAGATCCCGATGTACGCGAGGTCTCTCAGCGTATTGAAGATTGCCAAGAACTTCGAGAGAAATAGCACAAGTTTCGTGAGATGTTCGCTCTCATTTTTGAGGCTCAAACTACTGTTGGTGGTGATGTGAAGGCCCTAAATACGGAAGAGCTGAAAATCGTCCAAGGCGCTGTTCCAGCGGTATCTTCAGCCGTGGCAACACTTTTGCGCCTGACGAAAAGTATGAAAACTATCGGTGATGCGGTGGACAATCCCGTGCAAGCAATTGACGGGACTAATGACAAAGAAAATTCGGACTTGTATAAGCTTTTGAGTGAAACGCCCTCTCCTATTGAGACCGTGGAAAGTGTTGTGAAGGAGAAACCGATGTTGACGAATAAGGATATCGCACTTTTATACGAAGGTATCAAGCACTACGATCGCAACATTGATCCTCAAGAAGTGGTGTACAAGTGGATTTCGGGCTTTTGCCCTTTGCCAGCGTGCACTTATGCGGAACTATGCTTGAAAGTGTGCGTTGACGGGAGTAACAACTTCTGTCAACAGCATTCCTGCCAGTACACACAAGATGAAGAATATTTTTGTAGTGAAAGTGTGGCTCACAAACAACTTTATTGTAAACAGCACTTGTGCGCAGCTGAAAAGTGCAAGAACTGCAGAATCAGCAAAGCTCAGTCATTTTGCGAAGATCACGCATGTTTTGTTGCTTGGCCCGAGGTGAGCTGGCCGATATTGCTTCCCACGATCCTCCTCGAAATTCGTGTGAACGACACCCGCTTTGCTGGGGTCTGGACATACCGATGTGCTCCGAAATTGCAGAACCTACCAAGTCACATTGCAAACTTCGCGTCGAAGATTTGTACTGCAAGTGGATAGCGGAGCGTGGAGAGTCTTGTAGCGAAATCGCGTCAACGGGGCAGTATTGCGGCAAACATCACGTCAAAGCAGCAGCTTTAGCAGCTCGCATAGCTGAGACGAGTGACGAAAAATGCCAGGTACGAACGAGAAAAGGAAAAGCTTGTAAAGCGAAGCCATTGTCGGGTTTGCACTACTGCAGAGATCATGTGGGACGGACTAAATTGCCTAGTACAAAACCTCCTGAGATTCCGGTGCCGTATAGTGGAGCTTAAGACGAGGTTAAAGCTGGCGGGCATGGGACTGTTGAAGTCCAGGAGAAGCCGTCAACGGATGGAACATTGGAAGCCCGGCTTTTGCAGCCTTCCGATATGGCGATATCAGGTGCTTGCGACTTAGGAGAAGGAAAGACACAACCAGCAAGTGAAATAGGGAGCTCGGATAGCGATGTTGAGGACTTTGTGGATGAAGACGAGGTTGAGGAGTCCGAGCATTTGCAGCATCTCCGCGACGTTCTTGAGGTTGAAGACAATGAGGTTGAGGAAGCTACGGTCGAGGAGATTGACGAAGAGGAGAAGTCTTCTTGGACATTATCGAACCAGCAATTAGTGTCACCTTACGAATGGCATTGGGAGATGACTTTGGAAGAACGGTGGAACGCTCTTTATTCAATATTGCACCTTTGGAGCAATCTCAATACGTACTTACAACATGCGTTCGTGAAAGAGCTTGAAAACCTGAAAATTGAGCTACAGCGTGAGATTCTCCGAGCAAATTCTCGTGTGTATGAGGGCAAAGCTGTTATCGGAGGGACAATTACAGGCTGTGTGTCGAGATTGGAGGCGATTCGGACTACAAACCCGTTCGCGATTTTGGTCGGAGGCTTCGGAAGTAATGGAGCCGCTCCTTGTTTCGTGTTTTAGCTCATCTACACGAAAATTGGAAATGATCGGAGATCATATGCAGCTGCAACCGTCCGTGATGGGCCGAATCGACTTCGAGCGAGTGAACAAGATTAACATCTCGATGTTTGAACGATTGATCAGTGCTCCACAAGGGAATGAAGTCCCTTCGTCCGTTCTATTGATCCAGCGTCGAATGCGCAAGAATATCTGCGATCTCACTCGAAACTATTACAGGGAAATCAACCATTGAAGATCACGAAACGTGTGGCACAAAAGTTATTGGAAGTAAGTCCAAAGGAAATTACCCGCTCCTCGATGCATGTGAAGGGGACGGCCGTGAGGTTCCGGGTGTGTCGCCGCACGTGTTCTTCTGGACACATTCTGGTGCCCAATAGCGAGCATCAGTCGGTTTGTCCCGCGTGAACCAGCAGGAAGTGAAGATGACGTGCAAGTTGGTGCACTACTTGGTTCTTTGCGGAGTGCCTCCTAAGTCAATTGCTGTGCTCACTCTGTACAAAGGACAACTGATGCTCTTGAGGAAAATACTAATGAACACGTACAAGCTAACTATGACTAAAGGACGAGATTCGCGACTAGCTCCATCTTGCACGGTATCAACAGTCGACCGCTTTCAAGGTGATGAAGCTGACATTATCGTCATCTCACTTGTGATCGATGGCAAGTCCCGTACGCCTTTCGTAAAACTTCAGAATCGAATGATAGTCTTGCTGAGTCGAGCACGTCTGGGGATGTATGTTGTATGGAATGTCGAATACTTTGGCGAAACTACACACTGGCAGAAGACGTTGGGACTTTTAGAGATTGACGCGGAGTCTGATAACACTAACCATACTGAGTGTACAACGTACAGCGAGCTGCGTATCGGTCGTGCGCTTCCGATCTGATGCCCTGAACATCGAACATCTGTAGCTCTTTCAAAAGAAGAGCGAGACTTGAAGCTTGGATTTTGCGCTGTGGTATGCTCAGCAAAACTATCATATTCTCATGACTGCGGGCTATTGTGTCATTGGCCTGACATGGGCAAGCACAATAAGAATTGTTGTGTGAAGGTCGAGTTACCTTGCAGTCGTCACCCACGGGAGTTGATGTGCTCGGCTGTGACGGCTTCTGCTCGAGGAATGTCCATTAATGAGGCTTTGAAGAAGTACCAATGTGATACCCGAGTGGAAGTGAGTTTGCCCTGTGGCCACAACCAGAAAATGAAATGCTACTTACACAGCGAAATCTGGCCGGGTGGACTTCGTGGCCGGTTTGCAACAAAGAGGCTATCGCGCCGCACGTGTACTCGGAGTGCAAACACGTTCTGAATGCACGTGTATCGAGTCGATCGATGCTCGAAAGGGCTTGCGCCCCCTTGCGCTGAAAAAGTTGAGTTTACGCCGCCCCAGCACACAGTATCGCTATCATGTCACGACCGCCAGGACTACAGCAGTAAAGTGCGCCGCTTTGTATGCAAGGAGAAAGTGAGGATGTCGTTGCCTCGATGCAGCCGCGAGACGGTTGTATCTTGCCCGACAGCAGAAACGTTGGAGCAGTGGACTGGCGAGTCATGCGCAACAACTGACTTTGTCCAAGAAGGCGAAAACTATGGTCCGAAGGAATACTTTTGTAAGCAAACTGTAAAATTCCAACGTCGTTGTGGCCACTTTGAGATGTGCAGATGTGAGCGAGCATTTGAGCTTGCGCAAAGTCCATCGCGTTGTCAGGAACCGGTTGGGGTGGCGAATGATTGCTCAACGACGTGTTTTGAGGAAAACAGACTCCAGGACAAGGTCGCACGATTTTCTGAAAAGTTGGAAGATATTGATCCGCTGGAAACTGTGCAAGAGGGCGATTCCAGCAACTATCGCAGCTACGGACTCAATATTCAATGTACTCGCGAGGTAGTGTACATTCGTGCCTGTGGTCACAAGAAAAACATGAAATGCAGAGAGGCCCGGCACATCACGTCAGTTTGCGACGAGTTAGTAACAGCGGAGCTGCCGATCTGTGGGCACCTTGTGCAGCTGCAATGTCATTTAACAAAGCAAATAAGTGCGTGGTAACCGTGGCAAGTGCAGAGTCCGTCGATCAAGCTATTACGCGAAGAGAGTGCTGTTGACGATACTTTACCGGTGCCTGGCTCTCACCCGGGCGTGCTAAAATCTATACTGAAGGATTGCGGCGCGCCTGTGCGCTTCCGTCGGACCACCACGCGTGGACATGATGTTGAAATGAAGTGCTGCGACGCCCTTAATATTCTGAAAAGGAAGCAGCTACCTGGTTCCTGCAGTGTTCGTGTCATGAAAGTATTGAATTGTGGGCACGAAGTCCCGATGAAGGTTCTGAGGAGGTGGACAGTGTGAGTTGCCATGAGTCGGTTGAAAAGCCTTGCTGGAATTTTGGAAGCTGTGGAAGTAAGGTCACCTTTTGCACGGCAAACACTGTTGAATGTGCAAAGGAGATAGAATGGCTTTGCTCTGAAGGACACTCCTTCGCCTTACGCCTTTGTACTAGAGGAATTCTGTCGGATTGTCCTCGTTGCTCGTCAGCCCGCTTGGATGCTGCAATCAAAAGCACGCACCGTATCTTGAGCGATACAAAATTGAGCCGCTGGTCTCCAGAGACGGCTCGATTTTTGTCAACTATGGATGGTGTGACACATATCGCTATGAGCTCGTCTAGCAAACGCGACTTTTTGGTTCAGAAGGTTAAATTGCTGGAGAAGTTCAGGGAAGGGTTGAATTTGAGTGCACAATGGTCAAACACACTTTTCGCCAGTAGAATTTGGAGTCTTTGTCGTATTGAATCAAAAGTTGCAAGCACATCCAATCGACAAGTTCGAGATGAGAGATTTTGGGAGTCCAAAAACGTTGAACGGGATTGAAGTCTATGACAGGACTTTGCATCGCGATAGTGCGTCGTATCCGTGAGATGCCTGTCGATCCACCCACGTTCGTACTTTCGCTCCCTTTCTTCCTTTGCCCGTAGGAATATCGACAGGATTTCTCAGGTGTTTGACTGTGTAAAGCTTAAAGTTCGTTTGAGTGGCTATACATACGTTTTGCTACATGTATATTGTTTGGTTGCGTTTACACAGTCAAACACCTGAGAAATCCTGTCGATATTCCTACGGGCAAAGGAAGAAAGGGAGCGAAAGTACGAACGTGGGTGGATCGACAGGCATCTCACGGATACGACGCACTATATCGCGATGCAAAGTCCTGCGAACATGGCAATTGGATTATATGGCACCCCTACGTATTGTTTCCAGTTCATCGAGTTGAAGTCGCTGACTCGAACCGGCAAAACATTTTGGAGTGTCTGCCTGAGAAAACGCAAGTTGGTGAGCCCATTTTGAAGGTTAACTTCAAAAAGCCGACAGGGGTAGGAAATGTGGAAGAGTCGAAGCCTGATGCTGTGACGCAGGCGCGTTCCATCATGTTGGAGAAAGACCTTGAGAAGCTGCGACAAGTTGCTGGATCGGTGAGTCCGTTGTACGAGAACGTAAATGTTTGGCATCCATGGGATGGAAAATCCTTGTCGACCGGAGCGGTCGACGCAATTCCCCAACGTATCGAGAAAAGCCTCGCTTCCAAGCTGAGTTTCGTCTCGACAAAAGTTGCGAATACTGCAATAAGCCAGCCCAAGACCCCTTTTGGTGGGATCAGTTACAAACATTGCAGAGCGAAGGGAAGTTGAAAAGGATGGAAATTTGTTACTAGCGTTGGAGCTGCTCGCTGTGCGAAATTGGATACGAACATGAAATGCTCGAAATGCTGCGTACGCAAAATCCAGGACTGACCTGACGATTTCCGCCCGATCATGCATTTCAATTTGAGGATTACACGGAGCACGAACTTCTTGATATTCTGGAATGGAATTGTGCTAAACGAAGTGTAGCATGCCCGTACGAAGTGACTGCGGCACTGCTGAAGCAGTTGGCGCTCCAAAAGACTCAAGCAAACTTTGGTAATGCTGGCGCTGTAGAGCAACTGCTGAAGCATGCGTTAGGCAATGCCATGAATCGCCCCATGGTAACTGGAAAGACTTTACTGACACTAGAGGATGTCGGTGTTAAAGCGAACCCCGATAATGAGCAGAAGGACCCGTTGAATGCCCTCAACAGTTTGTACCGCATGGACGAGATCAAGAAGCAGCTGACACAGCTTCGAAACGAAATGATCGTTGCGGAACGCGAGGGCTCGGCACTCCCGCAAGTCGGTCATTTCGTCTTCCGCGGATCGCCCGGCACAGGTAAAACCTCTGTTGCTCGCGTAATGGCAACAATTCTCCATGGAATGAAGGTCCTGGCAACGCCGAAGCTAGTTGAAACCTCAGGTCTTGATCTCACGGCTCAATACGTAGGGCAGACTAAGCAAAAGGTGACCGAAAAACTTGGAAAAGCGAAGGGTGGGCTGCTGTTTATTGACGAAGCGTACGAGTTGGGGAAGGCGACTTTTGGAGAGGAGGCGATGACTACGCTAGTAGCTGCTATGACGGATCCTTCGTATGTCGGCATGGTGATTATCATTGCTGGCTATCCGAAGGACATGGACCAAATGCTCGATCGCAATGTTGGGCTGAAGAGCCGATTTAGGCGATTTATTGACTTCCCGGACTGGGAAGCGCAGGATGCGCTTGTGTTCTTGAGCGAGAAGGCTGAGGCGGAGAATTTTGAGGTTGAAAGCGAAGCCGTAATGTCTCTTCAGAAAACAATTATGGAACTCAAAAAGCTGAGCAACTTTGGCAATGGCCGAGACGCCATGCGTGTGTGGAAAGAGCTACTACAACACCGTGCACAGAGGGTGGTGAACAAGCCTGAAGAGGAGCGGACCATTGCAGAGAGTGACGCTGAAAAGGCCGGCGAAGCCATTCTGGTTGCTCGTCGAGGGTGTGGCATACCCGGCAAGAACGTTGCGTCGGACGAGAATCTGATGAAGCTGCTAGATGGTTTGTACCGCATGGACACGATTCGAGATCAACTCGCATGTTTGCAGACGCAGATGGCAGTGACAGGCCGCGAAAATTCGACACGTCCTGAAATCGGCCACTTTGTCTTCGGTGGCTCTCCAGGTACTGGCAAGACGACGGTGGCACGTGTGATGGCACAAATACTGCATGCTATGAGTGCGTTGGGTACAACAAAGCTCGTGAAGACCTCGGGGCTGATCTTACCGGGGAGTACGTTGGCCAAACTAAGGCCAAAGTGACGGAGAAACTTGTCGAGGCTAAAGGCGGATTGCTGTTCATCGATGAAGCCTATGAGTTGGGTAAAGGACACTTTGGAGAAGAGGCCATGACGACGTTGGTGGCTGCGATGACAGACCCATCGTACACCGGCATGGTTATCGTGATTGCAGGTTACCCAAAGGACATGGATATTATGCTAAATCGCAACGCTGGCCTTAAGAGCCGGTTTAAACGATTTATTGACTTCCCGGACTGGGAAGCTAATGACGGAGTCGCATTCTTAAAAGCGAAAGCTCAAACGGAAGGGATCACGCTGGAAAACGGAACTGAATTTCTAGAGCTGAAGAGGCTGGACGGCTTTGGTAATGGTCGTGATACTGTCCGAGTGTCGGAGGAACTATTGCAATGCCGTGCACAACGAGTGTTTGATTTGCCCGAAGAAGTGCGCACGATCACAGCAAATGATGCGCAAATGGCAGGAGAAGGAATTCTTGCAGCTCGTCGTCCACCGGATGGACAGGTGCTATCGTAGTCTTCTATGCCAAGCGACAATCCGATGTTTAGGACTCAAGAGCTGCATCCGGGAACACTGCAGTCGTTACCCGAGCAGATTGAACTGCAAGAAGCAAAAGAAATTCCAACTGAAGACAGAGTTGAGGTGAATGAAGCTGATGTCGAAAATGGTGAGGTGGAAGCTGAAGAGGTGGAAGCTGAAGAAGATCCAGAGATAGAAGATAAAAGCACGACTAATGAAGAACGGGACGCTGGCGTTTCAGATGAGGATTGGGAGGAATTAGAGCGTGCCAAAAAGGACTACGCTGCTCATTTGAATGCCTTGAAACGAGCCCGTGAACAAGCAAAATTGGAGGAAGAGCGACGCCGTGCTGAAGCTATTCAGGAAAAGATCCGTCAGATTTGCCCATGCCCTGCCGGCTTCAACTGGTACAAGTCGGGTAGTAGATGGCGTTGCGGTGGAGGTTCTCACTTTGTATCAGATGCGCAGTTAAACAGGCAGTTTACGCGCTAAAGAGCGGAACACAGACCTTCTCACGACCAGAAAGCTGGCAGCTCTTTAAAACGTCTTTCCATCTTTTAGGTATTTTTTCAAAGTGCTAAGGTATATCTAGCACAACTTATTTGGAAACACGAATTCATACCCATGTCTTATATCCATTTCGTCCCAGAAACTTTAAGAGAGAAATCAGAACGTCAATTACAGTGCTTTAGACTATACGATATCTGTATGCTTCTACCAGGACTACATCAGTTTTCGCCTCGCTGGCTCAGTCTGCTGGCTCAAGACGTCGGGCTTCACGGGGGACACTCCGCAAAGGGCACGTGGAAACGGTGATCCAGCCCGGGGTGCATACACGGTGTTAAGTTCGCGTAACGCGCCGGGTACCACTCCGATCATTCCCGATGAGACGCTGACGCACCGAGACTGGTCCCATCAAGTCACGTTCTAGGCAAGTTCGCTTCGTGGAACCGAGATTCGCGCTCAGCGACCGGGCCGGCGACTTGAAGGCTGAGGTAGAATAGCAGGAACTAGGTGGGGGTGAACTGCTGTCGCCGTGCCTATCACCCCGGGGTGTCGAGGTTGTTGCTCCCCTTTCGGTTTGCACGCTGCGCTGCCTCCCGTAACGCACGCCCTATTAACTGGGCTCCCTTTCGGAGGACTTCCCGCCCAGGGCAAGGGGGCCGGTGCGCCGGCTCTTTGGAGGTCTTCGTCGCTTGGCCGTTGTTGCTCGAAAGCGCGAATTGGGAAGTGGTCCCAGAAACTTTAACAAGCAAAGGAAACGCTGAGTTGACAAAATCTTGGTCCGGCCTTTATAAGATCTTCTTAAAAGTGAGAATGGATTTGCTTTATAACTGTCATCAAGTGGTCAGGATTTGCTAATACAAACACGAAGTCAGGTTCCGAAATCCAGCCCATCCCATGCGGGACCTCCTGTCGCGAGGGCACCTACTACGTTACCTTTCCTACCTATGGAATTAGTATGAGGGCCATAGCTTTGGAGCTTGACTTGTAGGAATATGCCTTCGTGATATCCATTCAAACGAAACAGCTCCCTCTAACTCGGGCGTTTGGTCGCTCAATGGTCTCACCTACGTACTTCAATATAATACTAGGAATATAATAACCAGGCTTTGCATCCCGGTACAGTGGCGACTTGTGCAGAGAGGCTTCATTCCTCAATTTGTCTCAACGAGCGCAAGTCATCTTAAACTCACTACAGTAACTTGATCATGGCCATTGCCAAGAGTCATAGCCGCGTGGCTGACAGCGCGGTCCGAAAGCAAAAAGGCATCACTCTATTTGGATTCAGTCGTTATCACAAGTCCGTAGACGTGACAGTAGAGAACACTTCATCAGCTCGGCGCTCTACTCGCAAACACAAGCGCAGCTTAACGGGAAGGCAGCAACCACAGTTCGAGTGCAACAGCAGCAATGAGCAACCGCACATGCAAGTCAAGTCTACGGTCTACGATCGTTGCTTCAGTGACGCAATGAATCTCAAGTCGCGGCTACGCCGCGATGATTCCAAGCCGACCACGCGCTTCCGCTTTACGGTCATGAAGCGCATGGTCGTACCGCCAGTGTCTATCCCCAAGTCGATTGCTGAGCATCGAGGTAGCAAGGATTTGGTGGGCGGCTTCCGCGTGCCTTTCACGCGTTACATGTGGGAGACGGAAAAGATGCGCCAGCAGCTTGTACTAAGACGACTCTACATGCTCCCGATCGTGCGCGAGGACACCTGCTTTGAACCATAAAGGGTGCCAGTCCATATATTCACTTGATACTCTAGTCTCGTTGGTACTTAAAAGTACAAATACCTCTTTCAAAATCCAATTCAATGATGTTACTACCACCTACTTGTGAAATGATCAACGTGTTTGTTTACACAACCCGAGGAGTCTACGGGTGATGCCACCGTAACGCGAATATCTCTAGTTGACCCAATGCAAGTGCACGTTCAACTGCAAATGAATACATTTGCAGAGTCCAAGCTGTACAAGCTACACCTATGGGTTCGTGGTGCTGTCTGAAGGGACTTGGTGCGACCGCAAACAATGCATGTATCTGTATGTACGATCCGACGAGACGGACGAGGACGATAAGATGTTGCGACGGTTTACTGCAAGACTGTAGAGCTGCGTATAAAGGATCGGTCCTTGCAGCACAAGGCATGCTAACACGGCAACTAGGAGACAAAGCGCACCTGTGTTTAAGAAAATTGTTAGGCTATTGTAATGGCGCTGCCGCACACCTCGAATATTTCTAAGCAAGATTCCGCAACACAAGCGATCGCGTCGTTTCATGTTCCTCGCCCACAACTGCGATGTCGACTTGAGCCACCTTTCATCGCCGTTCTGACAATTCAGGCAAAAACATCGCAACCACAAGCACGGCCAGCGTTCAAACAAGTAGATATGTCTCGGGTTTCTCTTTACAGTCAGTGTCTTTGGGAGACGATGAAGCAAAAAAAGATCCATCTCTATCGAGTATCTGAGCATCCTGCTCGATTCAGACTGAGCGTCTTGCATCCCACTCGTTAACATTGGTGGAAATACCGATGTGAAAAATGCAAAAGTGCACGTTTAGAAGGACGCAAGGGCCATGCCACTGAAGCGATTCTATAGCAACAACGATAGACAAATTTACACACCCTTGCTTGACCAATGACTTCTTTTACGTTATGACTTCTAGCCAACCTGGTTTCGCTGGGCTTGCCTTTCGTGCGAAACGTTTTCGCTGTCGTTAACTTGCATCCTTGCTTTAAGAGGAATGACAATCGGAACCCGCACATTCGCCGATCAAATTCTGATTCCTCTCGCGTATTTCTTAAAGAGAAAAGACTTCACGTCCGTGAGTTCGCATTTGGCTACGACAATGCAGCAGATCATTGACGTTTCATCATTTACCCGGCGGCGATGGCGTGCGGCGTATCTGACGGCGCCATGACCGTGATCGATTACACGATTCTCAAAACGGCACGCTGGAAGAGACTGGTGGCATTTTGCTTCGGAGCTAAAGCGTTTCGAAGATGCCAATATTAGTCTTAACCAGCGTAATGGTGGTGACTTGTCACTATAAAGCGATCGAAGCTCTCAAGCACGTGGAGCAAAGCATCAGCGACTGTATCGACTACTCACAATGCTGGAGAGCTGCTGCTGGGGAACACATTGCGCTAGTACGACGACTTGACGCCGCTGGACAACACAACAAGCACAAGTTCTCACTTCGCGACGCTGAGCAGGCGATGGTACTGGCAGCGCAAGTGGACGTCTTGAAACTGCAATTTCTGCACGTCAACGATTTCCAGCGTGGGAAGACATGGCGTCTCGAGCTTGCAGCTTCAAACGGTCACCTGGCAGTAAGCATGGTGGTAACATTGATCACCTTACGACATCTGCATTCGACAATGCTGCTGAGACGGACATCTGGAGGTAGTCAAGTGGCTACATCAAAACCGATCCGAGAGCTCGATATCGTTAAATGGATACATGAGCATCGACAAGAGGAATGTACACAAGCTATGGATTGGGCGGTAAGAACAGGGCAGTCAAGGTGGTGCAGTGGTTGCATATGAATCAGCATGAAGGCTGCTCTACCATGGCGATCGGTGCAGCTGCATCCAATGGCCATCTGCATCTTGTACATTGACTCCATGAGCATTGCAATATTGCGTGCTCTGACAACGCGCACTCAATATCGGTTGTTGCGACACGCTGGCACATTGTGTCTTCAAGTGCGAAACGAAGTCACCAACTCGTCGTCAAATGGATTGAACAGATTGAAAACAATTGATTCCCTGATTCCTAATGTAACCACTTACGACTCGACTTCCTCCTAATGGAAACTTATTGAAATTCATCGATATATGTAGCGTCTCGCTTGAATTTCAGGACAAAGCTTTCTGTTGCCCTTTCTCACATCAGCATCACAGCTCTTATTATGTCACATGTTGAGCTCGCGCAACTTAATTAGCAAACAAAATGGAGCTTTTGGCTCTAAAATGAGAACATTTCGGGTTCGAAAAAAACGCTGGAGAAATATATTCGAGCAAAATGAGTCGTAGGCATTGAAATATCATCAAGCTGTAATTCTGGTTTCACATTTGTTGAAACATGTCACGACCACGGTGGTACATCATTATTACATTGCAAAACACATCTCAGACGGAAATTGCTGGTTTTGACCTCAAGCGATTGTGTCGGATGTTGTGCGGATGGGATTAGTATCTTTACAAACTTTGCCTTTACTTTCTTGATGAGCGAGACCATGATGATACTGATAAAGGGATGAATCCCACAAGATGCGGATTTGTCGTTAGTACGTCTAATGCAGAAGAACCATTATGTTGATCAGTTGTCCACGACGACTTGAAGCTCATCGGGACAACACCCTTTCCAATCGGCAGCCAAAGGCGACAACGGACAGAGACGAGACCCTCCTGGAAGCCAGTAAAAACTGGACCCTTACCTTGGACGGGAAGTCCCCCATAGTGGGGCCAAGGTAAAAGGGGGGAGGGTTTCTCCTTGCTGCGTGCGCTATAGGAGGCAGCGCAGCGTGCGACTTGAAAGAGAAGCGGTCCGCAGAATATCCTAGGTGCGAGGCACGTCGACGACGGATCGAACCACCCTGCACATCAACCAGTTCCTACTCTTCACGGTTTTCCTACCAATCGCTGACCCGTTCGCTGAGCTTGAGCCTGGTCCCACGAAGAGAACTCCCTCAAGACCGTAAGGACCCCGTTGAGATCCAGTACCGATTGTTTATGTACAGTAGCACAGGACCAGATACTCTTCGTCCAGTGGTGCGTCGGGGCAAATCTGAGCACGTTGTGGACCCCGAGATCCGACCCGAAGAGCAAAGTAAGTCGACTACGAGGTGAAAGCCAGGGATTACGTCATGATGGCTCGCTTGACTCCTAGTCAAGCGTCCCCTGTCCCCTGAATCAGATTGCTCCGAGAGCGAGAGCAGCCCAGCCATCCGGTTTAAAGTGCACACAAGAAGCTAACTCCGGACTTGGTCAACGGACTGATCCACGGGCCCTTGTGGGAGAGCCCCGCCGTGAAGCTCGAAGTCTTGAACCAGCAGAATGAGAAAGCGAGATGTAAGAAGATTGCGTCATGGTAGATGAAACGAGCAGTTAACCACCAGACATCTTGTTAGTGATAAGTAGCTATAATAGACAGTCTTCGCCTCTCTCGTCGGGACAATATCCAACCATGCTCGGACCTTGTCTTGCGTTCCCAGACAAGACTTGAGTGGAAGGAGGAGGCAAAGCAGAGAATGAGCGAAAAAGAAAAGCAACAAGTTTGTTGAGAGTGTAAGTTAGCGCCATGATAAATGGTAAAACAAGCGTCAAGGAGATATTTCTGAAACGAATTACTGCTTCGTGCTGCATTCAAAAATCTCCGCCAAAGTCTCCTCCACCGCCATCAAAGCCTCCCCCACCGTCGTCATAGCCTCCTCTGTCACCATAAGAGTTACCATGATCAGCTAGCGCCCCTCCAAGCATCAGTCCACCAAGAAGACCAGCTGTACCACCCAGCGCTGCACTGGTGCCAGCTCCCATGCCGCCTCGACCTCTGCTTTGGCCGTAATATTTGCCATAAGCTGGTGTAGCAGTGGCATAACCTGGCTCATATGGTTGGCGAGCATACGCTGCCGAGGTGGTCCCGTATGGCTGGTTGGATGTCCCTCCAGCGATCGGACTCGCCACGGGTTCCGCAACAGGAATTGCATTGTCTTGGTTTTGTCGCTCTCTTATTTTCTTAGACGCCATAAAGCAGCCGCCACAGCAGCACAGCAACAACGCTAGCGACCCGAGCAAAGACCACAGCCACACCAGACCCCCACCTCTATCACCTGTGATATAAGGACGCGCTCTGTCGGCATAGCCACAATTGCAAGCATAGTTGGATAGTCTGCAAACAGAGTCGTCCGGACAGCAGCAAGGACGTCGGTCACTCTGGCGGTCCAACCAGTTGCCGCAGAATTGGCCTGAGGCGCCTCGGTACGCCTTGGAACAGTCGCCGGTGCTTGCACAAACCTCACATCCAGACTGCGTTGTGTTGGTTTGCCCCGAGATAGCATCGAGCAGAGCTGCGACCAGCACAACGAACGTCAATAAACCGAGTCGCATTGCAGTGAAAGGTGCTATCTAGTTCTAAGGCATTGGAGACTTGTTCGCTTTCGAATCCCTTTCGCATGGAGAAAACCTTGTCTCATTTTAGTTTTCAAATGACAGTGCGTGTCTTAAACAAACAGGTTGAAAGAACACTAATGCTTGGTTAAAAGATATCTAGAACCACAAAGAGTCGAATAACAAGGCAATGAGGACAGCCTAATGCGTGCAAAAGAGCGCAAGTCAGACGTCTCACATTTCCTAACAAGGCCAATTTTTTAAGCGCACAAGTCGTCAGAACGAGTGTCTTTATTTATGGCTTCTCCTACTTGAGGTCTTAGCTCAACAGGGTGGCAGTTGTTCCGGAACCGTAAATTGAAAATAGACGATGTCGCCTCCAGTCTGTTCGTCATGAAAAATGGACCACGTGACATGAATCGCAACGCGACGCCAAGGACACGCAATGCTGCGGTTTGCTAGGTGGACTGACGGCATTTTCCTGGCGGCTTTGTAGAGAGTGAAACGAAGACGAAGTGAAGATACAGCATCCGTCCCTTCTTAAGGTACTATCATGTTGTTGCAACTTGATAGCACTGCAATCAAGCGACCGATTCGACACTTTGATTAATCTGTACAAGCCTGGCTGCTGCAGACTCGCCTGTGCTCAATTTTTACTGCGTGCTAAGATAGCGCTAGACCTGGGGATTTTGGCAGAGCTGCTCGACTGGATTTTGGTTAGAGAGTACTCTAGCTTGAAAGCCCGTTTGATTAAAACAGCCAGCGAGTGTACGGCACCGTGTTTTCTACGATAGACAGTAAAGTGAGGGAGCTGCGACACGTGGGCAAAGGGTATTGTTATATTCGGCACCGTAAAACGTGCGACGCTCCATCGGAGCCGCTCACTCGTTTTGATCTAAAAGCCCGATCCTATTTTCATTCCTCCATCAACATTCATACCCCTAAACAGGCGTGATGGCTTGTTGTTGCTATCAATAGCAAGCTGGCAAATTCGCATGCTATCGATGCGAAAGTTAGATTATCTAAGGGTATCACACATATCGCAGATTGATGCAACTCGTCTTTCGTCCCCGTGCACTTTCAAAGCACGTTGTTCGGAGCTGCTTGTCAGGCAGACATGCCTGTTCTAACCACTTACCAGACATCCGGACCAGTCCTCTTTTTGTAATGCATACAGTGCCAGCGAGCGTTGATTCGAATAGGCACGATTTGAACACGGGCTGACAACGTCTTGAATCAGTTTCGTCAGTTGCCATCAAGATTCTTGATGGTCTGCAGCCGCTAAAAGACTTTGACGAGCATCACCATGCGCTCACGTCTGCTGGAAACGTTGTGGCCAACTTAGGCAAGTAAACTACACAAGCTCGGCAAGACTTATCCCACCCCGTGCTCCACACGCACGCACGCGTTCCTATACGATGGGACGACTGACGTACGTGATAGTTTGATTGTGGCTCGGGGAACGATCAAAGGTGCATTATGCCAAAACGTGTCCGTATTGCGATTTAGATATGCCCAAGATTAAACGCGTGGCTGCTCGGCCTTGAATTTCTCAGCTGATGTATGGAAATATGTTAGTAGAAAGAGTTTAGAGCCGGGAAAAACAGTCGGCACACCCATTCAGAAAAAAACGCGTTGCATTAGCGCTGTCACTTACGCTACTGCTTGTTATGCCATGGCACAAATCGCTCACTGACTGAAAAGACGTGAAAGCTGATCAAGGAGTTTTCTGTCTATGAACATCAGTCGACAATTAAGCAGCTCTCGCCAAAGATGTACCCGATCGACCAAACAATCTTCATTGGAGTGCCCATAGATGCCAGCAGATCTCAGACGGTTGATAATCAGCGAGTAGTGTACTAGAGTCCTTTGGTTGCTGATCAAGAGATGGGGAGAAAGAGCTGCAAAAACTAATAGACGAGCTCTTACGCAAGGCGCCAGTTTTTCATTATGGCTAGCCCACCCATTAGAAGTAGTATTAGTAGTAGTGCCTCATGATCTTACGCGACACAGTTCAACTTGACTTTGTGCCAAGTAAGTCACTTAGTAGTAAGCTTCCATGCGTCACGTAAAATACCTCTGACGATGCAAGATCGTAAACCGGACTGTCTAAGCCAACTGGGCACACTAAGCGCCGCTGACGCATCTTTCATACACGTTTTGGCATGCGTATCATTCTCGGTAAGGAGTGGGACATGAGGGGTACCTACTGGTTCAGAAAACGGTTCAATACGAGTTTAGGCTGCCTCTTCTTCCGTACTGCCTGTCTTCGACTGTTCTCGGGCTCGAGGGCACGACAGCCGCTGCGGCCGCAGGGTTGTCATTCTACAAGTTGCTCGCAACTCAACACACACACACGTCTCGGTCGTGGCATTGCATTGCTACCCAATCTCTCGCCACAACGATACTTCATAGATCAATGAGCATCGAGACGCGGAGCCCGAGTGCCTCCTCACCCAGTGCCAGCAGTGACGGTGATGGGTCCCCGAGTCGTCGTCATTTGACAGCCGGTGGCAAGCCCAAGAAATGTCGTTTTAATGATTGTGACAATTTGGCCGTCGATGGAACCAGCAAATGTGCTTTTCACAAGAACCGACGTCAATGTTGTGTCGAGAACTGCACCAACCAGGTCTACGCTCGTAAATTGTGTGTCCGCCATGGTGGCAAGAAACAATGTCAAGCTGACAATTGTGAAGCTCATGCACGAGGTGGTGGCTTTTGTTTGCAACACGGCGGGTTTGTGGTCAAACGCTTTTGTATTGTCGAAGGGTGTTCGAAACAAGCCCATGCTCGACAGAAATGTGTACGTCATGGAGGTGGACGTCGCTGTAAAGTTGATGGCTGTATGCAACACGCACGAGCAGGAGGTCTATGCAATCGTCATTCCCATGGCCACGGGTGTCGTGTCGAAGGCTGCAACAAGACGGCGCAACACTCAGGCTCCATTTGTTTCCGACATGCGATGGAGCTACGCGCCCATGGTAAAGATGTACCTGAGCTGAATATTTCCAAAGGAGGACGAATGAGCAGTAAGAGACGACAGCAACAACAACGTGAGCAGCAGATGAAGCAGGAACAATTCCATCACCACCAGATCCATGAGCACCAGAACCATCAACCTCCTCATCATATGCAACAGCATTCAGCACCCCCTTATCCGCTATCCATTCAGGTGCCACAGAGTCAGCCCATGCAGCAGCAATCATCCAATGTCTCGAATCCATTTGGTTTACCTTTGAAGATTAACGTGCCAGCGACGATGCCCAAGTTCAGTCTACGTACACCATTGGGCAACAGTTTTCCAACGCCTCGTAGTCACGAGTTTTCCCTGCTCATGGGTCTGCCTTCTCCCCAGATTGACAACTCACAGTTGCCGAGTGTCTTGGCCATGACAAATGCTGGTGGGAACAGCATATCCGGTGGCCAACGTACGCCTGGTTTTGACAGCTTCTTGGCGAGCGGGCCACCCAGTGTCTCGCGTGGCAATGGCAGCAGCAACTACCTTTCGCTGGGTCTATTTCCGACCCCGAGACTGACGGACCGGGAATCCAATGGCAACGAAGACACGATGATGAATGACTACATGAAGCTTATGGGCCCTGATACGCCCATGGCTTTCTCCTCCAACGGCCAGTTTGGTGCGTCTCCTCTGCTTGAGAACATTGGTGCAAATGTGTTTGACAACCAGCATCACCAGAATCATCAGAATCACTCTAACAATGGGCCTCGAAGTCACATGGCAACTATGGCCGCTGCGGCTGCTGTTCACGGCAGTGGTCACCAGCGCATGAAGATGGATTTTTTATCTCCGCGTGGACTGGCGGCGCACAACTTTCAAAGTACGGGGTTCTTTACATCCACGTCGGCTAGTGAAAGCATGAGTTCGGGTGTCACATCTTCTGGATCGACGGACTACGCGGCGCAGTTTTTTGCGGACAACAAGAACGACAAGGGGCGCGGCCACATGAAGCCGTCATCTGTGTCGGCTGCTGCTACAGCCACTCCCAAGCCTACAGGGGTCACTGCCGCATAGTCTGTGGGACATACAATGGAGTGTGTACAAGTGAGTGACGTCCATGTACCTCGTGGACCCAGTGACGTATGTCTACAATGATTAAAAGACATACGTGATTGAATGAGCGCGACGGCTGGTCATTGTTCATTGTGATCGACCAGACATGGTGTTTTATATTGCAATGGTGAGTTGCATTGGCAGAGCGAACGTCTCCGACTCGATGGCGCATGAGGCGCTTACAATCTTTTCGAGCGGTGGAAGCTCTTGCTACTTTAATAGAAGCGAGTCCGTCAAATTCACGGACTTGTCTAAAGTTTTGGCCCTACAGATAAAGTATGGATAAAAGTAAAGTAAATTTGACGATTTTGCTGGAATGTAGTGTTGTGTAATGGTGCTAGTTGACAATACCGCCTGTCCACTTCTGTTTCTATTGTCAGTTTTTGACACCTAAGTTGACACGACGCGTTCACCTTTGTTTGGT
Organism: Peronospora destructor; assembly: GCA_011800735.1. Lineage (NCBI taxonomy): Eukaryota > Oomycota > Peronosporomycetes > Peronosporales > Peronosporaceae > Peronospora > Peronospora destructor. The sequence continues at coordinate 395,632 of WBRY01000018.1, read as the reverse complement.
TGAGTTTGGCACTCTCACGTACAGACGAGAGGCTTATTTAATAGCCGTTTGCATTTGCGGCATGTCTGCTTGATCGTCTATGCAATTTCGATGAAGTTTCACGTCATACAATGCACAGGAGGGTTTGTTCAAATAGTGGTAGCACCGAGAAATCGTACAGTATAGACCTGCATTAATAAGAAGTTTGGGCGGTCTAGCGTACGGACATTATGACAGATATACATATATTGAAGGCTGGAATCGTGCAAGCACCCAAGACGAAGCTCTTAACGATGGTTTGGCCTGATGACAAAGCCAATACAACTGTCAATCAACACATGTGGCATGCTTTTAAATTTGACTCTGTCCACTTTTTTGGCGTACTAGGTCTTTTAAGAAGCCACTTTGTTTAGCACATGTAAGGACAACGCGAGCAAGAAGCTGCGGTTCTTGCGTTAGAGCTTGTCTGTCTGCTTTGGCTTCAGATTCACTACACCGTGCTCTCTGCTCGCGGCCCTGGGCATACATGTATTCAAGAAACTGCCTCAACATCGCGTCTTGACTAGGAATATTAATAGAATTATACAGTATGGGCTAAATAATAGAATTATACAGTATGGGCTAAATAATAGAATTATACAGTATGGGCTATGCTAAGCAGGACAGCAGCGTGATCAAGAAAATGCACTGGATGGTTTGAGCCGGATCACAACGGCCTTGTAAGCGGCCTTTTGAGGTGCTTAGCTATTGTGACGCACCGTTTCACCGGCTACAATGTACATGCCCGTTTCTAATCAGCACTAGATAACAACACATTGTATCGATTTAAGCTGTTTTGTTCTGATTACATTACGTACGCACGAAACCGCGCGATTAGCTTTGGACGGTGCGTCGCAACTAGCAACTTGGCTACACCAAAACCTTTGAACCTCTTCTTGCTGGTATTCACGCCAAAAAAGCTGCTGTATCTGCGCCGCGTTACCACTTTTGTTGCCTATTTACAAGGCATCAGGGAAACGCACGGAATCTTTTGCTCGGAAATACCGCTACCATGCGAGCACTTAGTAAACTTATAAATCTGCGCTGATGATGTGCAACAGCTATAGCGAAACAAGATATACTACTCACTAGCAATGCCAGACGATTTATCGAATCTAAACACTAAACATGAAAAAGAAAAACAGACTTCAACTTATCATGAGACCGACCCGAACCAGAATCTAAACCTACGTACCCTAAAGGTCACTCGACCTGTCCCCAATATGCTACGTCTTACGCACTACACTCCATATCTCTTTTCATTCTTGACCTTGCAACGCTTCAGTCTCCATTTGTTTGTTCATTCCCTTTACTTTGTTTACGCCAATGGATCCAGCCTATAATAGGTTTATCGCCTTCATTCGTCTCTGTGTTTTCCCTCGTCGATTAAACGCATCGCACCACTTCAGTATCGTAGTCACCAATATTTGCCAATTGACCTTCCGATCCCCAAAAATACGATGGAACGAATTATCAAGGCGTGTACAACTGAACCAAACTGACCGTTACGCTGCTTTTTAGCCCAACCCTATTATTTATCGGTCAGTTTGTGCTGCTTTATATCTTCGGTACCATTTGGTAGCGCTGCGATAAGCTAAGCTCCATTTACGTAAAGCTCAGCAACTCACGCAGCAATTGCTCGTCCTCTTTTTTCACAAAACGGCCCTTTACTCGCAGTCGTGAATCGGCAAAATTTTTGCGCACATCATACTTGACCTCTTTTCGCCATACACGTTTCTGTCTCTTGTCAAGAAACTTCTCAATCCGTTTTTGTCTCGAGTCGGGAGAATAAGCACCCACAAAATTCTGCTTTTGACCATCTTTTCCTTTAGCCCCGTCAATACCACCGAATGTTCGTGCAATGCCAGCACTAGCAGCTCCTGGAATTCCAATGGGACGAGATGTTGACAGACTCGATGCGGCTGCGGCGATCGAAGCTGCAGACGAAGTATTTGCTGCAATGCCCGTGCTGGTTTTACCACTAATTCCGTTATTTTTGCCAGCTGTTTTAAGTCCCGGCTCAGTCTTTACCTGATTTTCCAAAAAGTCCTCTGCAAAACTGAAACCTGCAGGTGGCGTAATCCCAAGACCCATGGATGGCAACGAATTGGGCAAAGAAGCGCCAAGCGAAGAGCTATAAAACTCTCCGTCTAAGATATCACGAGCAGAAACATCGGCAAAAGACGAGTCGAAACCAAGTTCATCCCATTCATCCAGTGATTGATTTCTTGCGCTTGATTGAAACTGAATAGCAAAAAAATATCCAAAACGATAAAAGAAATGAGAGATTTTTTCATAAGATAAAACAAACAACAAACGGCTAACCTCATCTTTAGGGGTATCACCCAATGAGCCAACATTGAGAAAACCAAGATCCAGATCATCCAAAAGATCAATTGACGATGATTTTCGGTTCAGCGCGCCACTGTCCAACATAGCTTCGAGTGTCGTCGGATCACCGGCATCAAACTTTTCCAATGCTTTCTGCAGTGCTTCGTCTCCGCTGATAATAAGGTCCTAAAAAGCAGAAACAAAAAAGGGTTTTTAGATATGCATTGCGAAAGACACCAAAAATATCGGTGGGGTAAAAAGTCACCTTAAGTACACCCTTTTGGTATCTATCAATGTAACCACGCTCTTCCAGATCCGAGGCACTTAAAAGGCGACTGGAAATGCTGCCACTGCGCCCTCTTTTGATCTTGGGCATCGTCAAACTACCAGGTGAAAAAGCTGGCGGCGTGTGTGAAATCATTCCCAAAAACTCTTCGGCACCCCAGCCAATCGAGTCTGTGCGTGAAATGCTGCCATTGCTACCGGGAATAGATACGGAACCAGACAAAGAAAACGTTTCATCTTTTTCACATTTTATTGCCACGGGCAATGCTGGCGGCAAATTGGGTTTGGAAAAACTCATTTGTCTGCAAGTTGAACAGAAAAGTGACCAAAACCATAGTGATTGCTGATAAAACACACACTTGCAACTTACATGAGAATTAATTTGAGGTTCAGCCGTTTCAATTCAAATTTGTATCTATTTGCAATGTCTAAAGCGACAGGGGAGAGTTTGCCAAACGTTTCTTCTGAAAACACGAACACGATGCATCAACACCAGTTTAACATACGCCAGATAACAACACATTCAACACAGTGTTGCATCAACAAGTGGTCACTTGGCTGCGTTTTACCGTACCAAATGTAGCCAACGAGGCGCAGTCAATCAAAATGGCGGTCGGCTGCGTCTTTTTCCGGCCAAAATTCAGAGTCACAATGGCTTCGTCAACCCCCTCGCATAAACCCGTCATTTAACATGTTACACCTGCTGTATTTCATATTTCCTCATAACACTGCCGTTGCTTCCGCTGCCCAGAAATCGGCCAGGGCACGGGGTCAGTGACAAAACTACTTGACATTTTGACTTTCCATTGCGAGGTTTTTTCGGTTGCCGACACCGTTACAAGTCCTATGAGTGAGCAACATTGTTTTTCTGCTTTGTCATTTTTCTTCAACGTTTCACCAACCTGGACGTTGAACCATTCCGTATCTCCAAATACATGCTCTTATCGATATACCCACTTTTGGTGCAGTGTAAGGTCTGCGATGAGATAACGGTGAACTGGTAGCATGACACTCTAATTCACCTCATCTTCGTACCAAATCAACAATTGACACGCTGATACTCAAACTATCCCTGAAGCGAGACAATTTGCCCTATACTAACGAACCAACCACCCAGCATCTTCTGCCTCTCCACCATCTTTTGCCTGTCCACCATCTTCTGCCTCTCCACCATCTTCAGACTGAATCATGGGCACAAGGATAGTTTGCAACATGTAAGCTGCACATGACCAGCCGAGATGCATTAGAAACAATGCGACTATCCTTTTCAAAATCGAAGTTTGTTTCTCAAAACCGTATTCTATCTAGCAATTTTATTTGTCAAAGTGCCCGCGACGGCACCACAGCAAACAGCTGTCAGCTTCAGTTTGGAGCTGCCTCCTGATGGATTGGATGGACATATCAGGGGAGATGCTGTCCCAGCTGCCTCCAACCAGTCATTTCTCTCACAATCTGGCAAATAATGCAGACAGGACGGTAAAGATCAAAATGAATATGGCTACACGAGTTGCAGTGCATTGCTTCAAATTTTAGCTCGTTTTCAATCAGTAATTCTACAATGTGGACTCCTGACGGCCTTCACGACCTAGACGCTGACCAAACTTCGTCGGTTGTGATCCACAAGACAAATCAATTCGTTGTCTACATGTACTAGCTGTAGATCCGTTCGGGATCCTGATTCCTGACGTTCAGATCCTTCCATATCAAATCCGCCGCAACATTTAGTAAACACGGCATTATCTTGCAAGCACGGTATTGCAAATGCCAGTGTCAAAAATAATCTCAGGCATGTCAGGTGGGAAGATCACGTACAATCTCTCCACGCTCTTTTCGAGCTACGAGATAACTGGCATTACATCATACTCGACTAAAGCCCTCAACATCTGGTTTTTCTCAAAAATAAAGTCTTCGTCCATGAGAATTAAGTCTTCGTCCATGAGAATGAAATAACTATGAAGAGCAATAAAAATTAGCATCCACGCTTCACTAAAAGACAGAAACTATCATGACTGTGTCCTGGTTGTTCATATCACCTTGAGCTTTCTGTTGGTACATACAGCTTTCTATCATCGCCGGAATTCACCCACACCTTTTCAAACCACTCGCAATCGTCATCTTCCTCATTGGGTGTTTGGGCTTTTCTCTTTTTTCTCCTCGAGTTTTCAGTCTCCGTTGCCGTTGTCGCATAGCAACTCTATCTGGTCTTTCAGATCTAGTGCGTGTTCTCCACACTCGCTTTCTTACGCTGCTACGCGCCGAAATAGCCCACGCGATGTTGGGTTTTATTGGTTTCTGCGCTTTCGAGCCACGACAGTACTAAAAACAGTGTATTTTCATAGTGTCCACATCTTGACTGGCTTTTCCTCTCTACTATGCGCATTGAAGAAGGTATTGTCTGCCAGCATGGCGATTATTTTTCTTCGAGCTCCAGGAACTCATCACTCATTATTATTTACTTAAACTGACAAGATGACTGAAAAAAACACGTAATCCCAGAAAAAAAGGTCGATTCATACGGCGCTTGAAATTTTTACGGCGGTACGCAAAGCAGCGAATGTGGACAGCGATCTCCATGGTGCCCTTGTTCTGCTTCTTGATTTCGCCAAGGCATACGACATGTTGCAACGCCTGTATTTACTCTCGGTGTTGAAGTGGCTTGGCCCAGTTTGTCTCAGTCCTGGCAACTACACCGCGACACGACATGCCGATTTATTGTGAATGGGTACCGCTCAAGTCGACGTGAAGTTCAGTGTGGTATCCGACAGGGGTGTCCCCTTGCGCCACTACTCTTTATACTCGCCCTCGATAGTGTCTATCGGGTGATCCAAGAGATGGTCGACATTCGCGGGGTACCTCTCTCATCTGGGGGAAGAACCACTGAGTGCAAAGTTTCGAGCTCCGCCAACGACAGGGCGATAAACCTCCGCGATAGGTCAGCGGTGACGCCTGTTGTAACCATCGTCGATGATTTCGCTAATGTTTCAGGCCTGCAGACGAATCGATCGAAGTCTATGGTCATTGAGCTTGACCCTTGTGGATCAGCACTGCCTCTGGACACCTGCGGCCTCACTCTTCAAGCTTCCAGCGAGTCCTGCAGGTACCTTGGTGTCCTGGTTGGGCAACAGGATGCGGTGGCCGAAAACTGGACGAAATGCATCCGATCCTAATGGAGCCGACTTGTCCTCGCCAGAGAAAAGACTCACACTGTCGAACAGCGGGCCCGACTCGCCAGCTCCATAGCAGTGCCCAAAATTACCTTCTTAGCACTTCATTGCTAGCCTCCTCCCGCCATTGTATTTCGGTTGCAAAGCTTGATTATAGACTTGGTATGGGGAGCCCGTGATGGCAAGAGGTCCCGACCTTAGGTACCCTCTGAGATGGCTTCAATACCGATACAGCAAGGTGGACTCGTGGTGCCGTGTATTCGAACGGAACTGATGACTATGGCGGCGACAGCTGTTGGCCAACGGGCAGCTGCGGTTTCCTCGAGAGATTTACTGATCGACGACTTCCTATGGGATTCTCCCGAGTCAGATCTGGCTTATATCACGCCATGTTGGACCGAAGACAAGCACCCTCGATATCGGGCGACTTTATGGTTGACCGGTTCTGAAATTGTTGATCTCTCCGCTGCTTGACATGCCCGCCAAGGTGAAATCACGGAGGTCTGCCGAAGAGCCCTCCTTTTTACATCGAGAGCCACAGTCGACTATGATGACAACGGTTGTGTCACAATTGATGTCCGCCGAGTACTTGATGACAAACTGCCGGCCGGGATGAGGGTAGACTCTGCGGCATCAGGCTGATTTGACACAGATAGATTGTACACGCTACATGTCGTGGCTCAGGGACCGCAGAGGAAAGGCATACAATTTAAACGGAGCGGATTTTGCGAGGGGACAGAATTAACTTGGCGACACAATGTCTTGGCTGACGGTTCAGAGTGGTGTCATTTGGTTCTCGCCCAAGCGCGATATGGATACCCAATCGATGGCGAAGCGACGGCACTTTGGGTCCTTTTGCCTCGCCATCATTTACAACTTCCCGTCGCTCGTGTATCACGCAATTGAGCCGGGGGCATTGATTGCGTACTCTGCAAAAGTACACCGTCATCATGACTGGTTACTCAACGGAGACGGTACATCGCTGTCTCACTTCGATACGGGAATGGATTGCGGGGTGACACCGGTCACATCGATGTCTGCTTGCGATACCGCTGCTGCCGTGGCCAGTAAGACTCCGAAAGAAAACTCAAGCACATTATCTCCCGACGGCGTCGCTATGAAGGGAAACGAATTCTCGATGAGCGTGCGGCGACGACTAACTTCCAAGTGATTTCTGAAGGTACAACTCTGATCGAATGGAGAGACATCCGACGGATACGGGGACCAACGCACAGACGCTATATCGCCTGAAGAGTAGCTCTGGAATTGGACGAAACAAGATCTGTCGTGTCCCGCCCCAGAGTGTTCGACTACTCTTCTAGCGACGGCAAGTCATGTATTCTGGAGTTGTCCTAGCGCCTGCAGACATTGGGAGAGGCTACTTGTCGGTACTCTCCTGTTTGGTTTGGATCTAGCGGGTATTCCAATTGCTGCATGGAATGCTATCGACCCAAGCTTAGCTTCGTCGAGAGCAAAGGATGCGGTCTTCCCAGCAGCTCGTGAGCTATGTGGAATGGGGCAACCTATTACATTAGCTGATATAGGTTTTAATACATAATTACATAAGTAGGTAGGTAGTACTGCATGTCTATTTATTATTGGTTTATATTGGGGTGCCAGACCCAATAATTAGTCAATAGGTCTATATTTGAGTGGTTCCCATGAGCTAGGGAACATACTCGCACTTACTGCGAATTATAACCAAAAACCAAAAATAAACAGTTATATTTACGTTATAAATAAGAGCGCTTCCTCACGCCCTTACAGTGTACGACGGTAATGGGGCTCTCACCCCGTTACATATGACGTTTTGTAGTTTCTACGACGCTACATGCAATCTGGATAGAGCGTCTCCGCCGCATGGAAGACGCGTCTTTGCCACAGGAGGTACACACCGCCAGGGCCAGAACCCAATTTCGACGATCGGTTACACGGTTTCGCGGATCAACATACCAGGGGAGGATGGCACGTCTTCGTGCAAGTGTGGTCAGCTCTTGCTGATACTCTCCTCTGCTGTGATGAATCATCCCCATTGCGAGCGTTACAGGCCAACAGCTGCTCAGGCGCTTTGTACCTCCTTTTCTTCGACGGGGGATCAAGAGGGAATCCGGGACCGGGAGGAGCTGGATCCGTCCTTGTCCAAATCCACATTCCGACGCATGCTGCATAGTAGAAGTCGCCACGGTACCTATGTTGCCGGTCGACAGGATATAGCTAGTCGTACGCGTACCTAAATATACCGAACCTAATCCCAGAAAACCAAATGTGTTAATTGGCCTGCGGAAAATGGTCGATTCTATATGGTCTGTGTTTTATCTTTTACCAAAATTTCAAATCCCTGCGACCGTATCCATAAGGTTATCAGAAGCGCCAAGTCCTTGTTGCATGATACCCACTTTCGATAACGTCAAGCAAGATACGTACTTCGCGACGAGAAATGTACAGTTCGACATGCAAAAGAGAACTCTTTACGATGCCAGCGCTTAAGCCGCTAGTTTTTTTGAGATCGCACCTTCAATGGAATAAAAAGCAGTTCTCGTTAATTGTGCGGCATTTATGTTGTATATAGGAAAAAAATCATCAATAGCGCGAAAGACTAAGACAGTTGAATGGTTTGATATGTCTTTCATATATGTCGCTATTCGATAATTGTATGAGACAGGTGCTCTAGTTTGGCCTTGCTCATCTCCCCTGACACCACATCTCAGTGATGTGTGAGCCCATTTTACGAGGTTTAAGTCGACAATGGAGTGGCATCGCCTGTTTAGATGTTTGGCGAGCAATTAATATGTAGGTGATCTACTTCCAGTATCTTACATACGCCAACGCTTAAACGAACGAATAGTGCGTTGGTTGTTTGAAAATCTTGCCGGTGGTGTAGTTTTGCCAATTTCCATGTCAAGTCCTCCCTCGTGGACTTTATGATGATAAAATGCATACGAATTGCGTCAAATGTGTCCGAAGACGCTGTCTACTTAGCTCAACACAATCGCATTCTTTTTTAAATTTGATCATATTCGTTACAAGCACTTCAAGCTGCAATTGGTAATTTAGTAGAGCTCACATGGTGGATGGAACAATCTCTATACCTGCCAACGATTCCTCGAGTAATAGTCTGTCTAATTCACTTGTAATTTCAGCCATGTCATCGTTTACAGAGCGCTGTAGTATCTCATGGAACTCTTCGCTTCGTTCATCGTTCGCGTTCGAAATTATAAGCTTTATCGGGGCTTGACGAACACATATCGTCACCTCGATCGTTTCTTCGTCTAAAGACGATTGAAAGCAGACCCATCCTGTCTCGTCAGAATGCATTCCTCGAAAGAGTCCCTCTCCTTCCGAGTGGGTTTTCCAGACGTGCACCGTACGATTATCCTCCACAAAACGACAACCAACATGTCGCTGCAGAACTGAGACTGTCGCTCCACAGGTTAAAGTCTGAACCAAACGAAACCTGACAACAATCGTATCGTTGGGATCGGCAACTTCGCCAAAGTCCACCCTGTCTTGTTGTCGATGATGAAGCTTCGCCAACTTCCAGAAAGTCCGTTCCGTGTGTTTGTATCTGAACGGTAGTGTAAACTTGTTTCGATGTTCAAAGTACTCGATTTCCCCGTCCATTTCGCGTCTTTTGACCGAAATATGCAGGCCTTCTGGTATCGAGTTGAAGTCGAATATCTCATCTACGATAGCGTAGCTTTCATGTGCCCTTCTCAGATGACCACGAAACATGGTATAGTCAAATGGTGGATTTGTACGAGGGTCTGGTTGAGTTGGATTCGTTATTGCAAGAGTCTCCGTCTTCTTGTTTCTTGCTAATTGCTCGCGGACTTCCTCGATACAGAATGCTTTCGCCTCTACAGCAGCTAAAAGTTGCAATTGTTCAGCCTCGGACTGTAGCAGCTTTTCACGTTCATCGATTGCAAAGTCTTTCCAAACTGAATGAAAGACGATCAGATTGTCGGAAAGACTTGTAGGTTTGCCTTGTTTTAGCTCTTCCAGTTGCCGTGACAACTCGTCGACTCTTCTTCGCAGTCTATTGCGCTCGTCTTTGACTTTGAGATGATAAATTCGTTTCCGAATGACCTCTTTCTCGCGTCGACTTTGGACCTTCAGTCCCAACACTTCACGTTTAACCACGGGATGGGTTTTGGTTGGAATTGTGTCGGTGTCGAGGTCAGTAGGGAAGCAGGCTGAAACGACCGATGCAGCGAGAGTGTCTGCCACGATGAGCGAATCACGTCCACCATCGCCGATCGCACTGAGCGGCATTTGATACATCAGGTGAGGGTCGTTCGTACTAGTGACGTTCTTCTTCTTCAGGACGATCGTGTGTGGCATCTAAGAATGTCGACACGTTGTTCTGGAACCTCGTGCAAATTGATCAGAAACGACGGCACTACCAAATCTTGCGACGCATTCCTTATGAATGGACAGCCACTACTGGGCCAAGCGCAAACCTGATATATCGTATAAAACTTTCCTCTGCCTCTATCGTGCTAAGACGCTTATGTTCTTTCAATCTCTAGTATCTGTGCAACGACTGCAACTTACTTGTGGTCACACTTCCATTGTGATAGATGTGCAGCTAGAAGTAAATTTCGATACAATTTCCAAGCGACCCGCACAATATCGCGTCTTTCCTTCCGAGGTACCCAATCAAAGAGAGATGTCGTCTGTTTAAACCAAATAATACTGTTGTTGCAAGTCTCAAGCGCTTCATGCTGTCTGTCCATTCCAAATATAGTGAAACTATTGCTGAGGAGACCGACTTTTTATCGTCATGCTTTCACCAAATGGCGATGCAACTTGACATACATTTTGTTTTTCAGGTGGGCATTCTGCTTCTGCGTTTGATAAGTTTTACGTAGCTCAGTAGCAGAAGATATCACCTTGTTGAATATGCTTTGAACCAAATGATGGCAATTGATAAGTCATTAGACGGCATCAAGATCTTTCTTGTAAACTGGCGATTTGGTAGGCTACCCGATAAATCAACGCAACCAGTCGCTTTTTTAAGAACAACTGTACGACGTAGTGATACCATGCGAAGCCGAAGGATATCGCGTTTAATCAATAGCTACTATTACGTTGACGGACAGGTATGAGAAGAGCACCATGAAAAAGTTGGCATGATCTAAACGCGCGCACATTTTGCGTCATGAGAACTCGAGCTCAGTAAAGGGTGTCGTCGCGGCCGGTTACTCCACGTGCAGTTGTGCTTGTTTCGTTTTATATGTGCAATCCATCATAATATCGTCATAGCGACTAGACAATAACACAACTGAAACGGACAGCTCGGTTGTTTTCATTGTGAACATTACATTATCACGTTTTAGCTTGTCAGCGCTCCTCGTTCTAGCTCATCTCATTTTATTCTCATATTTGTCAAGTTACAACAGAAGTCAAGCTCTTCTCGACTACAAGTAAAGCGAGATCTGTGAGTCTCATCCGGGTGACACCGGAGAAAATACCATCCCCAAAGAAGACAATACCAAAAAACATGATGCAGGTCCTGTAACCCAATCGTAATCTCAAACCTACGTCATAGTCCTAAGCGTCTTGATGCTTGGACTTGTTAGTGACATTGACAGCTTTACTTCCTTCAATGTCGCTTTCTTGTGTGCCGTCGATACGTGCCGCCTCTTGCACGAAGTCCAGCAAACGCTGCTCGAGACCGGCAAACGGTAGCCCGTTTATGACCTTGACCGCGAAAGCATTCTCGTAATGACTATCCTAGCAGATTTCAAATTGGAAAATACTGGTCCCCGCTGGTGCAACGCACTTCAAACTCGTCCAGGTTCACCTCGTTCATGCGAGATTTCTGCAAGTGAGTTCAAACCTTTCTGCAGTTTTTGCTTGATAGATTTATGGTGCGATGTAAAAAAATACGACATCATGCTCCGGGTGATGCTGCATCATAGTGACACCGCAAAAATATTCTGGTCGGCCAGTTTGAGGTCTGCTGAACCGGATGGAATATCAGTCATGTGGAAGAAGCTGCCCGTTTTAAGCCACGCAAATCGAAATAGGTCCTTGTCTCCCCAAATAAGACACAGACGTAGAAGGATGTCTGGGTTGAATCCATAATACACTAGCACATTGAGCGCTATTTGGTGCACAGTCCGGTCGATCATAACCTGTCCTGACTCCTGCTCAAACGTATCCACAGGCTGCAAATAAAAGATCTCCTACACAAAACTATTGGTATGGACATTGAACATGAACTTCTTGAAGTGCCAGAAGTCGGGACAGAAGATAGCACCAGTATTTTGAAACTGCGATGTGTCGAAGAGATACGTCGGGTCACGCACTGCAAAGTTATCGGCATCCAAAAAAAGATCTTGATCGAATGCGCTAAAGTAAATAGCGTGCAGCTTTGTATAAAACCCAAAAGCTCGATTTTCTATGATGGTCCCGACTAATTTGTTTGCTAGAAAAGATGGAAGCGCGGCTTGCTTGGACTGTTTGTAGGTGTACATCTTTTTGTCTGTGCAGGACGCTTCGGTTATGGACGTTTGACCCGTTACGTGTCGATAATATACATTCCTTTTGCCTTTGTTTGCTTTAGACATGAAGACTACTTATTTTCACCACGTTTAAAATAGTTTGCGGTGTACAATAGACTGGAGATAATTTGTGTACTATTAGTGCTTCAGTACCTCTACTGTTAGATAATGAATACATGCATCTGAGGCAGGACCTTTATCCTTTACGGCATCTCTTCGGACGAGCAATACTCTTTCAACTAGATTCCTTTCCGTAGTGGACGAACTTGTTGACACAAGCCGTGAAAAAAAATATCGCAACATACACATTGCTACAGGAACTTGACAGTGGGACACGTAGTCTGGCATTTGACTTGCATTGGTATCACCGATGCCGTCGTAACTTTCTTGTGGTACTCATCCTTTCTGTGGCCACTCTCGTATCAATACCGACGAATGAACAGTCTTCTTTACGAATTCACTATAGCTCAAGAAATGAAGCGTCTCAAGCAGCCGATCATAGTACCCTGCGCACGTTGTCTGTCTTACCGTTCCAGGATTTTCAAAACAATCGTTGAGCCACACTGGTCTTCAGCTTATGCTTGTAGTTCTCATCACTGATATATACCAGCTTGTTTGTTTCCTCATTACTCTGGCTTGTGCCAGCCAGTCTTTTCCACGACTTGTCCAGTATAGCTTGAAGCTTTGGACGATCTCTAACCAAATCCACAGTTTGAACCTCGAGATCGTTGTCAGAATTGTTGCAAGCCATAACCTCTTCAACGGCTTGCTCGAGTTGCTTTTACTTATGTACAGCACGCGCATTGCAACATTCCTCATGTCCTACAACCCTTGGCAAAGCGGCGCCATGCTACTTTCATTGCAGCCTTTTCTATTCGAACCCAAGGTCTTGCGCTATCCCACGCCAAACAGTCTCCAATTCTTGGCCATCATAATTCTCAACACGACTTGTAAGAAACGTGATGGCAGACCCATCGTTCGGTTTGAGCGGACAACATTTTAAAAGGCGCATTCGTAGCCAGGGCTTTTCATGTGTAAACACAACCGAGCAACATACATACTTTCCACTGCCTGCAACACGTTTGAAGTCCATTTGAGTTGCTTCGTAGACTACGACCCGGTAAATGTTGTGGACTCTGAAATCTCACTTGGTGGTCGGATGTGCTTGCAACATTTGGTTCAATACATTACCACTGGCGAAGAGAGGGCGATCGACCATTGTGTCACTCAAATCCTAACCTTGCTTGATCTCCGGACCACAAAAAAATGCGTTTGATAGACGAGCTCACAGCAATATGTGTCATTCCATTCACAGTTGGCAAAATTGAGCCCACTCGTTCAACAGTTTGTCACCGCTTCACTCCCTTTTTTGGTACTGTTGGTGGTAATGCGGAATCCTTAAATCTAAAAGTATGAAGATTGCGACGGCATCTTCGATAGTGGATCTGCTTTGTAGCTGACAGTTAGCTAGTACGATAACTGGTGGACAATCTTGTGCAGTAATTACCGAGACCAACCACAACGACAAACTCAGCTTGTGTTATTGAGTGCAAATCCTATGCGCCTTCTTCCCTCTAGTGACCAACCTCTCACCAACCCATCTCTAAGTCGAAATTTTGTTCGAGGAGGCTTAAGAAGTGATGGAGCCATTCTTTTTGTTACATGTCTTAGCTCATCTACACGAAATTAGAAATGATCAGAAAAGATATGCAGCTGCAACCGTAGGTGATGGGCCGAAATCGACTTTAAGCGAGTGAACACGATCAGCGATGTATGAGCGATTTATAAATGCTCCACCAGGGAACGAAGTACTTTCATGAATATTATCGATCTAGCGTTGAATGTGCAATCTCACTCGATTTTACAAGGAGATCACAACAATTGAACATCTCGAAATGTATGGCACGAAAGTCTCGGACGTAAATTTAGAGGAAAGTTCTGCGCTTCTCGATGCATGTAGGCGGCGGCGGTAAGGTTGCAAGTGTGTCGCCGCACACTTTCTTCTACACATACTCTGGTGGCCAAGTCGGTTTGTCCCGTGCAAACCAAAGATGGAAGCGAAGATGGCGTGTAAATTGGTGCACTGTTTAGTTCTTTGCACAGTGCATCCTAAGTTAATGTCGTGCTCCCTCTGTACTAAGGACAACCGATGTTCGTGAGGAAGATGCTATGAACACGCACGAGCTAAGTATGATGACAGCGAGGACGAGATTCACGACCAGCTCTATCTTGCATTGTGTCCAAGGCGATAAAGTTAAAATTGATGGCAAGTTTGTACGCCTTGGTGATGCTTCAGAGTTGCAAAATTGTCTTGCTGAGTCGAGCACGTCGAGTACTTTGGCAAAACTACACACTGGCAAAAAGCTGAGACTTTTTCGAGATAAACGCGGAGTCTGCCAACACCGGCATACCGAGTGTACAACGTAGAGGATCGCGTATCATTTGCTTCGGATCTGCTACTCTGAACAGCGAGCGTCTGTACTTTTGCAGTATAAGAGTGAGGCTTGAATTTGCATTGTGCACTATGGCGTGCTCAGCAGAACTCTCATATTCTCATGACTGCGGACTGATGGGATGTTGAACACGATCAGAACTGTCGCGTGAAGTTCAAGTCACTTTTTCTATCTAGCCGTTAGTCATGGAAGCTGGTATGCTTTGCTGTGACGGCTTCTCCTAAACGAATGTTTACCGATGATGGTTTTGAAGAAGAGTCAGTATAATGGGCTACCAGGTTGCACGTACCACACTCTATACAATAAGTCCTTTCTCGTACGTCTACGTTGGACATGATCTCGATCACATAATCTTCTCTCGCAGCAGATGCTTAAATTTGCTTCTATAGGGCAATAAATATTGGACACTCAAATCCCACTTCTGTACGAGAGACGGAACCCCATCAGCAAAAATTGAGGTAGGACAGGGAGAATGTAATTAAGCACTTGTGCCGCCCCACACACCAGAACGCAAGACGGGCGGATCAAGCCTGCACTCACTCAGGAGAACAAGTTCAAATGATTAGAAAATGTTCGTAGCGTCATCGACAAGAAAATACTTGTTTCGAGCTACATCGACAAAATGTCGTATACACTTATACTCTTCTAAGGCATAAATGTCGAATACATTGAAACCTCCATTCACGCGTCATCTCGCGCAGTTGACAACATTACTCTCTATTGTTGGGCATCTAAAACTCATCAGTATCAGAGTAGCCGCTGTGATTCGACAAGCTCTATTGTCAATTTGACCAAGCACTTTTACCAAGCAGCTTCACGTTGAGTTTACGAATCGTAAGGCTTCGGTTTTCGACGAGATACCTGGCTTGTTGTCAGAGAATTGACTGTGCTTTCTACCGTCAACAACTTGGTGGAAAAGTCGTCTGCGAATCGCTTCTCGAGTGGATCTATTTTTCGCCAAAGTTATACTTTTTGCTGCCGTGATAGTTGTACGTACCATTACGACTCAACACTGGTCAGACCCACATTAATGTATGCGACCATAATAAAGATACGGTAGAGCGAACAAAAGGATATATGATCATCATTCAGGGCACAAGGTCGAGCGCGACCTTCACTCTTGATACAGATGAGAAGCCAGTGCCACTGCTTTGTAGTAACAATGTCAGTACGCCTTCCTTTTGCGCAGCTGACTGATGGCAGCTGAGCATTCAAACCGTCTGGATGGCTCTATATCTGCTGAAAGCAAAGTTTTTGTTCGGTGCTTTTGGTTTGATAAGCGTAGTCTAACAATTCAAAAGGTAGCTTAAGCGAAATGCTGCTACACTCGACACTCGCAACGTAATGACAGATGATTCATTTTCTGACGAAGTGGTGGGGTTCTCCCTCACCCAAAAAGTATATCTTTTCATCAATATTATAACTGTAGAACCTGCCTAAAATATTACTGCCTTATGTAATCACCTTTCTTAGCTACTACATGATTTGGTATCAACCTGCTGCTGCGCAGTGCTGCAGAGCTGCCTCAATTGATAACCTTTGCTAACGGATAGATGCTCTTTGCTCCAAAGCATATCAGTCAACAA
This sequence comes from Peronospora destructor, assembly GCA_011800735.1. Lineage (NCBI taxonomy): Eukaryota > Oomycota > Peronosporomycetes > Peronosporales > Peronosporaceae > Peronospora > Peronospora destructor. Next base: position 379,286 of record WBRY01000018.1, on the reverse strand, counting down.
CAGGTTCTACTTGTAGACCATAATGCAATATAAACATCAGTAGAATTGTACTATTGTCAAATCTATACAGTTTGGCTGATCGCTTCTTGCGACATTGATTACGAATCGTACGCTCTACTTGCGTATGTGGTGTTGTAGGATTGACTTTTTGTCTTCGTACGAAGCCAGTCCATCTATTTTCTCACATGTAACACCTTCCAAAACTCTAAGTACTGTAGGTCATCATTTCTGAAAGTTAAAAGGAATGGACGACTTTGTGCTTGACGAGTTGGTCGATTTCTTTCAGACTTCCGATCAATTTCCTCTATCAACTGCAGTTACACTTGATGATCTGAATCAGGATGATTTATTCACGGATGTTGACTCTCTTGTAGATCCGTTCATGCCAACTTTGCTCCCCCTCAAACCAATTCCAGTCGTCAATAATGTGGCCCCAGCTATTCCCAACCCTGCTAACTCGGGAAGTTCAAACGTTCTGCAGCGACAACGTCGATCAAAGGATGCTATTCGACGTAGTGAATATCGCAAGCGACAAAAGGAGGAAAAGGAATCTTTACGTAAAGAGATTGACGAGTTATCCGTCAAACTTGACAAGTTACAGGATTCAACAGACGCTGGTGGGACATCCCCATACACTGACGCTGCACTTTCGAAGCTTTTATGGAAAGCCATTGCGTCTCAACAAAAGGATCATCTTTATACTGCTGAGAAGGAACAGCAGCAGCTACGAGCTGCCATCAGTTCAAGAGCCACGTTGATTGAGGACATGTGTGGACTTTTGAAGAAACGACTTTACGACGGATCGGTTGCAAATGATGAATTTGGAGACACACCGCGACTTAAAAAGCGAATGCTTCTTAAACCGACCGATTTGGCGCTATTTGACACGTTCATTCAAGGACTTGATACCGTCTACTTGCAAACTGATGAAGTTATCAGTGCCTGCGATTCGTACGTGATGAAAGATTTTCCGGTAATTACCACAATCAAAGATAAAGAAACGGAATACTATCAAGAAGTTAACCGACAAACACTGCCATTCAAATACACACAAAAAATATGTCATTCATTATGGCATTGGGCTCAGCTAAAGCACCGACAAGAGGATCGAGAAATTTATGAAGCGGTTGAAAACCCGGACAATATCATAGCGATAAAGTTTCGAATCTCAAGCCGTCGAATGGGCGAAACTGTGTCGCTGCTGCAGCGACTTGCTGCCCGTCGGTTCCAAGAGGCTAACCGCAGTATCGTCGTGTGGAAGGTGTTATCTGAAGGTGAAGGACTCTTTCGAGGGATGCATTCCGACGAGACTGGATGGTGTGTTATTCGACCATCCACGGATAGTTCCATTCGCGGGACAATCATGGAGACATGCATACGGCGCGTACCAATGCACTTCAGCAGCTCGATAACTTGTACGCCCGTCATCAACGAATTTACGGATCTGGTCTTCGCTGCAGGAAACGAAGAGAGCAAAAGTGTCTATCAAGCTCTAGAGAAGATACAACTCGACGCTGAGGATTGTTAGAAAATGGGGTCAACAAGTAATCTGAATGAAGCGCATGGCTGAGAGAAGCAGTACCACTCAATACAGAGGTCCGTAACATTTTTGCCAAGAGGGTCCCTTATGACTGATATAATTTTTCAGATTTTTACCATCACATAAAGTTCCAATATCACGCAACGAAGGAACGCCTGCATGACGGTCCACCTTCATTCGAATTCTTCGAGTGCAAGATCTTGTCTGAGTATATACTTCAAACATGTTCGCATTATATCAAAGCCTTCCACAAATCAACCATTCGTTTCATCTTCGTCGTGCTTTCGATCTTTCCAGTGACTTTAAAAAAAGACCTCCACATAGCGCTACATATTTTTTTAGAAGTAAAGGAATCGGCAGAACATCTGCGGAAATCACCAGATCCGTTTCCGATTGACATTTTTTTGCCAGCGCACCGTCCTCATCCTGCTAACAAAATAACCAAACGGTTTGGCCAAAAATTAACGACCTCAGTATTTGGTCCTCAGTAATTGGACCTCAGAAACTGCTACGTCAACAAGAACAACTCGTTCAAAAATCAGCTTCTTTGAACATTAGAGAAAACATATCAGTTACTAGAACTAAGTATGCACGAAGCAAATTTCAATCCTTTCACGAAGCGATTAAAATTTGCTTCATGCTTGATTCGATTGACAAGTTAGCATTGTAATCCTCGACAAGACGGAAAGTCACGCACATCTTGTTCAATATTGTTGTTTAAAAGGACGGAAGCTACATTAGTCATCTATGAAAGCGTTTCGTGAAAAGTGCATGTATAAATAAGTTCATGCGGTGCTGAATAAAAACAAAAGCCAGGAACGCTGGATCACAACGTTCGTATGAAGCTATCCCGAGCAAGCCATCCCATATTCCTAAACTCAAGCTTTGTATGATGAATTGAGCAATACCTCAGCGGTTATCAATATTACAGCTCCGACAAAGCTTTTTAAGCTAATGTAGAGTGCTTTCTTACATCTTGTACTCACGGGTTTCTTCCGTGATGCAAGCACGAAAGAGTGCGACGATACATGGGCAGACCTCACGTCAAGATAAATGTAGATTTTAGCTTCAAGAAAGAAAGGAAGGTATCAAACGATTCTCCAAGATTGAGAGAGCTAAGAACTTGATTATATATAGTGTATCGTGAGCGACGCCATTCAAAAAGCTAACAGCGCCAAGTTGAATTGAGGAGTTGTCAAGTGAGCTTTGCAAATGGAGAGATTTGTAAGGCAGGAAGGGAGAATAGCACTGCAAACGGCTGAAGCACAGCAACGCTTAATAATATCCGTGTTCTCGCGTGATTTGTGATTAAAGAGTTTGGAGATATTTTAATGGAAATAGAAGAAAATTGACAGTTGAGCGTGTGCAAATTGAATTGTTCGATGTGGAAATGCTTGAGTATACCTCTAAGGCAAATTAAGCTTCCAAGCTATATAACTCCAATGACAAGTTCCTGTAGTAATGTGTATGTTGCGATGTTTTTTTTCACGGCTTGTGTCAACAAGTTCGTCCACTACGGAAAGGAATCTAGTTGAAAGAGTATTGCTCGTCCGAAGAGATGCCGTAAAGGATAAAGGTCCTGCCTCAGATGCATGTATTCATTATCTAACAGTAGAGGTACTGAAGCACTAATAGTACACAAATTATCTCCAGTCTATTGTACACCGCAAACTATTTTAAACGTGGTGAAAATAAGTAGTCTTCATGTCTAAAGCAAGCAAAGGCAAAAGGAATGTATATTATCGACACGTAACGGGTCAAACGTCCATAACCGAAGCGTCCTGCACAGACGCGAACGCGGATCCACCTCAAAAAAGTTCAAGCAAGCCGCATTTTCAACTTACAAAGTAGCCCATACGATAGGGACCCAAAGAGTGAAGATTAAAAGCTCCTAAGCACCGCCAGGAGTCGTTGTTCCGGCAACTGCCGTAGATGGAGGCCCCTTTGGACCTCCTGTAACGAGCAGGTACATAAGACTAATGAAAGAGACAGCACCAACAGACATCGCCACCCAGCCAAGCACTTTGAGCCAAAATGACTTTTCCTTCTTGGCGCCCTTCACATACAGCTCGACGAGTTTTTCTACCTGTTCCGGATCACCTTTATGTAGTCGCTGGGTATCGAGTCCGGCTTTATTCAGTTTTTTTTCGGCACCTTTGCCAAGACGTTTATACACATCACCTATACTTTTCATTTCGCCTGGAGGAATCGCAGTCTTTGTCTTAAGTAAGCCAGTAAAGGTATTCATATTTGGGATTCTCTCCTCTTGAACTTTCCTATCTTCTCCGAGGCGGCGGGCCACTTTGTTGCTGTAGAAGGCGTAATCATCCAGAGCGGTGGTTTCCGCGCTGACAAAACTGCTGTAGCTCGCGACAAACGTAGCTACGACTAGAGCAACCAAGACGTTGAAATGCATGCTTGAATTTCAACCGACGAGTATCGGGCACAAAGCAAATTCTTGAATGAATCGTTGATGGAAAGTAAATTGTATGAATACCGAGGGGCACCAGCACAATGAGAGTTTTCTTTCCATTGAAAAGAGTCGATGAATTCTAATCGGATCAGATAACCGAGCCAGATTCCCAACATCAGCGTGTGACGGAGCTTTTGATTGGTGAGTAGCCTGTTGTTTACAGAACAGATCAGTCTCCTCAACAAACTGTACTTTGTAAAGGTCTGGCCACTTGCACCTTCAACTATCGCTGAAGGTTTTATGAGCCGACCAGGTTTTACAAATTTGAAATCGGTGGGACCCACGCATTTCTTTGTGAAAGCGGTTTGATTTTCAGAATGTCAAATGAACAAGGAAGAAATTTGCCTAAACGCACCTGCTATAGATTGGTGTGAGTTAGCCATTTTCATCAGATGCATTTGCTGATTCTAGACAAGTAGATTGGATTCCAAGCAGCCGTACGGATTCGTGTTGAAGCTCAGGTTGACAATGTCAATGATACGGTGGTAGAGTGCGACGCCTGATTTGTCACGACGACATAAAGTGAAGGTCTAGTCAAACGCCCCATTGCCGACTCGGCTGCCGCTTTTTCCTGGCGGTTCACTTACTTTATATCAAATATGATGCAGTGGAGCTGCAAAATATGCCTAGAAATGCGATGAGGGAGAATCGTAGAGACCATGGCGTAGGTGCACTACCGGCTCGTTGGGCAGCAAGCGCATGGTATCAAGACATGCCTGTGCTACGGTGTTGTCTGCGTTGAAAGCCTATCCAAGTTCCCATTGCTTGCAGCGTTTGTACGAGAGTGCGTCCACCGATCTCTCAGACGGTGCACTGATTTTCATCGAGGTGTTAAAGCTGATATCGTCTTGATCCACAAGAATCAGCGCTTTGAGTCCTTCAACGTCTGACTCAATCATTTACCATTTCACATTTCGACGCAGGACTCTGCCACTACAGCAAAAGACATTTAACACCAACGTGTCGACGACTGTTAGCTATCGTTGAAGATTGGTCGCTTATTCCATGCAACTGAGGTTCGGTGCGTTGCACTTTCACATTGCATTCATATGTTGTTTGTACTTCTTTCTCAATGCACCTGCTATTGTCCGTTGTCTTGAGGTTTTCCAGTACTTCACGTCCGAGTTTTCGTGTTTGTCCAATTTCTTCGTAAGCTTTTTACCTCAGCTTTTCTTGAGAGGCTCGCTAACCTCGAGCGTCGGGAATCCATTAGCGTCGAACGTGTCCAAATCAACCGCAAACTCCGGTGAAATTTTGAAGAAATTTAAGGGAGCGTTTCGCATCTGCATCAGCGTCTCAAGTTCCTGCTTTTCTTCTTAAGCGTAGCGCTTTCTCACCATCGTCGTTAACGCCTTGTCACCTCGTTCTGCTTTTCAAACTGCTTCATGTTCTGCAAGCGAGATGTGCCACAAGTGTTCCTCGGGTCGCGTTGAGCTTTTTCTCGCCCATGTTCGTCCCTGCTAAACAGATCATCACTTTCATTCAGCTGTTTCAGACCCAAAACAGCCAAAAGATTAGACGACGCATCATGGCTGAAAGCTCGGTATAACGTTCCTTAAGTCTAAAGAGGTTGAACACCTCGAGCATGTAACCACTCAATGCGATCAGCACCTCATCAGGAGCCTTTATATCGCCTCTGTGTGCCAACAAGTACGTGTAATACCATATCCATTCAAGTAATAGAGCACATAGCGTGTCGAAATGGTCCAAAACTTCTACCTCTGAACAAAGAGATGAAGATTATCAATTGTATAGAATCCTGAGGTTTTCACGTTAAGGAGATATCGTTCCGGAACAACATTTCAAGTATCGAAGAAACTCCATCAGTGAAGCAGGGCAGAGTCAGCAGTAGGCCTAGCTCAGGAGACATAGATGCAGGGCTCGATGTATGCAGCCCTTTTTCTATAAGGTCTTTCAGTGGTTGCGGGCAAAGAGCACCAAGAGTCAAATACTGATGATATCCGAGAAAATTTAACTTGTATCGAACTCATCGCTTTTCTTGATTATTTTTGCTTATTACTCGACAAAGAAAAGCCCAGCCGCTAATGCCGCGAGCCCGCGTAGCGCTAACCAGATTGTTAATGTCTTCCATTCCGTCATAGGTTATGTCTGGGATTCTGGTATTGGGGGTACTGACGTCTCTGTACATTTTTCTCGATACGTTTTTCAATACGCTACTACAAACAGTTTCACGCTGAAGACCCTCAAAGACGAATCTGGCCAAACACGAAAACTCCGACGTGAAGTACTGGAATACTCGAGACAGCTGGACCTGGCGGCAAGGATGTCTTTTGCTGTTGTGGCTGCTCTTCATTTGCTGTTAACAACTCCGCCACAGTTGGCTTTCCATTACAGTCACCTTCCGAGATCTAGCTCATACGCCTCGTTAATGAACAAAACACCGCCGATGCTTGCAGCAATATCAACCCCACTTGTAAGCAGCAAACGTATTTTGTTCGACGAACAAAATACGTTTGCTGCTTACAATAGCTGCGCGAACAAACGCGCAGCTATTGTGTTTGCCAATACCAAAATTGCCCACGCAGTGAAAGCTGAAAGCCATTAAGTTTTTACTTACTTCGTGCTTCTTGACGTGTAGATAAGTGCTGCATTACCGTCGCGTACTTGCATAAACGTCCTGATTCAATTCGATAAATACGTGAAAAAACCACTGGCGAAGAGAGGGCGATCGACCATTGTGTCACTCAAATCCTAACCTTGCTTGATCTATGCGTTACGCGCTGACCAAGTTCAGAGTATACTTGCTAGGCGAGAAGATGTTTTCGGTCTATACAGATCACGCATCACTGCGTACCGCCGTCAAGACTCCTCACTTGTCCCAGCATATGGCACGTTGGTTGTCATACTTCTCAGAGTATAATTTCGTGGTATTTTACAAGCCCGGCAAGAATAACATTCTTGCTGACGCGCTTTCTCGACGTTCCGATTACGATCCTCAACGCGACATGGGTCATCAGCCAGGTAGTGCTGATGACGAAGATGATGATATTTGTTTGTGCTGTATTGAGCTGGGGCTCAATGCAATGATTTCGACACCTGTGCTGTCAATCCGGACTCAGATCGCCGAGTCTTATGCGAATGATTCCTTCTACACGGGAATCATCAATTATCTCCGACATCCTAGTGAGGGGTCACTCGCGAAGTTGACGAAACCAACGCGCGACAACATCAAGCGTTACGCGCTTGATGGTCCGCTGCTGACGTATACGATGGACGTCTTTGATCCACCGCATGTTGTCATCCCTGCTGATGACGACCTCCGAGCACGATTGGTGCATGAATTTCATGACACTCCAGCTGGTGGTCACCTGGGTCACGAAAAGACGTTCGCGGCCATTTCTCGCGTGTTTTTCTGGCCGCGCATGTATAAGTACATCCAGAAATGGGTACGCTCTTATGAAACATGCCAGCGTGTGAAGCCTGTACCGTCTTCACAAGCTCCATTGCGACCGCTTCCGATTGCTACGGAAGCCTGGCGTTCAGTCAGTATGGATTTCATCTTTGGTCTCCCACCGGATGAACAGAAACGCACTGGCGTACTGGTTCTTGTGGATTTTTGCTCCGATCTCCGCGCACGTTACGGCGGAGACGACCGCGCAGATCTTCATCGATCTTATTTTCAGGCATCACGGCTTGTCAGAATCTATTGTGTCGGATCGTGATCCGCGTTTTGCTTCAGCTTTTTGAGCAGAGTTGTTTCAACTATTAGGCACGCGATTGCTTATGTCTACGGCGGCCCATCCAGAGACGGATGGGCAAACGGAGCGCGTGAACAGAGTGCTTGAAGATGTTCTGCGCAGTTATGCGACATCATTCTCGTCGTGGAATTCGTTTCTTCCACTCGCCGAATTTGCAATCAACAACGCAGTTCATGCGTCAACAGGGTTGACGCCATTTTTCGTAAACAATGCGAGGCACCCTCGCGTTCCAGCGCTTCTTGCTCTCTCAGCTTCAGAGCACACGGTCTCCAAGCTTGGTGGGGGAGTATCTGCCGATGTCATTGCGCCGAAAAATTTGATGATTGATTACGTTGAAGACAAGGTTGCTGCTGATGCAACTTATGCTGTTATTTTTGTGGCCAACGGCATATCGAGTCCCGACGCGATGCATCCCATCGCGTCTCCCGTCGCTAATTTTGCTCCTAAAGAGTCCACTTCACCTGTAAGTTCGGCTGCGGTGACCGAATTTCTATTACTATGACAAGGTATCACGCTTTTTGTACGTGATGCCCTTCAAGAAGCAGTGGATAAACAAAAGCAGAACGCTGACAGAAGAGATCGAAAGAACATGTTGACATTTAAAGAAGGCGACAGAGTCTTATTGTCGACAAGTGAACTGCCAGACACATCTGTGACGAACTTGGGCGCTAATAAGTTAGCGCAAAGATATATTGGTCCCTTTCGGGTTGTCAAGGTACATGGAGACGCCTACACGCTAGATATACCTACATCTATGCGTTTGCACCCGACTTTCTATGTCGGGCGCCTTAAGGCTTACCTACCGGCAGATCTTTCTTCGAACCTTCCCCACTCTTCTGTGCCGGCTCAAAGTCCGACACCCCTTGTCGACGACGCTGACGACGACTGGGATCAAGTCCTGCCCGAGCGCGTGCAGACTCGTTCTGCTGAGGCCCTCCGAACGCGGCAGTCTCGAGTTGGCGAAGACGCTCAACCAATCCCTGCTTCTCCCGTCAAGTCCGCTCGGCAGCCTCCGCCGCAGCAGCCGCACGATCGCGAGCACTCTCTGCCATCTCCCGAACATCCAACAGGCCGTTCTTCGCCTCCTCAGCATCAGCGCGAAGAAAGCGCAGTTCTTCATTCGACGGCACAGGCGTCCGATTGTGTGAATCAGCGCCCAACGCAAGAGACCTTCCGTCGTGATGCTCCTCCTCCCTTGATAGATGCATCGGGTGCGCGACGTTGGATTGTGGACCGAATCGTCGGTCACGAAGATCCCACGCGTCATGCGCCGAGTAGTGACTCGGCGCCCTCGAAGTATCGTACTGAGAAACATTATAAGGTCCGTTGGTTGGGATATTCACCAGTGGACGACACATGGGAGCCTCGAAGTATGTTGGCTCACGATGTTCCTGACGTAGTCGAGGAGTATGAGTCCAGTAAGAAGACGGAAAACGCGATCGACGCTGTCGGTTCCACCCACGATCTCGCGAGCTGCTGATCGACGACGACCTCCCGAGCGACTCCGATATCTATTACGAGGCTCGGGAGCACTTGGATAATATGACGGTCGAGAGCGACTGCGTGAACGACCACGACGGTCGTACGTTAGTCGATCGCGGCTGCGTGGGCGTCTCCGTCGATCGACAGAACGTTATCTAATTCGACGCAGTTCAGATACTTGGAGCTCTGAGAGGCTCCTCTCGTAACGGCTGATCCATGGTCGGATGTGCTGGGGCATTCCCCGTGCACAAACCAAGTCGTCCCATTCCTGCTGGATTGGACGCGGTCTTTCCATGTTGCACGCTGGGCATCCCTCGCGGACATGGACATAGCACATGCGCAACTCGTCACGAGTCATGCGACATATGCGCCGGCGTAAATCGCCAATAACGTGCGAGCCGTGTGTATTCTCACGTCGTTCGATCCAGGAGACTCGCGTTCCAGCGTCTGATGAAGGCGCACCAAGATCGTTGCAGCGCGTCGTCAGTGCATGCATGGTTCGTCGCTTTGCCTCGCACGGTACGGTACCGTGTGAAGAGGTTCTTCATCGACTCGGGTGACTCAGGTTCTTCATCGACTCGGGTGACTCAGGTTCTTCAGCATCTTCAAGGCTGTACAAGCCCCACGGCTTCAAGTCTTCGTCCATGGCTCGCGATGCCTGCTCTCTTTAGCTCGTCGCCTGATGGTCCCAACCGTTGTTAGGGATCTCGGCGCGTGAGTGGCCAGGGTTCATGCTGCTCAGTTGTGAATGACTGAGCAGATTCGAAGACCAAGAAGACAAGCCGTTGAAGTACTCGTTGGACTACTCGTTGAGAAGAAACTTTTTGCGTATGGCGCTTACGTTGCGGTAAGCGCAACTTAAAAAGGGGTGTGATGTAATGGGGCAACCTATTACATTCACCTTGTGTACTGATATAGGTTTTAATACATAATTACATAAGTAGGTAGGCAGTACTGCATGTCTATTTATTATTGGTTTATATTGGGGTGCCAGACTCAATAATTAGTCAATAGGTCTATATTTGAGTGGTTCCCATGAGCTAGGGAACATATTCGCACTTACTGCGAATTATAACCAAAAACCAAAAATAAACAGAGTTATTTACGTTATAAATAAGAGCGCTTCCTCACGCCCTTACAGTGTACGATGGTAATGGGACTTTCATCCCGTTACATACCATCTGTCAGATCGATGGCACTAAAAATCTCGCTCCCGGACATGATATTGGATACCATGTCTTTGCGAGGAATCAGTGTTTGAGCCGGGATCGTGGCGTCATTTAGGTTGTTAAAAGCGTGTACAATGCGCCAACCGCCGGTGGATTTCTTCACACAGAAAGTCGGATTCAAATGCGGCGAGATACTCTCGCGAACATGACCAGCCTTACGGCGGCCCTCAAAAAATTCAAAATTCATCAATTGCGATGACTTGATCACGCGGTAACGGCCACTGCAGCGTCACGCAATACTTCGATCCTGGCACGAGATCAATCTCGTGCCGCACTCCATGATCCGCTGGAAGCTCAGCGGGAATTTTCTCCGGAAAGATATCGGCGTACTCACGAGCGATATCATAGACAAGGTTGCCCGAAGCACGTAGGGCTTCCCAGGACTGTGCTGCGAACCGTTCTCCGTGCGCTGATTTGGGCTCGGCGCTCTTTGGGTGGGCCTCCTGAACTTCTTCACTGGCTGCTTCGACGGCTGAAACGATGCACACTTGCTCGATGTTGCCGGCCTTGAGGTCGTGAAGGAAATCTTTCCATGATAGGGCTGATAGAGATGTGATCTCTGCAGCAGTGCGTGGAGGGCTCGCTACCTCAATGTAGCGGCCACGATGTGGAGACCCTTCCACATATTCAAACGCCCACACGGATTCCGTCACTACGGAATCATGTTCGTCAGCGCTTTGACGAGAATTTCGTCGTCTTGGCGATCAGCGTGCTCCTTTCTTGCGTTTACGCTTTTTCTTGCGTCTCGAGCCACTGCTCGAGACTGGCACGTCGCTGTCGCTGGAGGATGATGTACCCCCCTCTAGACGTGGGAGCTCTGTCTCCACCACGTCGTTCACTCGCGGATCCACAGTCCGCTCATTCTCGTCAATTAGAGGCGGGAGCTTGTCGTCGACCGCCTCAGATGTACGCGGGAGCTCGTTCTCGACCACCTCGGTAACAATCGGGAGCCTCTGCTCGTCCGATGTATTTGTACGCGGGAGCTCCTGCTCGACCGCCTCGCTAGGAATCGGGAACCTCTGTTCGACTAATGTCCATGTTTGTGGAAACCCCTGTTCGACCGCCTCGTTATGAATCGGGAGCCCCAGCTCGACCGATGTCTATGTTTGCGGGAACCTCTGTTTAACCGCCTCGTTTTATGGCTCTATCAGTGTGACTGAACATACCGGGCACAGAGGGCCATCGCTCTCTCTGTGCTGACTTCTAGTCGTGGCGAGTTCGTTCACGACTCTGATATGAGGCCAATCGGATGACACAACCAACAGATGAGTGAACACTTCACTAACGTAATATCCGCTTCGTCGTTTGACGGACCGAGATAGCAAATCTATCGTCGGCTGATACCGTGACAGCCACGGTATCCCCAAGATGCAATCGAATGCATAGTTCATCTCGTACACCAGAAATCCGTCATTGCTTTGGAAACCGTCGAACGTGTACGGTAAAACCACTGTTTTACGCGGAACACGCTGTGGTTGTCCATCAGCAAACTTGACAACGATGTCACCTGGACCTTCTTGAACCGTAATAGTAGACGGGAGAAGGGACAAACAGGATTCTCGAAAAAAGTTGTTGGATGCACCCGAATCCAACAACGCTCGGAGTGGTCGCTTCACTCCAGCAACGATGAGACTGATAATAATCAGTATCGAATCGTCGCGCATGATGGTGGCATTGAAGTGAGTATGAATCACTTTGGGGCTAGGAGCCCGAGCTGCCACCTGAGTACTCGGGGCTCCATTCCTGCCAGTAGGGCGCCCCGCGCCTACTGGAACCGCTCGTTTTTTGGCGGGATCACCGACGACACAGTATCTCCACGTGAGACAGCTGTGTTATGGCCACCGGCGCTGAAGCTTGGCAGACGGCCGCACGATGGCCTGTCTTACCGCACCGAAAACACTTCATCGTGTTTTGACTACGAACGTCGCGGCTGAATTGCTTGCCGCGACCATGTGATGCATAGATTTCCATAGGCTCTGGGCCAGACGTACGCGGACGTGCGACGCTGCGTGCAAGTACGATGACGCGACCGTGTAATCTTCACGAAGTGCGAGGGAAAATGCCTCCTCGAGAGATTTCGGCTCAGCACGTGCGAGGCAATAACGTGTCATGCCCTCTTACATACCGAAGACGAAGACATGGCCTTGTGAAGCCATGTCGATCGGCTGCGTGATAATACACGAAGCAAGATGTTGTGTCTTCTGCACATAATCCCGCATCGACAGCTTGCCCTGTCGAAGTGAAAAGAAGTCTGCACACAATCGTGACTCATCTTGGGGAGGCTCAAGCGCCAGTCGTAAGTCGCGCTGGATATTCTTCAGCGTGGGGAACGCCGACTCGACTACGACGAGCTTCCCAAGGGTCCATTCTTTGGCTTTACCAACAAGCCGAGACAGCAGGAAATTAACCTTGGCCGCCGGAGCGTCAATTAATCTTGACGCTGTCGCAATATGAATCTCCCTAAACCAGCGATCAAGGGGAAGATGATGCTAACCATCACCGAAGTGCGTTGATGTCTCCATTTTACTTACATCGTAATGGGAGGTGCGCGAGGGAGTCGATACTCGCCGATTCGCTTCGGCGAGCTCGCGCATTATGTAGTCTTGGATGGCGGCACAGTATTGATCGAGCGTCGCTATGCTCAGCAGCGACGTCACGACGATCTCACTAGACACCGCCGCAAGGGGGTGTAATGCCTGCCACTCCACCGTAGTGTGGTGTGGAAAATCTGCATGCTGTAGCGAAACCGCTAGAGCCATCGAAGAATCGTCCGCGTTCATCTTGAACTTGGTCATTGGAAGGACTACGAAGTGCTACCAAGTGTGACGGTGAGAGCCCCGTTACCATCGTACACTGTAAGGGCGTGAGGAAGCGCTCTTATTTATAACGTAAATAACTCTGTTTGTTTTTGGTTATAATTCGCAGTAAGTGCGAATATGTTCCCTAGCTCATGGGAACCACTCAAATATAGACCTATTGACTAATTATTGGGTCTGGCACCCCAATATAAACCAATAATAAATAGACATGCAGTAAACTGCCTACCTACTTATGTAATTATGTATTAAAACCTATATCAGCACACAAGGTGAATAATGTAATAGGTTGCCCCATTACATTCACTTTGTGTACTCGTCGGCAGGGCGGGCTGCGCTCTTCTCGATTGAATTGGGAGATGTCGGTATTGATCGGCATGGAGAACGTGGAAGTTTTCACGTGATTGCGGCTCTTGAGAGCGCTCTTGTCGCGACGATCTGGCGTTGTGACCGCTGTCTTTGACCGCCGACTTGCCTTCTGACCTCTTGATCGCTTATGCCGGGGCTTTGCTCTTACGTGCTTGCTGCGTCCAATCGCAGATGGAGTGTGTAATCCAAGGATTGCGTGAGTCTTGGCCAAACCATCCAGGGAGTGCTGTAAATTTTGCGTAAACGCGGACGTTGTCCTTGGCGTGGGGTGGTGGGGATAACGGAGTTGTCAGTTATGGTGTATTTCTATTCAGTAGACTGGTGATCTTCATATTCATATCTTAGTATTAGGATTGAAGTTCTCTTAGGTTCTATAGTTACTTCTAGGTGCGGCGAAAGCAAATCATAAATGACAGGTCTCAGTTTTTAGTATAAGATTGTAAGACTTGTTAAAGCATTTACTCTTGAGTCTGTCTTTGATCGTTTGGTTTTGGTACAGAATCGTAGTTCTGCGATTGGTTGACACTCTGAGTCCTATTGCTTAGCTACTGCAGCCCCGCTGCAATTACGCAGTCAATGTAACGAGCTGTCACACTTTTGTTTTGTACGTGTAAAGAACGCTCAATAGTCCATGTCAACCTTTCGGTCGCAGCTCTAGTCTTCATGAGTGCCTCCTCCTCATGACGGATTCTTGACCGAAAATATTCCGAAATCCCCTATTTGTTAAAAATTCATCTTTTAAATTTAAAATTTGAGCTATTATTCCTGTGTTCATAGTGTTATTGTTTTAAAATTTTTTTAATACTTTGTATTAAAATAGTAATGACTACAATCTTTCAAAACTGGTAGCTTTTCTGGTCGCACGCCAGACGTAGCAAGTGATCATACTGTATTGTAAGACGAGAAGACGAAATACCGGTACTGCTTCTGTCAAAGTTTATTGTCTAGTTGGTATAGGCTGAAAGGCTGACTTTATGGATCATCCGCATTGGTCAGAGCCGTGACGCGGCTCATAATTGTCATTTTTCAAACAAATTGTACCATCAGTTTGCTCTACCAATGACGAATGTAACTTCCACCCAAGCGACAAAGTTTAAGGACGGCAAGGACAGTAAAATTTTGCGCAATTACAATCGTATGTGCATAACACGATGTACGGCTTGTTCTTATTCATTGTCATGCATGAGCTACACGTGTTGCAGCTACGTGTATTTCGGTGTGCACTGTATACTTGTGTGTTTGCATGTTAATGTAGGGTGAGTTTGAGCGACTGAGCATCGGCAGCAGATTGGCTCAGTCTTTTGGTATTGGGGGTACCGCACAAGTAATTACCTAGGATAAGAACAAAGTCGCATAGGGAATTAACAGGGTTGGAACATCGAGTGGCTGAAAGCCATCGGTTTTTGATGCATGTGATCGGCTCGGAGACGCGAGGGCTGCGTGGGGGAAGCTGGCGATGTTCCACCGCACCCAAGACATGGCGAAACGGCTGTGGCTTAAGGAGAAGTTTGCTTTATTCAAGTACACTGCATCAAACATCAGCGGTCACGTCATGGAGCTCGAAGAACTCGTCATGAAGATGCAGAACGCAAATTGCGGGCCAAGTGAAGAAGACATTTGCGCGGTGGTGCTGTGCAGCCTGCTGCTAAGCTACGAGAGTTTGGTGCAGGCGTTTCGCATGGCAGTTACAAGTTTCAAGTTTAGTGATCTTATCAGCAAGCTGACTGCTGAAGAAGTGCGTCATGGTGACTATGAGCGGATGGAAGATGCGACAGCTCTCTACACAGGCAAGAAGGGCGGCAAGCAATTCCCAAAGAAGCAGCAAGGTCGGCGATCGAAGAAACCGACGGGTGCGTGCTTTAACTGTGGCAAGTTTGGCCATTATGCAAGGGACTGCCGTGTAAGCCGTGGATCAAGGGATACAGAGCATTACCAGTCGAACGTTGCGTTCACTGCCAGCGAAGTCTCAACAAGCGACAGCTGGTTGCACAGCGGGTAGATCGTGACGTAACGACTTTTCATCATGATGAAAGTCACGATGTACTTGAATCCAGATTTCGACGCAGGTGTAATCGGTCCAGAACATCTGAGCACACCTCTGCGTTGGAACGAGCAATCTCCCTCATTTCTGGGTCTTCATCATTCACCTTGAATGTCTTGCGCACCTGCTTTGCTGTCGCGCACACATCGCATGCAGCACTGGCCTTCATCTTCACACCAGTGAGTCTTCCGTCCTTGACCATCGCGTTTACCGTGCCGTACGACGCGTGTCCCAGTCTTCGATGCCATAGCTCGGTGTCAACCTCGGCAACTTGGCACTCGTCTTCGATCTCCACGTTGAGATACAAAAGGGAACCTTTCTTCTTCTTTGTAGCGACCGGCACACCATTGCGCTTGATCACACACTCGTTCTGTGTAATTTTCACCTTCATCTCTCGTACTGGCGCGAGGCAATGATGACGGCTGCGGATATTCGAAACGCTCTGTCGAATTCGAGCAACAAGAGTTCAAGCCCATTCTAGATGGTGTTTAAAAAACCACGCTTGGGATCACATGCGCGTGTTTGGAGAATCATGTTACGCACACGTCCCAAGAGAGAAGCGAAAGAAGCTGGACGACACAAGAGTAAAGTGTTACTTTCTGGGCTACGAGAAAAACCACGAGGCATATCGGCTCCTGAATGCGGACGATGGATCGATCGTCATCTCAAGAAGTGTGACATTTTCGGGGCATCCTGTACTCAAGACGCCGAAGAAACAGGTCGAGCAGATTTTTGACATGAACGACGACGAAGACATGCTGACTCCAAGTTCTGACCATGTGGAAGTGGAGACACCAGAAGCAGAAAAAGTGTTTCAGACGCCACCGATGCGAGCGCGTTAGGCGCGAACGCATGGTGATCAAGAGCGACCTAATGGTGCAATTCCAACTCGAGCCTCAAGCACTCGAGACGGTGAAGTAGAATGGATGGTGCGGCCAATTTGGAAGAAGCGAGGAGTTAAGCGGCACGAGCAAGAGTATCCCAACGTTCCCCGCGGTCAATTTAATTTGGACGACTGAGGGAGAGTACGACTCCTATTACTGTTTTGCCGCTGAAGAAAATGGAGAGCAAGCGGCAAACTACGAGGAAGTGAATAGGTATCAGAAGCCATTTCGTATATATATCAGCAAATATCATCAATCCCATTCTTTCATCTAGCGTCCAGATGGCGATTGTTTAGCGATATTGGGGAGTTATATGGCTTGGAAGCTTAATTTGCCTTAGCATCGACATAATCTAGTTCTTAAAGGTATAAAAACTCAAGCATTTCCACATCGAACAATTCAATTTGCACACGCTCAACTGTCAATTTTCTTCTATTTCCATTAAAATATCTCCAAACTCTTTAATCACAAATCACGCGAGAACACGGATATTATTAAGCGTTGCTGTGCTTCAGCCGTTTGCAGTGCTATTCTCCCTTCCTGCCTTACAAATCTCTCCATTTGCAAAGCTCACTTGACAACTCCTCAATTCAACTTGGCGCTGTTAGCTTTTTGAATGGCGTCGCTCACGATACACTATATATAATCAAGTTCTTAGCTCTCTCAATCTTGGAGAATCGTTTGATACCTTCCTTTCTTTCTTGAAGCTAAAATCTACATTTATCTTGACGTGAGGTCTGCCCATGTATCGTCGCACTCTTTCGTGCTTGCATCACGGAAGAAACCCGTGAGTACAAGATGTAAGAAAGCACTCTACATTAGCTTAAAAAGCTTTGTCGGAGCTGTAATATTGATAACCGCTGAGGTATTGCTCAATTCATCATACAAAGCTTGAGTTTAGGAATATGGGATGGCTTGCTCGGGATAGCTTCATACGAACGTTGTGATCCAGCGTTCCTGGCTTTTGTTTTTATTCAGCACCGCATGAACTTATTTATACATGCACTTTTCACGAAACGCTTTCATAGATGACTAATGTAGCTTCCGTCCTTTTAAACAACAATATTGAACAAGATGTGCGTGACTTTCCGTCTTGTCGAGGATTACAATGCTAACTTGTCAATCGAATCAAGCATGAAGCAAATTTTAATCGCTTCGTGAAAGGATTGAAATTTGCTTCGTGCATACTTAGTTCTAGTAACTGATATGTTTTCTCTAATGTTCAAAGAAGCTGATTTTTGAACGAGTTGTTCTTGTTGACGTAGCAGTTTCTGAGGTCCAATTACTGAGGACCAAATACTGAGGTCGTTAATTTTTGGCCAAACCGTTTGGTTATTTTGTTAGCAGGATGAGGACGGTGCGCTGGCAAAAAAATGTCAATCGGAAACGGATCTGGTGATTTCCGCAGATGTTCTGCCGATTCCTTTACTTCTAAAAAAATATGTAGCGCTATGTGGAGGTCTTTTTTTAAAGTCACTGGAAAGATCGAAAGCACGACGAAGATGAAACGAATGGTTGATTTGTGGAAGGCTTTGATATAATGCGAACATGTTTGAAGTATATACTCAGACAAGATCTTGCACTCGAAGAATTCGAATGAAGGTGGACCGTCATGCAGGCGTTCCTTCGTTGCGTGATATTGGAACTTTATGTGATGGTAAAAATCTGAAAAATTATATCAGTCATAAGGGACCCTCTTGGCAAAAATGTTACGGACCTCTGTATTGAGTGGTACTGCTTCTCTCAGCCATGCGCTTCATTCAGATTACTTGTTGACCCCATTTTCTAGCAATCCTCAGCGTCGAGTTGTATCTTCTCTAGAGCTTGATAGACACTTTTGCTATCTTCGTTTCCTGCAGCGAAGACCAGATCCGTAAATTCGTTGATGACGGGCGTACAAGTTATCGAGCTGCTGAAGTGCATTGGTACGCGCCGTATGCATGTCTCCATGATTGTCCCGCGAATGGAACTATCCGTGGATGGTCGAATAACACACCATCCAGTCTCGTCGGAATGCATCCCTCGAAAGAGTCCTTCACCTTCAGATAACACCTTCCACACGACGATACTGCGGTTAGCCTCTTGGAACCGACGGGCAGCAAGTCGCTGCAGCAGCGACACAGTTTCGCCCATTCGACGGCTTGAGATTCGAAACTTTATCGCTATGATATTGTCCGGGTCTTCAACCGCTTCATAAATTTCTCGATCCTCTTGTCGGTGCTTTAGCTGAGCCCAATGCCATAATGAATGACATATCTGCTTGTATTTGAATGGCAGTGTTTGTCGGTTAACTTCTTGATAGTATTCCGTTTCTTTATCTTTGATTGTGGTAATTACCGGAAAATCTTTCATCACGTACGAATCGCAGGCACTGATAACTTCATCAGTTTGCAAGTAGACGGTATCAAGTCCTTGAATGAACGTGTCAAATAGCGCCAAATCGGTCGGTTTAAGAAGCATTCGCTTTTTAAGTCGCGGTGTGTCTCCAAATTCATCATTTGCAACCGATCCGTCGTAAAGTCGTTTCTTCAAAAGTCCACACATGTCCTCAATCAACGTGGCTCTTGAACTGATGGCAGCTCGTAGCTGCTGCTGTTCCTTCTCAGCAGTATAAAGATGATCCTTTTGTTGAGACGCAATGGCTTTCCATAAAAGCTTCGAAAGTGCAGCGTCAGTGTATGGGGATGTCCCACCAGCGTCTGTTGAATCCTGTAACTTGTCAAGTTTGACGGATAACTCGTCAATCTCTTTACGTAAAGATTCCTTTTCCTCCTTTTGTCGCTTGCGATATTCACTACGTCGAATAGCATCCTTTGATCGACGTTGTTCCTGCAGAACGTTTGAACTTCCCGAGTTAGCAGGGTTGGGAATAGCTGGGGCCACATTATTGACGACTGGAATTGGTTTGAGGGGGAGCAAAGTTGGCATGAACGGATCTACAAGAGAGTCAACATCCGTGAATAAATCATCCTGATTCAGATCATCAAGTGTAACTGCAGTTGATAGAGGAAATTGATCGGAAGTCTGAAAGAAATCGACCAACTCGTCAAGCACAAAGTCGTCCATTCCTTTTAACTTTCAGAAATGATGACCTACAGTACTTAGAGTTTTGGAAGGTGTTACATGTGAGAAAATAGATGGACTGGCTTCGTACGAAGACAAAAAGTCAATCCTACAACACCACATACGCAAGTAGAGCGTACGATTCGTAATCAATGTCGCAAGAAGCGATCAGCCAAACTGTATAGATTTGACAATAGTACAATTCTACTGATGTTTATATTGCATTATGGTCTACAAGTAGAACCTGTTGTTGACTGATATGCTTTGGAGCAAAGAGCATCTATCCGTTAGCAAAGGTTATCAATTGAGGCAGCTCTGCAGCACTGCGCAGCAGCAGGTTGATACCAAATCATGTAGTAGCTAAGAAAGGTGATTACATAAGGCAGTAATATTTTAGGCAGGTTCTACAGTTATAATATTGATGAAAAGATATACTTTTTGGGTGAGGGAGAACCCCACCACTTCGTCAGAAAATGAATCATCTGTCATTACGTTGCGAGTGTCGAGTGTAGCAGCATTTCGCTTAAGCTACCTTTTGAATTGTTAGACTACGCTTATCAAACCAAAAGCACCGAACAAAAACTTTGCTTTCAGCAGATATAGAGCCATCCAGACGGTTTGAATGCTCAGCTGCCATCAGTCAGCTGCGCAAAAGGAAGGCGTACTGACATTGTTACTACAAAGCAGTGGCACTGGCTTCTCATCTGTATCAAGAGTGAAGGTCGCGCTCGACCTTGTGCCCTGAATGATGATCATATATCCTTTTGCTCTCTCTACCGTATCTTTATTATAGCCGCATACATTAGCTGGCAACAAAGGGAGATCTGCTGCGAGAGAAGATTAGGTGATTGAGATCATGTTCAACATAGACGCAAGAGAAAGGCCTTATTGTATAGGATGCTCTGAACGGTTGCAGGCGATACATTACAATATCCACCTATCACAGCCGTGCAGTCAATTACTTTATGGCGTGAGACGTTGTTGACAAATTGATTGCTGGCTACTGCAAGCTTGATCGCCAATACGATGTTCGGTATATATATCGTGGACACACAATCTTTAGAATTCTAAAGATTGTTCTAAAGAATACTTTGCACTTGGAGTTCCAGAGCGCGGTATCAGTGCTGAAGACACCCTGCCTAAAGAAGACTTGACTGAAGAGGTAACAGCTACAATCCGACGAGGATATGTGGTGTGCATATCCTTGCACTGAGCAATCCACCTTGGATCGCATTACCGCTGCTGAACTCATGGAGCTCTACGAAGAAGTCATTCCGCAGTTCAGCGTCTGTTGACCACTTCACGACAGGTCCCTCCCTGTCTTGCAATCGAGCTCGTGGCGCAATTTCATGCAAGTGCTGGCCATGAAAATGACCACAGAGCTCCAGTTGCAGACAATTCGAGCCATGTTCGAGCATGATGCATTGACAACATCGTACATTGCACTGATTTCACCGAGAACGGGATACTTGAATGCCAATTCTTTTTCGATATCGACACGACTAGGTCCGTCTTGTCAGCTCTCTCGATCAGAATGGCCGATCCTTCTCAATCGACGCATCTTTTTCCTTCTTTAGCCATCAACAAGGTCAGTAGTACAACACAAAAAAACTTACAGAGCAAGAAATTTTTTTAGATTAAAGCAAATCAGTGCCAAATCATAACTACTACTATTCCCTTTTTTCGGTTATATTATCAGTATCTGTACTTGGTCGAATAGTCTTTTGGCGAGATGACGAGGCCTCGACCTTTCCTGGCGCCGCGATAGACCGTCTCAATGATGTCGATCATCTCGGTTTTATTGTTAAAAGCCCAATTGATCTTGTTGTTATTGCCCGTGCCCAAATCAATCATGATGTGCTTGTTTCGGAAGAAAAACATGACTGTACATGGATCATAGAGCTCGTACATGGTATTGAAGTCAGGTACGTCCGTGATGTCTACTACATAAATCGCGGCAAAATTCTTAACGTCTTCTGCGACGCCGCACAACACCTCATCCATCTGCATACACGTCGAGTCGTGGTCATGACCAAAGCGGATTACCACGACACGATCACCTTCGTTTAAAATGGCCTGGTCGACGGCCCAGCCGCTCTCTAGATGTGGCAACAAATACGACATACTGGATTGTGGACGGAACAATACGTGCCGAGTTAATGCCACGCAAATGGGGAAGTTCAACCTCGTTGGAATGACTTCTCATCTCAAATCTTACAAAACCTGTCTATTATCATATTTATGCCAGTCCTTCATTTTAAAACCTTGACTATTTTTCATACAAACTGATCTCCAATAACTCATTTCCTGACTCAGCAAAAGGAGTAACCATTACTCGTAGTGCGCCAGCATGGCGTCGCTCAATGCGCGTCCAGCGCGCGTCTATCTCCGCGCTGTCGCTCTATTTCTGCCGTTCCTCTTCTTCTTCATCCCAGTCCAAGCTTTGAAGCAACCACACTGCGCCGACTTCTTACAGCACTGCGCCTGGAACGCCAGCACGTCTTCGTGTGAGTTTCGCAAGTCCATTTCTTTTATCTGTGGTCCTCGCAACGTATCGTTTGTTACAGGCTTCACTGTCAATACTACATTGTCTTCTGCTGCTGGCAAGAATAACAAGCCTCCAATCGCAGCAGTTGCAGGTTTTACGTGCCATTGGGACGTGGCAGGCGCTCTTCAAGTGGCACCAAACGTGACGGTCGCTGTAAATGGTGACGACTGTTTACTGCATATTGGTTCAGGTCAAATGGTGTTATTAGGGGCCAAAGCAACGCTTCGTGCTTCGTCGTTAAGTATTGAAGCGTCATTTGTACATTTGGAAGTCCAAGCACAGATCTCGGCGTCTTATAGCGGCACATTCCGTAGCAATCACGGATTTTTTACAGGAACGGATGTATTTGGTGCAAGTTATGGAGGAGGAGGTGGTCAGAGATTGATTGCTAATGCGACCATTCTTACACAACAGACGACGAGAGGGTTCTTTGATGTTAGAGGTCGTACATTGGAGATGCAGCTGATTGAAGAGAAAGAAGCACTTTTAATGAAAAGCAGTGCTGGGTGGGAGTTTGCAGATTTGTGGGCAAAGGAGAAGGAATTGATGGCGGACCCAGCGGTCATGACCGCGGCTTCGGGGGCCGAGGAAGACCCGAGTGCGATGATTGCACCGTTTCTTCTTGGAAGTGGCAGTCGAGTGGTAACTCATGATGGCGATCGTGCTGTTACGGTGGATGGAGGTGGACGAATTCAGATTAAAGCATCGAAAGATGTCGTGGTAATGGATGGCGCTGTTATTCAGGCAAACGGAGCGTCTGCTGTTGAGGGAGTAAGTGGCGGTTCAGGAGGTTCCGTTTATATTTCAGCAAATGCGCTGTCCTTGAGTGGAGATATTCAGGCTAAAGGAGGGGATGCGTTTTGCACAAAAGACGCACCAGTGCGTGGCATCACTCACTGTTTTCCTGCAGGTGGTGGCGGTCGTGTACAGATCACTTACATGTCGAGTCAATTGAATACCAAAGCGATCGACGCAACTGGCGGAACGCTCAGCTCAGACCTAGTGAAGAAACTTTTGGCGGAGAAAAAGCGCTTTCGCCACGTGCAGATTTCAGCGCTTGCTGGTGCAGCGGGTACGTACTATCAGGTGGTCCAGCATTTGGACGGGGTGCAGGAAGCCCAAGTTATTGTTAACAACGACATGCAGCGTCTGCGGCCCAATCGTATTCAAAGCGAAGACGGAAAAGAAGCGATTAATATTGATGATATGGATGCTGTTATCGGTGGTGCTGTCACGAGTTTATATGTTGGGGATGATGAGTCAAGCAAGATCGATGCATTAACAATTTCAAATGGTGCTGTTGTCGCGACAGGCTGCCTGAAGCTGCCTGGAGGTGACTTGAAGGTTCTCAATGGCTCGTTTCTCTTAGACGCGCTCCTGTTAGGGTTTCCGCTCGAGCTACCTGATTCTATCAACAATCACACGCCTCTTCTACAAATTCGAGTGCGAGACATGATTGTTTCCAGCGGTTCACAAATGAACTTGCCGACCAGCGCACTGCAGCTGTCTGCTCGCTCGTTTTCGATGGATGCAACTGCAGCGCTAGAGTTCACGTGGAGCGCACAGATCATTACAAGCCAGAACATTCACATAGATGCCAACGTATCGAGTGCATTCAATCCTATTATCGCAGCTCCTGCGACAACAATGATACCATCTACTTCATTGACTACGACCAAGCGGTATGGCAGTAAAATGCTGGCCCTCGTAAGTGGGGGCGATGTTGCATTGGGTGGAGTGGTTGCTGTGGGAGCACTATCCGTATCATCGGAAGTTTCGATTTCAGTTAATGGTCACCTTGAAGCGTTTAACAATCCCAGCATAAAATCAAACTTCCGCTCCTGCAAGGAGCAACAGCGGCAATCACTTCGTTTCGTGAACGAAGAAGACTTGAAAATGAAAGCAGCGCATGATGGTTCTGAGATGGAGCCTATGATACCTGTTATTCCTTCATATTTGCCCACAACAAGTAACTTCACGTTGGAGCTACACGCACGGGGATCAATTTATGTTGGTGAATCGGAAAAGAAAAAGCAACAACTTGAAAACGAGATTCAGGATGATGACGACCTCCCTCCGCAGCCGGTTGGAATTTTACGTGGAGGGGCTGTCTTACTCTGTGCAATCGACTCCGTCGAAATCTCGCAAGGGTCTATTATATCAGCGGATGGAGCAGGACAGCTGGCAAACCAGGGCCCCGGCATGGGATCGTGTACTGGCTCCGTCGGCGGAGGTGCAGGTTACGGTGGCCGCGGAGCTGATTCAAGTTTAGTGTCCAAAATTGGCAGTTATGCATCTGGTGGTCTGCCGTACGGAACACGATCTGGTGCAGGTATGCTAGGCTCGGGTGGCGGGTGTGTGGATGGCGGAAACGGTGGTGGCGTCATAATAGTTGGTGCTTCTGGCCTCGTGCTAAATGGTAACATCCAATGTAATGGCGACGGTGGTGCAAATGGTGCAGGAGGTGGCTCTGGAGGCTTTTTAGGACTATCCGTAGCACAGTATCTGCGTGGCCATGGGCATATCAGCGCTGTGGGTGGTGGATCAGAATGTACCGATACTGTCACTAGTGTCTCGAGTGACGCAATGTGGCACGAACTAGCATCTCTAGTTGGAAACATTGAAGACGAGGTCGCTGACGAACAGGAAGCGGTACAATCACCAGTTTCGACTGTTGCTCCTCGCCTTTGCGGCGGTGGCGGTGGCGGTGGCGGTGGGCGTCTGCAGCTTACGGGTTGTAAACTAAGTCCATTCGGCCGATGTACAAAAGAATTTGACGGCAACTACACAGTAGCAGGAGGTGCCACTTCGTACAAATTGGCTAGTGTCGATTGCGACACTCCGGCATTACCATCGCCCATCCCTGCATCGTCGGTAGCACAAAAGTCCATTCTTCCAGCAGGCGCGAGTGGATCATTCTTTGGTTTTCCATGCCCGCCTGGTTCTGGCGGACTCTTCTGTCGCTTGTGCGCCGTTGGTAAATATAAGTCAGAAAGCAACAGTGCTGAATGCGTCGTGTGCACCAACGCACCAGCAAACGCGCACTACATTGGATATGGCGCCACTAGTGCGCTTTGTGATTGGGCATGCGACCCTGGATATTCAGGATATTACTGCGTGTCGCCCATTCAACAGCTGCTGGACGCGTGCGGCGGCGAATTTGGTTTTGCTCTTGTGCTAATGAGCATAGTGACCTTCTTTATTTTGCTGGGATACGCTTGTCGAAACCGCAAGGAGCCCTCGTACACTCGCATGTACAACAGTCGAGGTACGAAGGGTGAACGGCAGCATTTACTGTCTTCTGCTGTAGCCAACTCGCAGCTTAGCTGGTATGCGTCACTATTTCGCTGTTTTTATTGGCCTCGGGTTGGCTACCCAAAGCTTATGGAGCGTGATCTACCTGAGCACATGGCACGACTCTATTTTGCCGGGTACAACGATCAAGCCTCTCCGTTAAAGCTCCGCACGACAGTCCCACCATCTCTAAAGAAGGTCTTGTACGACGTTGAATTCAAAAACTTGGCGGACCGGATTAACCGCGCTCTAGCTTGGCAACGTGGCCCATGCTCCAGCTGGGGGAAGATCGTGCATTTCTTAGTGGCATTAATATGCTACCCGTTTGCATCCGAAGTAAAACTCTTCCGACGGCATATTCGTGTGAACGAGCTCAAGCGGATCGTTGCGAAGTATAATCACGCCTGTATGAAGGGACCCCGAGCTCGCGGTCTACTTAACGCGGTAAAGCTCGGCTACTGTGCTGATTACTCTCTTGTTTATCTCGAGTTGTTGTACAAGGAGAGCTCTCAGTCGGTGTGCGTGCCCACGACCAAGGTCGGCAAGCCGTCACTGCCGCTCGTGCTATTGTTTGCTGGATGTGGAACATATTTTTCACCGTTTTACTTGGACCCAAACGATTTGCTTGTGCGGTCCATTCCGCAATGCCCTGAACTGACGGCTTTTATTGATGAACCATGGATTGAATTTGTTGCTGAGCTTAACGAACTGCTGCGCGTCTTGCAGCGCGATGCGGTTTCACTTGTTGAGTCGCTTCTTCCTGTAGCTGTGTACTTGGAAAAACAACGCGCGCTATCTGCATTGGGAAGTAACTCGAGCAAGCTTGGAGGACTACGTATTTATCTTGGTAGATTTTACGTGCAGGATGAGATGAGTATGGGGGAGGAATTCAAGCTCGGCCTTTTCCTTTCGACAGCAAAAGAATCGCTAGACAATATCGGCAGCAATAATACCGCCAACCCCCAGCAACCTCCATTATCATCTAATCGACAAGGCTACGGAAACTATTACACAAAAGATTCCAACTACAACAACATCAATGATGTGTACGGGTATGGTCGGGGGGATTCGATGGATTATCCTGGACATCGTCATACTTGTAGCATTGGCAATGACGGCATGCTCTACGATATGGGCGGATGGGGTACAGCTTTAAACAACAACGGGGCATCACGCGGGAGGATTCGGAGTTCCACTGGTCCTGTAAGTGGTAATGCAGCTACCCAAAATCCAGTGAGTAGTATCCGAGAAGAGGCACTCCGAATCCGATCTTCCAGCTCGTATGAAGACGGATTAGCAGGTAATGGGCATTCAGGAAGAGGTGAAAACTCAGATGATGTGTTGGTATTAATGGGATCGGGATCGGCGAAGAAAAGTATCAACAACGCAACACATCACCCTTTTTACGAAGGGTGGCTAGGACCTGTTGATGCTTCGCTTCCCGTGCCAGGAGTGCTCATTTGTGCGGATGAGCTCCGTGAACGTCTTGCTGATCGAGCGCCACGACAAAGGTTGAAGTCATTCCTTCGCTTTTACTTGCTGCCTCGCAATTTGCCACGCAGCAGCTCACTCAATCTGTCGTGGATGCTAAGCATTTCGTTGCTTACGCTTCTCATGGTGGATCTGGCAATTACTTTTGCCATTTTAGTCAACTTGAAATGCGTTACCGAAGGTGCAGTTGACCACGATTGCAGCGCCTCCATCATGGTGCCTGTGCTGCTGATGCCGCCGCTTGCACTCATTGTGTCGCCCATTGTGGGCATCATATCGTTGGCACTTTCGTCCTCAACCTTCACGCGTCGGTTTTCGGTTTGGAACGCTCTTTCCATGATCAGTGTTGGAATTGCCATATTAGCCTGCATCGCGCAATCTAGCCGGCTCGTAGCACCATGGTTTGCAGGTCCACTACCCCTACTACCAGTGATTGCCATGGGTGTGAAGGCTGGCCAAGCTTATTTGGTGGAGCGCTACATCGCCTTTCAAGAAACCCAGCGTCGGCGTCGCGGCTGGCGCGGCATCATGAAGCGCCGGCTCTCAGACGCCAGCATTCCGACCGAGTCACCCTAGTAAGTAAAATGTATGACCGGTTGGTAAAGTCTTGCTATCTTAAATCCTTGTTCTTGTTCTTATTTATTCTTCAGCTCGTCACCTCGCCCCAACATCCTTAACTATTGCCGACCACGGGAATAACTGATACGGGGGCTACAACTAAAACCATGCTGAAGATGTACCATACAAACGAAAGGAAGATTAGATGCGAGTATGAACTACAATTACAAAGATCCAGATGCACAGCTCTTTTATAGCCAGCAACGCACCAGTGGACCGAAATGTGAGATCCAAAAGCTATAGCTATCCGCACCACATCCGTTGATTGAGGGCCAACGTCTTCGCGCAGGATTGATTGCGTCGCCGTATTGGCTCTAGTTACACCGGCCTATGATCATGAATGCAAACGGCGTGTCCACAGAGCGGTTTTCTGGTCCGTATTGGCATCGACGCACAGCAGCAGCATCATGTTTGCTTTCGCCAATCGGCAAAATTGGCTTATGTCATGTCCCAGTAGCAGCCCGGCAGCTTCCACCATGGTAGGACTCAAGTCGTGCTCAATTTGCAGATACCTCATATCATTAATCCAGCATTATCAGAATAAATGTGCCAGCTAAATGCGCAAGAGAAGAAACCGTTGCTGGAGTGGCAAGGTTTCTTCTCTTGTGCATTTAGCTGACGGCGACTTACGGCTTGATGCACCTCCAAACTTCAACACGAAGTTTAGGCGACACATCAGCGCATTTGGGGAGGGGTGTCACGACTCCCTGACATTTGCCATCACTTCCAGTGCTATGAGTTCTGAAACTCTATCATCAGGGTTAGGTGCTGGCGTCAGTCGAACAGATACGGAAAGCGTATGTAGACACATAAAAAACACCAACAGAGGTGGCCTAACCTTCAAAATCTAATATCAAATCGGTCCTACCACATCGTCATTTTCGTATTTTCGTCATAGCGTCCAAAAGTCGACACAAAAAATCCACACCAAAAAACGCAGTCATTGATTTAACCCATGCAGCATCAACAGCAGCAACGCGTTTTAGCCGATGGTTGGGGCCAACAGACCTCAGGCAGTGTCTTTTGTGCCGATTCCAGTTTGCGCTACATCTACGAGAGCAACAATACAGTATTCCAGCACGAGGAACCATCGTATAACGCTCCCGGTCCAAGTTCGAGCCAGTCATATCATTCGGGACCAATTTACAACCAGAAAAACCATCGGACGTTTGTTGGCAAGCGATCTCGTGATTATTCGACAAAAAAGTCACAAGAAAATGAAGGGATTGATCTATTTGAAACAGAAATTGCTCGAGCTTGTACTGCTCTAAGGAAACAAGAAGCAGATTTACCACCTTCATATTTAGAATGTTCCGTGTGTCTGAGCTCAAATGCTGTCGCAGAGATCTCAGCCTGTGGTCACACTTTTCATCCCCACTGTTTTCTACGGTGGCTTCGACTTAATCGGTCGTGTCCCTTATGTCGTGGCCCAGTTGACAAAATTCAGTTGGCTCAATCTTTGACGGTGCAAAATGAACTTGAAGCTATTATGGCAGAATCGGAAGATGAGTCAATGCCATTAGTGGGTGAAAGAGGTCCAGCCTTGGACTTGATGGAGCTAGAGGACAGCTCATTGTTACCAAGTTCGGATCAATTGATGTCGTTCTTAGAGGCAGATTTTGAAACTGATGTGGAACTTATGGCTTTGGATGATTTAAGCAATGATGGTGATACTACTTCCGGAGCTTTGGAATTAATATTGAAGCAAGAAGCTGCTGATGGAGAGGAGAATAAAAACATGGAGATGGAAGAATTGGTCGATAAGGGATACAAACAGGAAGATTTGGCCATGAACACACCGAGTTATATGGAATTTACTCCGGTGACTCCATCATTCGCACCAGCGTCGGCAATGCCGAATTATTGGAATGTACTGAACCAAGGAATGGCTCCGTCTATTGTACCACCAGCTTCAGCTGTGCCACCTCAGAGGATGGTGCACATTGCACCCAAGCGTGACCAGCAGTCACCACCGATGTGGACGACAGAGACGTTGAAGATGCCGGTGCCTCACGTCTCCCAGCAGATACACAACCACCCGGTCCATGCTTCGACACCTGCTGCACCTCGTGTGGTGTCGTGTCGATGCACTGGAGGATGTAGGAATGGACGCTGTGTCTGTGTGAAGGAGGGTGGCATGTGTGGTGCCTCGTGCCGATGCACTTCGTGCAAAAATCCCTTCTTGATGGTCAAGGCTGCCGGTGCTGACATTGATGCACTGCTTAAGGACGACTGCTTCATGCACAACGTTTCAAAGACTCGAGATATGGTGCAACGGCTACAGGAGCCTGTGGCTGTGCCATGTTGTGAAGGTACGATCAAGGTCGTTGACTGCGTGCAAGGCTACACGTGCGAACCGTGCAAACGACGATACGACTTTTCATGGTGCATGAACAAGCTGCTGGCTAGCGAGCGCACGCCGCGCAACCACTGTGCGATCTGCAAGCGATGCTGCGACCACCGCGACGTGCACTGCCACAATTGCGGTCGCTGCTACTTTGCCGGCGTGGTAGCAAGTCTACCGTGCCCGTGCAAGGAGGCCTTGAGCCACAAAAAGCGCCGCGAGGCTGCGGCCAAGGACAAAGCTGAAGAAGTTGAGGAGGAAGCTGAAGGCGAGTGCTGTATCATGTAGTGCCCATTTGTCTCTCTCCGACCACCACGAAGATCTGAAATTCATGCAAATCATGACAAACCGTGTCGTCACAAGACTTTGTCCAGTTTTTGTTGTGCCTTGCCTCGTCGCACTTAAAGTTGCAGTACACACGGTTCAATTCACAGCAATGGCTGGTCCACATACGACTCGGTGCCAACAGCAGCCTAAAAGATTGCATTTTGTGTCCACATTGACGGATGCAGCAGATGACTGAGTGGAACGAAGACTCGTCGACTGGGCTAAAGTTGTTTTTTCAGTAAGCAGCACTCGTAATCTTCAGCTTTTTCTTGAACTTTAGTCATCGATGGGTTCCACCACTATCACAGCTAGTTCTGTGCTTTAATCACCTTTAGATCGTTCAAAAAGGCCACCACCTCCTGCGAAAATGTAGGAAAATCTACCTGGCCACTCCACTGCAAGCACTCGCCTTCCATCTTTGACGCTGCCTCAAGCTGCGGCGGCGTAAGAATCTCCTTGACGTAGCCGGGCAGGAAAACCTGGTAGAAAGACGCAAAGTCTACAGCTGCAACACGGTGCAGCAGCTGAATGATCTCGTCTTGAAGCAAATTCATCTCGCCACGCGTCAGGAGATTCATGAGCGTTGAAAGGAATCCCATACGCAATTCACTTTGGAATCCTGTGAAAGCAAACAAACCCTGTGCCTTGTCAATCCGGTCCAGCAGCCCAAGTACCTGCTTACATATACGCGGAGCCAAATTTGAGCCTTCTCGGCTCAACACACTTGCTAGACTTCGGAAAATCGACAGAAAGTACGTGTGCGCTTGGTCGGATGCGTAATTGCGTTCACGGGCGCCATCAGGAGTAAACTGACCGGAATACACAATAAAGAAGCGGTAGTGTTTCTCCAACAACTGCTCAACCAATGCCACAAAGTAGCTGAGGATGACAAAATCACTTTCCGGATGGGAAAAGATCGGCTAGACACAATGTAAGCATTTTAGACACAGTGACTGATATTAGACGGCAAACAACTATGGAGAGTAACTTGAAACATGATCGTCGTACCTCTTTGAGCGGCCCGAAACACAAGTCAAGGATGTTCTGCAAGAACGAGGAAAAGACAGAAGTCGGTTCCTCAACGACAATCTTCAGCAGCTGCAAAAAGCCGCAAAGAACCATCAGTCCGGCATTTCCGTGGCTATAAAGTCTGTTAGTGGCAAATGACAGTCAGTTGTAAGAAGAGCACAATAGCAACAGGTAGTAAGTAGGCTACACGCACACTCCGGAAAGTTGCGAGTCATTGAAGATCTCCACGAACGTCCGCATGACCGCTGACACATTCTCCTTTTGCATCTCCTTGCGAACAGACTTGAGCAACTGAGCGTACAGACGCACAATTTCGTTCACTACTTTTAGTGCACTCTTGACCTGATTATTCGACTGAAGTGTACTTGAAGCAGCCATTTCACGAATGGTTGTAAAGTAAGTCGTCAGCAATGCCATTAACGACGGTAGCGCTGACTGAAAGATCGAAAAGAATGCGTCCTTAGCCACCTTCGGCTTTGTTTCAACCGAGCGAGCGAGGCAGCGCACTAAGTAGCAGTCCCGCCTCAGCTGAGCAACCATAGCATGCTCGAGGACGCGCTGCTCATTCTGATGCAACGCCAAAGCGGACTGGTTGATGGACTCATGAATTGGAACCAACAATGACCCATACCCGTTCTCCCACTGCTGAAACGATCCATCTGCAGCGCCACTGTTGCCTCGTAGTGAAATCGCTGAATCTAGAATAGAGTTAGACATCGATGTGTAAAGACCACCTTGGATCGCCAGCGGTAAATGCAAGCTAAACAGGTGAACGTGTGCCTCGAGTTGGGTCATGGACGGAATCTGCACCAGATCTTCGTACGATAATACGAAACCGAGGTTTGCAAGAAGCTGTATCGAGTTTTGCATCACAGGTAAAGGAGATGGCACAATGCTCGTATCGAGTGTCTGGAGAATTACCTGAATAACGCTCTCCGAAGCATTTAGCACGTCCTGTCTTGCACCACTCTTGATCACAAATGGGATGCAGCTCAAGCAACACCTGATGCTCGTGAGTGCTTCACACTGTAATTCGGCAAAGGCATCGCCCCGAGTGTGCAGCCTGTGCTGCGCCATGTATTCAGACATTTTGACAAACATGTGCAAGACCTGCCAGCCTGCCATTTGTTGGTTCATGTCATTACTGACGCTGTAATAGTAAGCACAGACACTGGACAGAATTGCACAGTTAGCCGTGAGGTCGCGAATGACGCATCGCTGTTGTTGCCACTGATCAGATTGCTGAGTGGTCACAGGAATCTCGTGGACGTGGAACAGCACCTTCTGCGCAGCATCTTGAACACGAGGCAGCATATGCTCCAGTAACGGAGGTGCACAAGAAGCTAGCGCCGCAATTCGTCGAATAAGTGCAATGCAATCTACAATAAACTGCTTTCTCTCTGAAAGCTCCACCATCGTTGCTGCTCCTCCAGAAGCATTTCCGCTTGCAACATGCGTTTTAATTTGCGCTAGATCCTGCAACGAAGCTATACCATACACTGCGTCCGTACTCTCCAAATCAAAAGCTGCACTGTTGTCCGCATCTTCGTGGTCACCATGTGTCCCTGCATCATCTTCGTCGTCTAGCTCGTCCAACTGATTTCGGTTCGACTCGTAACTCACACGCTCCACAAGATGAAGCATCACGGCAACAAGCCCTTTCTCATAAGCCGTCAAAACTATTTTCGTACGTTCATTCGCTGCACCTTCATTCTGCGCCACCTCTTCAAGATATGACACAAACACCTCCCAGATACTTAGACAATTGAGAAACCCTTCAACGTGTGGCTGTTTCGTCGTCAAAGCATAGACTGACTCCAAAAATGAAGGCAAAATTCTTTCGTACTTGGAATTCTCTAATCTCTTCAAGTGTTGCGTCAAAAAGACTTCTACAAACTCACTCAACTTGTCCAAGAATTGCTCTGTCGCTTTGCCAATCACTTGATCCTCTACTGTCTTTTGCAACAATGGACATAATTCAACCATCACTTGTGCTACAATCTCGTCCACTTTTGATGGTTCAAACCTTTTGCTCATTAATTCCGTCAAACATTGCAATGCCGTTGCACTAGACACACACCTGTGCAAAGTGTAGCCACTTTCCCAATTTTTCACCAATTGAAATAGCAATGAAAGCCACGACTCCGTCACGTGATCTACCACTGGTGTCCACGTAATCAAATTGATTAATGTCGTCAATGCTACATGAGCCACGTGATCTTGTGTCATTACCAAGTGCCGTTCCCTTGATTGAACATCATGGCTACATTTGGTCAAAATATTGGCTAATAAGCTCAAAATGTGTGGTAATTGGCTGATCAATTTTGTTTTGGCTTGACGTTTTATTGTTGCAAATATCGCTGTATCATCCCGCCCAAATTCATCCACTACAACATTTAATAGTTCCAGTCCATTTTCACGAGACCGTTCATCAATTATCAGAGTTTCTAATTGAGTGTAAAAATTGGGCCATAATTGTGTCGCGTCGCTCCATTGTATTATTGCAATATCTGCCACCACTTTTCGCAACTTGCGATGGACAAAAGATGGTAGAGACGACGCCGATTGGAGGAAATCCCACACAAAATGTCGAAGTTGCAATTGCTCGGAAATGGGAAAATGCACCCATCTTTTAGCAACATATTCTTCCAATGTAGTAGCCGCAAACCAAAGCGAATATTCGTTTTGAGAGGTACGTAGCAGGGTGAAAAGGACAGGCACACAGACATCGGGCGTCTCCTTGAAACTTGTTAGCTGCTGCTCCAGCTGGATCTTGTCAGCGGAGGAGGTGGATGGATTCAGGAGACGATGTAGCGCCGCCTCGACGTCGGCGATTATAGCGTCGGAGCTCATGGATAAAAAAAATTAAATCGATTTTAAGTAAATAGGGCGTTGGTTTTTGTCGAAAGGTGCAAAATGACAGAATATAAGTGAGGTGCAAAATGACAAAATCTAAGAAATTTAATTAATTGCTACGTTATGGGTTCACACTCGTATGCGGGTGATAAGTGGCTTTTATTCGTGAGAGAAGAGAATGGATTCGTCTTTACGGCAGTAGTGACACAGGAAAAGAATGTGATAGCAGAGGTTCAAGTGGATGAGAGGGCACTGAAAGAACACGTAGATATCTATAGCGTTTAAAAAAATAAGTTTGAATGGAATGTAACCATTGTGGTAATCTACATACATTTATTGTGATGTTACTGTGTAGAGTGAAGAACTTGGTCTGGAGATAAATCTAGACGAATTCAAGACTCAACTAGTGGTATGTTGTGTATTTACATGAGAATTGTATGTGTTTGATTCATTTAACTTGTAACTCACAACGTCTGAATGCTTGGAAACTATTTGTTTTGGTAGAAAACACTAGAACAGCGTCAATGTGTGGATTTACAAGTAGAGATAGAAGAAGGAAACAAGTCGGTGAAAGATGTTTATCTGTCGTTGACGTACAAGTTCAGTCCCACGATTTCTCGGAAAGGAGTTTTTCATTTGCCAATTGTAGCACCTGATGCTCCGCAGAGTATCGTACCATTGCTAGCAAGTATCCATGCTGTGCCGCCACGTCCGACGCTGACCGAACAGCAGCAACGGGAGAAAATGGCAAAAGAGTCACTGTTTGTTGCAATAAAGAGCAGTGCTGATTCGACTGCAGTGAACAATGAAGTGAACATTCAAGAGATAAACAGAGCTACTGCAGCATCGCAGAGCTCATCGGATGCTGCTGCAACGATTGCAGAGGTGAATATGAAGTTGCGCAAAAGACGACATGCTCCCACAGGAACAATGTACGTGACAAAAGCTCTGGAAGTAGCTCATTGTGGCTTCTTCTTGTTATGACCGGTGACGTTGCTCGTTTGTCAAAAATGCAGGCGACGAAAAGGTCCTCGTGGTGCCAAGTTGGTGAAGATGTAGCAGGACGCAGGATATAATGTATGGGACTCTTTTCTTGCTTAGTCTCTTAAAAGGTCCGATTAATGCACGTTTGTGTTAATCTAACAGCTCCACCTACTTTTGGTACGGACCAAATGAGGAGTCAATTAAGTAGGACTAAAATAAGTGGTCACTACTTGACATCCATTCAAGTTGATAATGACGGAGATGATGGAATTTTCCAAGGACGCAACTAAGCTGCAGGCTAATACAGCAGCTGCATCTGAAGAAGAAAAAGCTAGTGGTAATGAGCAGAAGAATGAAGAAGAAGAAGAATATTCGAGCAAAGAAGAGGAGGAAAGTGACGAAAATCATGACGTTGTGGGCTTTGGAGACGCCATGAACAAAATCTTGACACAAAATGTAGCAGAAGACGTGCAGCCAATTTTAGCGAAACGTACGACAGCACGTATGCGTGAGATTCAGAGTGACAAGAAAGAGACCAAGACAGCACGACTTAGCGCTGCTGAAAAGCGGGAGCGCGAGCAAAAAGACATGGCACTGCCGGACCATTCAACGGCTGGACAGGACCGTAAATTTCGGATGATTGCAACAAAAGGAGGTATGAGAAAGAAGTCTATGTGTTGCGAATATGTGCTGAGTATACTGACAGTGAGGTCTCTTGCTGTTGTCTCTTGCTGTAGTGGTGGCTCTGTTTAATGCCATTGAGAAGCATCAGCATCATCAGAATGGTAGAAAGGAAGACAAAAACGACAAGAAGGTGAAGGAGATGTCCAAGGACAACTTTTTAGGTCTGTTAAAGGCATCGCAGCAAAAGACAACGACGGACAAGTCTGTAAAGACTGCCAAGAGTTCATGGTCTGTCGTACAAGACGATTTTATGATGGAAGCCAAGCTTAAGGACTGGGACAATCAACACGGCACGGAAGTAGGTCGAGTGCGACAAAAGGGTGACGCAGACGTTGAAGCAGTGGAAGATGTGGCATGGAAACAGGCTGAAGACGCTATGGACAGTGACAATGAAGCTTTGAGAGACACCAAAACGACAATGAACAAGCGGCAAATAGTGTCTACAATCAAGAAGAAGACGAACCAGAAGAAAATCAGGCGTTCGTAAAAAATGAGGGCAACACTTTTAGACAATGCACAACCGTATCAAAAAGACAGTAGCTTTTATCCTTTTCCTTCATAGTCTAGTCACTAAACAGCGGTAGAAACTGTTTTTGACAACCTGTCAAAAACTAAAGCCGTTTAATTCCCCTACTAAGTGACCATTTGCACGTTATGGTGAAGCTAGTGGAATATGCAGAGAGCTCAGATGACGCCCTAGACAATCATTCGGACGATGGTAGTCAATGGTCGTCCTTTGGTGAGATTCCATCGAGCCCTAGCGACTCATTCTCGTATCCAATGGAATCTCTTTCCAGCGAAGAAGAAGATGCAGATGATGCTCCTTCTAGGACGTCTCTGGATGTTTCTGGCTCTCTTACAAGCTCTGCGGATACAGCTTACATAAACCCAGATAATGACATGGACGAGGAACTACATGAAGATGACGAGAATTGTAATTTTGACAATATTGACAATCAAGACGATGTCAAGAATGTCAAGAACGACGAGATTTTTTACGCATGGAAAGATTTACAAACTGCATTTGAAATCAATGCATTTAAAAAACGTGGTGTGGACAAATTGAATAATGTGGACGAACACAAGGTACAGGGCAAGAAGACAGAAAAACAGCAGCAGGTCACGCAAGACGATGAGGTCCCAATTAAATCGACTTTATTGAATGTAGAGACGGAAAAATCGAGTTTTCCAGCATTATTTGCTCCTGGAATTGCAGAAAGAAAAACGAGACGACCATGTCGACGAAAATCGCCAACAAAGACTCTTCCAACTGGAGCATCGCCGAGATTGTCGACGTTATTTACTGAAAAGCAGCAACAACATACAAAGGATACTGCTTTTTTGTCAATGCAATATGCTGAGCCAAGTACTGAGAAACACACAAAAACGCTACCATTGAATGGACAGACGAATGAAACTGCATTTTGTTTGTTTCAGCCTTCGCAAGTGGAGCCTCCAACTTTTTCGTCTGCAGCAAAGCAGACAGATGCCAAGACACCAGATTTTATATTTGGAAAGCCAGGAGCAGCAGTGTCTGGAGAACCAAGTGATGATACGCATATGCATCGTCCAAACCCAAAACGTACGGCTACTGCGGCATGTTTTGTCCCAATTGAAGGTGGTTTTACGCTTGGACAAAGTGGTAAAAATTCCAAGCCTTACAAATTTTACAATTTTGGAAAAAGTGGCAATCAAGCAGTTAGTTTCTCGGCAAAAACACCAAATACGACGAACGATGGAGATGACGCTTGTATGCGCAGCCCAAGCGCGCACGACAAACTTGCGAGTCAAAAGCCGACGACCGGTAGGTTTTTGTTTGGTCAAGCATACAAGAATCGCAAACCGCATGCTTTTTCCCGGCAAAAGAGTAACGAGTCGTTGAACTCAACGGAGTCAGTTTTCACTCCAATTATAGCACCACCAACAGGTGTGTCGAGAGTTTTATGGGAAACAAATGATCCCATTGGTGACACTTCGTCCGGTAGTTTTGGCGCGAATAGCGCATCTACAGCAGCTTCTACATTCTTTAGTACTGGAGTCACAGGACCAAACGTGCAGCATCGAAACTCAGACCGTCGGAAGAAGAAGGGTTCCTCGAGCTCAACTTTTGCACCGATCTTAGAAAGTAACTCGAGTAGATCCCAGCTTTTTGCTTTGTCATCGACATTTGGATCCTCACTTTCCCAGTCAGCAACAGCAACAGCTACTCGCCAGCAATTTAATACAATGTTTGCGGGTGACAATGCACATGAGAGTAGAGAGCGGCCGACTAATGCGGCCTCAGCTGTATTTACTAACAAGTCATTCATCACAAGCACAGGTGGATCGTTTGAATCTGGAAACTCAAGCGCTAAGACGTTTTCGGAGGCATTCCCGAACACGGACTCATCTTCATTCCGAACTGATGGATCTGGCTCAGCTTCAACTTCAGCTGCACCGGCGATGTCAAGTGCAGGCGTTCCCGGGCAGGTTTTGCGGGACAAAGCCGTCTTTTGCGATCCATTTGAATTCGGGAGTGCAGAGACCAACATGCCAACAGAAAGAGCCAACTCTCACTTTCCAGCTGACAATATGTCATCTGCAAGTATTGGTAGCTTTCAGATTGGTAGTCACGATGCGCGAA
Organism: Peronospora destructor; assembly: GCA_011800735.1. Classification (NCBI taxonomy): domain Eukaryota; phylum Oomycota; class Peronosporomycetes; order Peronosporales; family Peronosporaceae; genus Peronospora; species Peronospora destructor. Next base: position 340,872 of record WBRY01000018.1, on the reverse strand, counting down.
AGAACCCGCGAGTGCGCCTCAGGAGAAGCGGGATGTTTACACACAAGAAAAGTCCAAGGAAGGATGCCAAAATTGCCGCTACCGAGCCGGAGCCATCTCCCGACGTTGGTTCGGCGTCCTCATCGACGCCATCTCCCTTCGGCATGCACCATAGACGCACTCACAAGAATGTGCGTTTACGAAAATGTGGGCGTAGTCCTCCTGCAGATCAGTCTGCGAAACGCACTTTTCAGTGCAACTGGTCTTCACCACCATCTGATGGACAGCTCCATACTCATGCGGTAAAACCTACGGCAACGACAGGTTTTGGTTCTACTATTGAAGCCACCTCGACAAGTAACAGCTCTTTTGGTAGTGAAACAACAACTCAGCAACAAGATCACAGCAGTGACCCTGGAGTTTTCTCTCCCCATTCGCAGCAAGCCACATCCAGTACATCGCAATTACAAAACTTAAACCATCCATCAATATTCCAGCAAAATGAATCGAGCAAATCTGCACAGATTCAGCAAACTAGCAACGCTGGATCGCGCCGAATCCTCCGAGCAGCCCTTCGGAGTGTTGGTGTTAGTGGAGATCGTCCAAGCTCAGCGCCACCCACCATGAGCAATCATGATGAGGGTGACGCTGAAATGGACAGCGACGACGAACAGGACTGGCTTGAATTGAAGCATCTTGGTGGTGTTGCTTACTCTTCAAAAAGATATGAAGACGCAGCCGAGTACTACCGTCAAAGTAATGAGCTTCTAGAGTTGCTTTCTGATGATGAGACAGTCATGTATACGGCCGAGATGAGAGCTGATAAGGCGAAACTCCACGCAAACCGAGCGGCATCTCTGATGATGCTGATGCAGATAGCTGAAGCACAGCGCGAATGTCGGCGATCGATTGAGGTCGACGCGACGTATGCACGCGCGTATCTTCGACTTGGTCGTATTCAAGTGCTACTTGGCGATGCTGCTAACGCACAGGCAAACATTGATACTGCGAGACATTTGATGGAAAGGCCTGACAATAAAGTAAGCCGAGGTGACGAAGCAGATTACGCGTCACTTACAAAGATGGAAGCAAAAATCCAGAAATTGACGACGTTACAAGGTGAGATCAAGCGGTATGTTGATTGTGGAGACTTCAAACAAGCTCTCGTGCAGACCAATGTTGCTTTGACACTTGCACCAAACTCTCGGAAGCTACAGGTTGAGAAGGCTCGCATTCTACTTCGCCAAAAGTAAGTATTTATCTTATGTCCTCGCGGGAATCCTGGTGTTGGTGCCTAATGTACGCATTGTGCTGGTGATTTTGACAGAAAATTTGATCAGATTATTGAGTTTTTTACTTCTATTATCGAAAAACAAGAAAGCCAGGGGAAAATTTCCAGTCCAGCGAGCGCAAGCGGAGCAAACACGAAGCCGCTTAAAGATAAAACTGTGGAAAAGGTTGCTACGATTGGTATTGAGCTGGGTTTGTTATGGGCAACCACGCTGCACTACCAGAATAAAGCCGAAGATGCAGTCCAGATACTTGACGCGCTGGAAGTTGTGGCGCCTTGCAGCTCGCATGTTATACAGCTGAAACGGCAATGGCAAGATATGAAGCAGCTCAAGCATGACGGCAATGAACGGTTCAAACAAGGAAATTATCAAGAGGCCGCGCGATTTTATTCAGAGGCGGTGCAGATTGATCCGCAGCACCAGGAATACTGCGCAATTATTTATTGCAACCGGTCAGCTGCTCAGATGGGATTGGAACGATATCATACTGCGGTCCTTGATTGCAACGAGGCACTGAAACGAAAACCAAATTTCCCGCGTGCTCTGCTCCGTCGAGCCCGTTGCCACGTTGCGCTGAAGATGTATCACGAAGCAGTGAAGGATTTTGAGCGATATTTGCGTGAGCAACGTGGTACTGTACCAGCTGATGCGACATCCGATGTTTGTCGAGAACGTAACGAGGCGAAAGCAGCTATCGCTAAAGCCCAAGAAGAAGTTAGACAGCGCGAGGCGGCAAAGAAGCGTGCAGAACGCCAACGACGCCACCAGCACTCACGTCAGCGGGAAGAATCATCGTGGAATGACAGCAAATTTCACGATAACTACCGGCAAAGTGCAAGTAGCAGCAACGGGGGTAGTCACGGTAGCAGCAGATTTCAGTCGTCAGGTGGCAGTAGCAGGGCTTCATATATGGAACCTAAGACGCAGCGCCGTACATATTACGATGTGCTTGGAATTGAAAAGACATCGACGATCAACCAAATCAGGAAGGCGTACCGCAAGCTCGCGCTTGTGTTTCACCCAGGTAAGTAGGCCGATTGGCAGCGACAGTCGGCCTACTGCCACAGTAGATGCTTACCGTTTTGTTTATATTTGCAGATAAAGCGAAGACGTTGACCCACGGTGAATTGTTCAAAGAGATGACAGCTGCGTACAACGTGCTATCTGACGAAAGTTCTCGCGCCAAGTATGACCGTGAGTTGGTCTACAGCAGGTTTGGTAATTTCTACGAAAGTTAACGTTAGCAGGCAACGAAGGACACGCAAAAGAAGCGGCGTCACGTCAATATGACGTATTTCAACGCTCGATGGTGCCGTGCATGGTGCCTGCATTTTTTTCAGACTAGAAAATGTTGTCGTTGTAAAGGTTAGTGATATGTTTTCTCCGTGCCGAGTTCATATAGACACTCGTTTCTTTGGACCAGGCTCGCAATCCATCCGACGTGTACAAGACATAACGGCGTGCTTTGCGGGGTGGCTGCAATTTCATGATCAAGGGAGCATTAACGTGGTCTTAAAGGAAGAGCTCATGGTCACGTTGCTGGATTAACATCGACAGCAACCAGATCGATACAATCTGAAGTGATTGCTGGATGAGACGTCATTGTTGCACATGGTCAAGCATATCCAAGGTGAAGTCGTCTCCCTTTGCCAAGGAGCAGTGTACGTTAGAGGTCGTTCTCGGCAGTCAACGATACAACAACATTGAAGTCAAGAGATTGGACTTAAATGCAGTGCGCAACTCAATCATTTATCACCCGGGTGAACTTTCCTCGTCACGGACTAAGCGGGGGCACCAGTGGGTGTTCATATGGCAAAAGGTGAGACAAGCGAACATTGTTCCTGAGTGCGGTCCATGTATGGCAAACCAAAGGTTATATTTTTTGTTTTAACGCCTACGCCCAATTCGGCGCAACCAACCAGTTCCTCATCCACTCGTACTTGTTTCTTTCTTCTCCTTGTGCATTTGAATGTTTTTACAGAATGCGATCACATTCGGTTGCAGATAAAGTGACTTGCGCACATGACGTTTCTCACTAAGATATTCCTGCGCCTCTCGTGGGTCGAATCTACGATTGGCCACCAACCAACACAAAACCACCGCGGCACTTCGTCCAGTACCCCCTTTGCAATGGACATAAGTTCTCACACCTTGTTGTTTTTGAGTCTGAATAAATGCCACAGCCGCTTCTAATGCTGCAAGTGATGGTTCGATATGGTCCACCGTCGGAAGTCGAAGTTGCTGGATATGGTGTCGCTGATATTGGTGCTCGGGCCCTGCATATTCGTCGCATAAATTCACCACTGCACGGACTCCTCGAGATACTAAATTGTCCACATGAGGCATAAACGACATTGGTGCCGCCCCTAGCAAGACATGGGAATCGACGAGTGTCCAGTAGTTTTTACGTTTTGAAAAGTACGTGAGTGGCCACGTCGGGTAGAAATACACCCGAGCTACCACTTTGGCCAATCTTTCAGGCAAGAAATGAAGCTGAAAGGCACTGTACAACATTATCACGATGAGAATCCAAGCTTGCCAACTAGTGATGGCGTACACAAACATTGACCAACTCCAGGGCGTCGTCATTGGAGACTTTCAGGAATCAAGTCTGGGAGTAAGTGCGAATCGAGACGAACGAGATGGCTACATTAGAGCTCGGATTAACAGCATCCAAAAGCTTGTTTGGTTAATACTGTACTGCTGTAGCTTGTTCGACATACTTGTCCGATGCCGTTTCGTAATCCGTGACAAACCACACCGCCGAATTCTTCTGAATGAACTTGAGAAAGTCGTTGAGACGTGCCTGAATCTGAAGCAATTCGCGCGGAGAAATGTTGGAACTCGCGAGCAGAATTGGTAATCTCACTATAACATCAAAATGCAGCATTAGTCGTCTACTTCACAATAGCATCATTAACACCTAAGATCTACAGCTTTCCAGTACGTACCAAAAAGACGAATGAGATGTTCAGCGCCGTAAATCTGTGAGAGTGGCACACCGTCCTTCTGCTTCTGTCGAAGTTCCTGATACTGTCGACGCTCGATGCGATAAAGCAAGATCGAGCTCAATGCTCGGTTAAAGTAAGATTGCACTCCTTCGATAATTCCCTGAATGTTCTTGTACTCTTTGACCTCATTGGCTTCACCCTCACGTACTTTACTCTTTTTAAACTCCAAGTACGTCTTGATGATCTGCATGACCAACACAAATATCATCAAAAGACCCACAATACCGTCATTAAGACATCACCAATTCTACCACATTGTTTTCTCTGCTTTTCTCGAAATCTCTCACCTGATTGACAGTAGGTTTTCTAGGTAATGGCACAAGTTTTGGTGGTGTCTGAGTCACATTTTTCCAGTCCTGAACCAATTGTTTCTTGAGTGAAAAGGGCATTTGAAGATTAATCTGTTTACCCAGTGCTTTATCCTCATCATTACATTCTTGAGTAGGTCCCGGAAATGCCTCGTATTCGTTCTCCACGCTTCGTTTTAACCGTTTAAACGGCGATTTCAATGAGCTCGAAGCCTCGACTCGCACTGAGCTCATCCTCTTCTTCTTTTTACTCAATCGTGACTCTTTTGTAGCCTCGACAGCGTCTTCTTTTGCTTTTGATTGGAGCAATCGAGTGGCGGGTGTATCTTCTAGTACACGATCATGACGCACCCATTCGTCCCATTTCTTGGCCCATCCTTGATAATGGACATAAAATTGAGTACTGGATGAAGCGTCTTCTTTTTCTTCATCGTCTAATTGTCCTTTGATACCTCGTCCATTGTCGACTTTAAGCACTTTGGCATCGTAGATCAGAAGACCGTGATATGCCAAGACAGAGTCACCGACATGGACCACCATGAGACTAATGCCCTGGAGCTATTGGTGGAAAGTGACAAGGTGTGTCTACCACATCAAAATGATCGAATCCAAGTGGACCACATCGATCCTCGAATTGATCGCTTCTTTTGACCAATCCAAGAGCGAGAAAACTTCTCAGCCCTTTTTGTATGTAACTTTAATATGGTACTTATTCTTTTAAAATCAGTGGTTTGTGTCTCAAAATCTTCATATCATCAGACATGGCCAAGTTGGTCGTCGCTTCTTTTGCTGTCGGTTCGGCCGTGGGCATTACACTCAGTGCGTTCTTCCGTCAGAAGCCAAAGAATGTGAAAGCTCTACCAAAACTGTACATTTATGATCATTGTCCATTTTGTGTACGTGCTCGTATGATCTTTGGCTTGAAGAAGGTACCCCATGAACTCGTATTCTTGGCCAACCACGACGAGGTCACCCCCATTGGCCTTGTCGGATCCAAGCAAGTTCCTATTCTTCAGCTTGCCAATGGTCACGCCTTTCCAGAGAGTCTGGAGATTGTCCAATACGTCGACGAACATTATGGTGGTCCGACCATCTTGGCTCCGTCGTCGAATCGACCTGAGCTGAAACAGTGGATGAACGATGCAGCCGACGTGTTGCGTCAATTGTATCATCCACGATTCCATGCAGCTCCTTTTGCCGAGTTTGCCAGGCTTGAAAGCCGTGAGTATTACCGTGTCAAGAAGGAGAAAACCATTGGCTCATTTGAAAACGTGCTGGCCAAGACGCCAGAGCTAGTAAAAGAGGCTAACGAGTTCCTGGAACAATTAGCTGTCATGTTTCATTCCAATCACTTGGTGAACGAGCAGCTTAGCTATGACGACATCACTTTTTTCGGTATCCTGAGGGGTCTGACTATCGTTCGCGACCTGGAATGGCCGCTCAAATTACGCGAGTATGTCGACTATATGTCGGAGAAAACGGACATTCCTCTGCTGGATAGTATGGCAGTTTATTGAAGATGAGAAGAACTGGTGTATTCACGCAGGACGAGAGAATTGAATTGAACATCGTTGATCTGAAAGAGGAGAGATGTTAGCAAGGGTAGAGCAGAGATTTTTGGTGGCCGATAATCTAATTAAGCTCCTTTGCTTTGGAATGTGTTTCAAGTGCTAGTGTTTCGCATGGTTTGAGCATCAGCTGGTCTTGTACTAAGACGAGCTACGATAAAATGTGAACTAACTTGTGGAAATCTTAATCACTGTTTTTAGTACAAAACTGCGGAATGCTGTAAGACTTTAACAATCGGCCAGTTATATATTACTATGATTCCAAAAGGAATCATCTGAGCATAGAACATCATCAATGGCAGCATCACAACTCCTAAACCGAGCCCGAAGTCGTCGTTTTAGTCGTTGGAGGAGCTGTGGTCTTCGGGTCATAAGATGCTGACATCAAATAATGTACTGCAAACGCAGTAGTACCAGCTAGAGCAGCACCCAACAGAAGAAGCGCCAGTTTCTCGTAAGGCATCTTATGCTCCGTCACGATATTCTTTCGGCCAATTCGGTCTAATGCTTCGGCAAATGTTTTCTGCAAGATTTTTTTTTCTTCAGCGATGACGTCCTTTTCAGTTTTCGGCCGACTACTAATCTTCGTGGCGCTTGAGGCTACTTGTTCTGCTATTTCTTCTACTATCTTTGCTGGTCCTCTCTCCTCTTTGATATCTTCATTACCACGAAGACGGCGGACTTCGGTGCTATCGTAAGTCCGGTCGTCCAGAGAATATGTTTTGGCGCTAATGAAGCTGTCGCATCTCCCGACAAATGTGGCCACGAGTAACGTAACGAAGACGCTGAAACGCATGATTGAGTTTTTCTCAATGGGTCTCGGGTATGAAGCAAATTCTTGAATTAGTCGTAAATGGGAAATAAACTAATCCATTCCAAGTGGCACTTGCAACGACACTTCTTTCATAGAGTCGTAAGATTTCTAATCTGATCAGATATCGTGCGTCGATCGATTTGCGACAGAGTCACGAGACTCCCGACAGCTGTTGTCCAGCTCAAACCGCAAGACGGTGAACACTTGTTTGCGCGGATTTTGCGTTTGTTACTATCGGACTTTGAAAGGAGCATGTGATAGAAAGAGGTTGTCGTTTCAATGTCAGATCAGTCTCTACAAACAATCTCAACTCGAAGCAGTCGATATCCGTGTTTTGCACCGACCTGAGCAGACTGTTAAGACAAGATATTATTGGTTGATACTATCCGAAATGCCACAATGTGCTTGTCAGTCTAGCAATTGGTTGACCATTCAATAGCAACGTCTGATGCTGATTTCCACAGAATACTCTTTGACTCGCCCATCTGATGTTCCAGTAGATCTGGCCTGGCTTGGTCACTAACACTGGCTATCATGCCACTTTCTATGTTGTGCTACGTCTGACATTCAACGTGGTCATGTGATTTATGGCCATATGCAGACTGCTTCAACCGTTTTTATGATCGACTTCACGCATTCAACTTCAATGTTATCGTTTGTGCCGCCGATGTCCCGCTTTGAATCAACGAGACCACACGAGCCCCTTCAGGTTCAAGAATCAAGAGTAATCACTAGAAAAAGAGATACAGAGTCGTCGCAGGAGACGTGGACGACGAAAAGACATTCATCGCTTTTGCAGAACCAGTGAGAAAATCATCTTTCTCGATGTAGAGAGAGAGAACAGATTGTCTATTTACTGGTTAGTGCAAGATCTCTGGTAGGTAGTTAACCACACTAGCAACACTGGGGGGTCCAGGCATTGCCTATGGCTGGCAGCCCGGCTATGAAAGCCGGACAGCCCTCTCGGTTCTGATATAAATATGTCGTAACATGCAGAAAGTTGGGCGCCACGCACGGCCGTGTCAGCCCTGCAATGGAGACGTTTGGTGAGCGCCCGCAGTTGGAGCTGAATCCTTCCCCAAATCAAGGCTTCACTGGCTTGCATCTGGATATTCGCATTGTGGAAAACGCTGTCCACGCGGTGTTGCCAGAGCATTGTGATGATGACGGTCCCTGCGACCTCCCATATCGTCCTCCAGGCTGTGGCGAATTGATCAATGTCTTCTGGATATCGGGCTAACAGCATTGCTGTGATCTGCGGCGAAATGCGTGGTACGCTACGGTTTGCGCAATGCTTGAGCGAATTCAGCAGTTGGTTAGGCTTTTGAGATGTGCTCTCCCAATGACTGATGAGCCGGGCCTAGATTGCCTGAGCATGGGGACATCACCAAAAAAGATGCTCCTGGGTCTCTTTTTGTCCCACACATTCTCGATGTGCAAGATCCGTCCGGAGGGCGGTTCTGGTACCAAAAGTTTAGCTGACCGGTAGCGTGGCAGTATCGTGTCCATAGCTGATATTCCGTCACCGCGTGCCCGTGATCCCATATCTGAGCCGGTGAGACATCGAGAGCTACGCGTTGCCACCTCGTATTCTGGCTCTTGGTCTATCAATGACCTGCTTCAGCGGTGCTACGAGACGACGCTTTGTCGCCTGGAAAGCTTGCTGTTTCAGGAACGTGAAGATTCGGTGATTGGGAACCATAGGCGGAGCGGACCATGGATAGTGGTGGACCTGTGGGTTGGAAAAGAAGACGACCCCTTGTCGGACGAGCTTTCGCTCCGCGAGTTGGGTGAGTTCCTGCGTTTCCCCCTTGACCAGCGGCGGTTCACCGTCGAAAACCCAAGTTATGCCATTGTGGCATTGAGTGAGCTCCCAACTCTGAGGGTTATCAGAATCGACTGAGAGAGAAGTGCCCCGAACCCTGCCTGGCCCGACCTGCACCCATGTGATGGCCTGTGTGAAAGGGGGCTGATGCCGTAGCTGGAGTGGGGTCGGGCACCCCGTCGGATTTCCCACGTCAAGTGACGGCGACGAAAGTAAGACTATGATCGCCCAATCTCGAAGCTTTGCATGCAAATGACGGGGGGCGTGGAGGTCCGTGCAAATTCCACCAAAGACGTATTCCTGGGGTCCTGTCCGCTGGATGTGAAGTTGTTCGAGGGAGACATCGCCAATTCTGTCATACTTGGACCTGGACAGCTCCGACGCCTGTGGTGTGAGAATCCAAGGGTTTCCACTCCACTGAAAAGTCTGCCAGAAATCTTTGATCTCCTGGGGCCAAAACTCGACTTCCTGAGGCCGACCGGGAAGGGGTACGGAGAGGGATAGTATCCAGTCGTTTCCTTCCCACCAACTGGTCGATGATGAGCGAAAGTTCAGTAGATGGTCCCGTACCCGTACGAGGATTTCCTCCGTTTGCGCGATTACTGGCTTTAACGTGCATCTGAGTTCATGGAGTAGAATCCGGATACCGCTCGGAAGATGGCCATACGATGTGTTTCACGCTCGGTCGATGCGGGCTGACGGTCCTGTTTGGTGCACCATGCGTAACCCAGGACACCCACGCTGTTAGATAAACATCCTCCGGCCGAGTAAGTGCCAGTAGCGCGTGTTTCACCCGCTGTGTTTTGATGGCAACGGGGACGGAAACGAGGCCAATACCTCCTGCTTTTCGGGGAGTGTAAAGTAGGCCTGGAGCGACTTTGTGTCTCCCCGGTTCGACCGTGTTGGACGTTTTCCAGAGGAATTGTTTGTAGAGATGACCCAGTTGTTTGAGCACCCATCTGGGGGGCTCGAAGACCGCTGCCGTGAGCAAAATCCCGGGTAGAACTATCGCGGTGAGAATAAGAACGTGGTGCTCGAGGGTCGTTGGTACTCGCGTTGCAGTGAGGAGGCGGCGCTGTGCATTTTTGATGCGGAGAGCCCAGTTAATATTTCGTAACTTTCCTGTTTCCACTTGATAGCCGAGATACCTCGTAGTTGTAGACGGAGCAACCACTGCGATTCCCTGGTACATGAGCTGACGGGTAGCCGTGTTTAAAAAGATGATTTGGCTTTTAGTCGGTTGCACCTTCAACCCCGATAGCCGTCCAAATTCAATAATGATTTCCATAGCCGGTCGGAGTAAACTTGCTTTTTGTAGAAATAGTGTAGAGTCGTCGACAAACCCCAAAAATATATGGGTCTGTGTGTGTGATCCCTGCAGTGTGAGCCCCTGAAGCTGGGGCGACGTTTGTATTGCCACTGCCAACACCTCGACTGCCACCAGGAAAAGAAGGGGAGCGAGAGGACATCCCTGTCGAATGCCAGACTGAACCTTTCAAATTGAAGAAAGTTGACCGTTGACTGTAAACCGTGCTGGCGTGTTGGTATGAAGACGTTGAATAAGCGCGAGAAATTTCTCGTCAAATCCGAATAGTCGGAGCGCCTCTACCATAAAGTCTCGGTCGACCGTATCATAGGCCTTCCGAAAATTCAGTAAGACAATGGCGCGGCTGGCGTCGGCGTTTAAAGTACGCTCCTGACGTGCGCTTTGAAGGTGAGCGAGCATCATTGATACCGTCTTTTGCATTTGTCGTCCGTGAACAAAACCTTGTTGAGAAGAATCAATGACATGTGGCAGACACTCTGCATACGCGTCGCCAAGACCTTCGCAATTATCTTGTACCCTGTTTGCACAAGGTAAATCGGTCGATAGTCCATGGCGTCGTCAGAATCCCCTTTCTTACGTAGCAGGATGATGAGCGCTTCCATGAACGACTTGGGTGGTTGTGCACCTTGGATGATCTTGTTAGCTATCTCCACCAACGGCGGTACTAACAGCGATTGAAGATCCTTGTAAAAATCATTCCCTAAGCCGTCGGTACCGGGGGCTTTATGCCGACTGTGTGCCCGTATTGCGAGTACCACCTCGGCTTCCGTTATAACTGCCATTAAGGCGCGATTTTCGGCGGTGGTTACAGTGCGGTCAGATGGGAGAGTGACAAAATGATGAAGAGCCGTACGCAGTTCCGTTTCTGGGACTGTACGGTGGATCGTGCCCCAGTACATGATCCCATTCAGAACTGAATTTGTCGGCGACACTACAACCGACTGGGAACGGGTTACCATGGAGTCTCCTGATGGCGGTAACGCGTTGGTCACGTTCCCAGTCTGATACCCGTTTGAACTTCGTGCGAAGTTTGTCTGTCGTACGTTGTAAAAATAAGCCTACCCGGCTAATGTGGGCCTCCTATTAATCCTCTTTTTGGGCTTTGTGCCAGGCTTGTCGGGTAAGCAGTGGCCTTCGTGCTCGCCGTCGCAGCTTGTGGATGTACCGTGTTCGCCGTTGCTTGATCCTGCGGGTGATCCTCCGTCGGACGCGGCGGACCCCGTGATCCCAGGTCAGATCTGTGGTTAACTCATTAATGCCACTTTCTGTGAGGTAATGATGAGTTCGGCGACGGTGCTGTCCTGATTCGCACTACGTATGGGGTACGCGACTTTTCCGGGATGGCGGTGTCGGTTACGTTTCTCAGACGATGCATGCAAGGTGACTTGCTGGTGATCAGAAGCCGATAGAGGAAGAATTGCTTCTAACCATTGCACTCGGTTTCTCCATGTGTGGGATACGTAGAAACGATCAATTCTGCTGGCTGCCGACCTCACCCAATACGTGAAGTGGGTTGCTGGCTCCCACTCCAGGTTGCCGTCCAGGTGAGGAATTAAATCCAGCGCATCGACTAGCTGGCACATGTCAGCGAGAGTATCCAAGGCAGGGCTTTCAGTGCGACTAGCCGTGCGTAGCCCCAGCCGGTCAAGCGAGGGATGTTGGACGTAAATAAAATCTCCGGCTAAAATGACTGGGGCAGGGACCCCTTCTAGACCCTCGAAAAAACAATTCCCGTTCCGCACGTTCGTTGGATGCGTAAATGTTAACGAGCACGAAGTTGTCCTGGACATATAACGCAATTTACCTCGGCGTGGTCAGGAGGCCAGACCATGGATGTGCCGACCGAGCCATTTCCGGTGTTAGAGGAAAAGTGACTCTGCCCGCTTGCCGCGTCCCCAGACTCCAGTAAGAAAGAGGTGACGCTGGATCCTCCGTGGATAGTCCACAAATCCGTCTCCATTCACGATCTAAGTCTTCCGCTTCATCTTGACTGGCGACGTGAGTTTCTTGTATGCACCAAATATCCGGTCGCGTTTTACGTGGCGCATTACGCCATGCTGCCATCCATACCGGACGAGATTTGCAAAAAAAGCCGCGTACATTCTGCGTAATTATCTTTTGAGTCATAGCTGTTGAAGACGCTCGCTGAGAACGCGATTGAGGTCGTTGGAACATCATTCTATGTTGCATGTATTGACCGTACACATCAGCCGTATCCCCGCACAAAGTTGGAAGCGGTGACCGAGCCGTCGTCTGTGCGTTGCCCTTAGTAGTCAGCGGCTTCGATGGCCATTGGCTTCTCGAAGGCTGCTCCAAAAAAGTGCGCAATACTGGCTCAGTTGGCCTGTTTCCCGTCTCCGTAGTAACTGGATTGATATTTTGCATCTCTTTTCAAGAGCTGGACATGGGCCTCCATTACTGTCCGGGAGCTAGCCCCTGTGTCGGTCACCGATAAAAGCTCTTCAATTTCAACATGATACAGATGAGCGCACAAAGTGTGATGACTAAATTTTACACGCCGAACTGGATCGCAAAACCGAAGTAGATTGTCGTTCCCATATTTATTGACACGGATTCGTTACCAATAATCCGCGTTATCACCAAGATTACCGGCGGCCTTCCGCACTTTCAGCATTGTGATCTGTTGCATCCACTGATCCAGCCAAGCCTGCGTCACTTTTGAAGGTGCAACGGGGTGAGAGCCCCGTTACCGTCGCGCACTGTAAGGAGTGTGAGGAAGCGCTCTTATTTATAACGTAAATATAACTCGGTTTATTTTTGGTTTTTGGTTATAATTCGCAGTAAGTGCGAATATGTTCCCTAACTCATGTCAAATATAGACCTATTTATTATTGGCTAATTATTAGGTCTGGCACCCCAATAATAGACCAATAATAAATAGACGTGCAGTATCCGCTAATCACCTAATTATGTATTAAAACCTATATCAGCTAATGTAATAGGTTGCCCCATTACATCACCCCCCCTCTTGAAGTTGCACTTACCGCAACGTAAGCGCCTTTCGCAAAAAGTTTCTTCTCAACGAGTAGTCAAACGAGGAGTCCAACGAGAACTCCAGCGGCTTGTCTTCTTCGTCTTCGAATCTGCTCAGTCATTCACAACTGAGCAGCATGAACCCTGGCCACTCATGCGCCGAGGTCCCTAACAACGGTTGGGACCATCAGGCGACACTCCAAAGAGAGCAGGCATCGCGAGTCATGGACGAAGACTTGAAGTCGTGGAACTTGTACAGCCTTGAAGGTGCTGAAGAACCTGAGTCACCCGAGTCGATGAAGAACCTCTTCACACGGTACCGTCATATTATCCAAGTGCTCCCGAGCCTCGTAATAGATCTCGGTCGCGTTTGCCGTCTTCTTGCTGGACTCATACTCCTCGACTACGTCAGGAACATCGTGAGCCAACATACTTCGAGGCTCCCATGTGTCGTCCGCTGGTGAATATTTCAACCAACAGACCTTATAATGTGTCTCAGTACGGCACTTCGAGGGCACTGAGTCACTACTCGGCGCATGACGCGTGGGATCTTTGTGACCGACGATTCGGTCCACAATCCAACGTCGTGCACCCGATGCATCCACCAAGGGAGGAGGAGCATCACGACGGAAGGTCTCTTGCGTTGGGCGCTGATTCACACAATCGGACGCCTGTGCCGTCGAATGAAGAACTGCGCTTTCTTCGCGCTGATGCTGAGGAGGCGAAGAACGGCCTGTTGGATGTTCGGGAGATGGCAGAGAGTGCTCGCGATCGTGCGGCTGCTGCGGCGGAGGCTGCCGAGCGGACTTGACGGGAGAAGCAGGGATTGGTTGAGCGTCTTCGCCAACTCGAGACTGCCGCGTTCGGAGGGCCTCAGCAGAACGAGTCTGCACGCGCTCGGCAGGACTTGATCCCAGTCGTCGTCAGCGTCGTCGACAAGGGGTGTCGGACTTTGAGCCGGCACAGAAGAGTGGGGAAGGTTCGAAGAAAGATCTGCCGGTAGGTAAGCCTTAAGGCGCCCGACATAGAAAGTCGGGTGCAAACGCATAGATGTAGGTATATCTAGCGTGTAGGCGTCTCCATGTACCTTGTCAACCCGAAAGGGACCAATATATCTTTGCGCTAACTTATTAGCGCCCAAGTTCGTCACAGATGTGTCTGGCAGTTCACTTGTCGACAATAAGACTCTGTCGCCTTCTTTAAATGTCAACATGTTCTTTCGATCTCTTCTGTCAGCGTTCTGCTTTTGTTTATCCACTGCTTCTTGAAGGGCATCACGTACAAAAAGCGTGATACCTTGTCATAGTAATAGAAATTCGGTCACCGCAGCCGAACTTACAGGTGAAGTGGACTCTTTAGGAGCAAAATTAGCGACGGGAGACGCGATGGGATGCATCGCGTCGGGACTCGATATGCCGTTGGCCACAAAAATAACAGCATAAGTTGCATCAGCAGCAACCTTGTCTTCAACGTAATCAATCATCAAATTTTTCGGCGCAATGACATCGGCAGATACTCCCCCACCAAGCTTGGAGACCGTGTGCTCTGAAGCTGAGAGAGCAAGAAGCGCTGGAACGCGAGGGTGCCTCGCATTGTTTACGAAAAATGGCGTCAACCCTGTTGACGCATGAACTGCGTTGTTGATTGCAAATTCGGCGAGTGGAAGAAACGAATTCCACGACGAGAACGATGTCGCATAACTGCGCAGAACATCTTCAAGCACTCTGTTCACGCGCTCCGTTTGCCCATCCGTCTCTGGATGGGCCGCCGTAGACATAAGCAATCGCGTGCTTAATAGTTGAAACAACTCTGCTCAAAAAGCTGAAGCAAAACGCGGATCACGATCCGACACAATAGATTCTGACAAGCCGTGATGCCTGAAAATAAGATCGATGAAGATCTGCGCGGTCGTCTCCGCCGTAACGTGCGCGGAGATCGGAGCAAAAATCCACAAGAACCAGTACGCCAGTGCGTTTCTGTACATCCGGTGGGAGACCAAAGATGAAATCCATACTGACTGAACGTCAGGCTTCCGTAGCAATCGGAAGCGGTCGCAATGGAGCTTGTGAAGACGGTACAGGCTTCACACGCTGGCATGTTTCATAAGAGCGTACCCATTTCTGGATGTACTTATACATGCGCGGCCAGAAAAACACGCGAGAAATGGCCGCGAACGTCTTTTCGTGACCCAGGTGACCACCAGCTGGAGTGTCATGAAATTCATGCACCAATCGTGCTCGGAGGTCGTCATCAGCAGGGATGACAACATGCGGTGGATCAAAGACGTCCATCGTATACGTCAGCAGCGGACCATCAAGCGCGTAACGCTTGATGTTGTCGCGCGTTGGTTTCGTCAACTTCGCGAGTGACCCCTCACTAGGATGTCGGAGATAATTGATAATTCCCGTGTAGAAGGAATCATTCGCATAAGACTCGGCGATCTGAGTCCGGATTGACAGCACAGGTGTCGAAATCATTGCATTGAGCCCCAGCTCAATACAGCACAAACAAATATCATCATCTTCGTCATCAGCACTACCTGGCTGATGACCCATGTCGCGTTGAGGATCGTAATCGGAACGTCGAGAAAGCGCGTCAGCAAGAATGTTATTCTTACCGGGCTTGTAAAATACCACGAAATTATACTCTGAGAAGTATGACAGCCAACGTGCCATACGCTGGGACAAGTGAGGAGTCTTGACGGCGCTACGCAGTGATGCGTAATCTGTATAAACCGAAAACATCTTCTCGCCGAGCAAGTATACTCTGAACTTGATCAGCGCGTAACGCATAGCCAAAAGTTCCTTGTCGTGTACCGGATAGTTTCTTTCAGCAGGTTTCATCTGTCGTGATTGAAAACTCACGACGCGCTCTCTGCCCTCATCATCAAATTGCATGAGGGCGCATCCAATCGCAAAATTATTCGCATCGCACACGACGTGAAATGGTTTGGAGTCATCAGGCAGCATTAGCACTGGTGCCTCAGACAAGCTCTTTTTCACGGAGTCGAAGGCAGACTGATATTCTGCCTTCCATGACCAAACTGCGTCTTTCTTCAGCAGTGTCGATAATGGCTGAATTGGCTCTGCATAATTCTTTGTATACTTGTGCAAGTAATTAGCCAGACCGAAACATTGACGTAGTTCAGTTTGGTTCCTGGGCGTAGACCAGGAACATATTGACGACACTTTCTCGGGATCAGCACGGACACCTTCCTTGTTAACATTGTAATGGGCCGTGTCACAGTTACATTAAGAGGTAGTTTTAATGCATATTAATTACATAAGTAGGTAGAAGAACACATGGATAGCATGTGTTAGAAGTAGTGAGTATCGTACCCGCTCTGTTAGGTATGATTCTGGACACCTGTCCCTTATTGGCTGATAGTCATTTGGACACGTGTCAGACCCTGATGAGGTCACTATTGAGAGTCACAATAGTGACCCACGAAGTCTTCCTTTATTATTAATAATAAAGCTCAGTTACATTTACCATATACTAAGGACTCAGTGTACGCTTCCTCATAACAGCTGAATGTTTGTATCCTTTTCAATGAATACAAACTAGTATAGAGTGGGAAGCCCTTCACCGCCTCGCGGCGGTGTCGGGAGAAGTGGTCGTCACGTCGCTGCTGAGCACAGCAACTCCAGAGCGACAGCGTCTTGCCATTCATGAGTTCATGAGCCGCGAGCTCGTCGAGTCTCGCGAGCTTCACGAAACGAGTCCGTGAAGATGGAGACGTCTGTATACTCAGGTGTTGGCAAGGATCGATTACCATTGAACCGATGGTTCCGAGAAATTGATATTGCAACCGCTTCGAGGTTGATCGAAACGCCCCCAAGTGAAAGTGAATTTTCTCCTCTCCCGGTTATCCAGGAAAGCCAAGGAATGGGCGTTGGGTAGATTCGTCGTCGACGAGCACGCGTTCACGACTCTGGAGGATCTCCAGAACGACTTGCGTCTCGCTTTTGAGCCGCCTCAAGACGAATCACGCGTGCGCACTGAGTTTTTCTCGCTCAGGCAGGGCAAGATGTCGATGCGAGACTACGTCCAGAAGACACGACATATCGCTTCGTGCATTATCACGAAGCCTATCGACATGGCCTCCCAAGTCCATGTCTTTGTGTCTGGGATGCGCGAAGGCATGACGCGCTATTGCCTGACGAGAGCAGAGCCTTCGTCGCTTGAAGAGTCCTTCGCCCTCGCTCTTCGCGAGGACTATGTGGTAGCGTCTTCATATGCACACCCCATGCTCATGGATGCCAGGCCATCGGGTCCCGAGCCAATAGAAATTGATACGATCGAGTCGCCGGGTGACTGACGTCGCATGGCTTCGGACCGCAGTACCGTTCGGAAGGGGCGCCCAATGACTTACTACCGCTGCCGAAAACAAGGTCATCGCGCGCCAGCTCCGGTGTTAGCTCAAGCTGCTGCGGTCGGTCATGACGACGTCTCCCCGGTCGCTTATGCAAAAAACGATCGGGACCAGTAGGCGCGGGGCGCCCTACTGGTTTGAGTGGAGGTCCGGGTCCCCCGATGGCAGCTCGTCCTCCAAGCTCCTCTGTGCTCCATACACACTCAAATGCCACCACCGCGAGTGACAATACGCGTCTCATCATTGTCAGTCTTTACGTCGCCGGCTCCCGGCGACCCCTGCGCGCGCTCCTAGATTCAGGAGCAACGAACAAATTCTTTCGTGCATCGTGTCTGTCGTTGCTGCCGAAGACAATCCCAGTTCGCGCGGGTCTAGGCGATGATGGTAAGCCACGCCGCGCTGCGCGCCGAGAATTGTCGTTGTCATACATGTTTGACGGTTTCCGGAGTATTGACGACTTTCTGGTGATTGACATGAACTACGCGTTCGATTGCATTCTGGGTATCTCGTGGTTGGTACGGTATCAACCACAGATTGACTGGCTGGCCCGATCTGTGAAACGTCGTAGTGGCTTAGACGTTAGTGAGGTGCTTACTCACCTCTTGGTAGCTCCAAGAGACTGACCTCACGTCACCGTCGTGGACAAGAAGTCCACGACACAAGCAGTACACAGAGTGAGTGATGGCCCTCTCTGTACAGCTTGCGCCGTTCTCCTCGACACAGGAGGCGGTCTGGACTCCTCGTGTAACCACGAGCGAGATATTGATGTGGTCGAGCAGGGGCTCCCACGAAAGATTAACGCGGTCGAGAATGGTTTTCCGCAAGAACGAAGGGTGGTCGAGCAGGGGTTCCCACACGAGACAACAGTGGTCGAACAGGGGTTCCCACACGAGACATCAGTGGTCGAGCAGGGGCTCCCACACAAGAATACGGCGGTAGAGCAGGGGCTCTCGCATCACGAGACGACAGCTACGTCAAGCATTTACGGCACGGTCGAAGATTGTACTCCGTGCCTCAAGGGGAGTGACATATCGCCCCGTGATTGCAGCTCACCAGTTCCTAGTTCTAACTCGGAGCAACACGAGATACCACTCATCGATGCTCCAGCGTCGGCGCTTGTTAATGTGATTGAATACGCGGATGGCGCTCCACAGCGGCGTCACGTTCTCGAAGTCGCGAGTCTTCCTCGCGATGCATCTTCGATTACGCGCCTTCCAGGTCTTTCCTGGAAGCATTTTCTGCGTGACTTGAAAGACGGCGGCATCGAGCAAGTGTGCTTGATTACCGACGAGGTTATCAACTCCACTTTTGCCGTGTCTGATGGAGAGCTTCCATCTCGCCCACCAAGCGCTGAGCCTAAGTCAGCACGTGAGGAACGTTTTGCAACACAATCATGGGACGCTCTGCGTGAATCTGGTAATCCTGTCTACGACATCGCCCACGAATACGCGGATGTCTTTCCGGATAAGATTCTAGCAGAACTTCCTGCTGATAGAGGTGTGCAGCACGAGATCGATCTCGTGCCGGGTTTAAGTACTGCGAGACACGCCAGTGGCCACTGCTGTGAAACCAAATCAAGGCAATTGACGACTTCTTCGAGGACCGACGCAAATCGGGCCATGTACGCGAGAGTATCTCTCCTCATTCGAGTCCGACCTTCTGTGTGAAGAAGGCCACTGGAGGATGGCGTATTGTTCACGCGTTCAGCAAATTGAACGATGCCACGACTCCTGCGCAGACACCGATTCCCCGGAAGGACATGGTATTGAACTCCATGTCAGGCAGCGTTTCTTCAGTGCCATCGACTTGACCGATGACTTTTACCAGATCCTGATGAGACCGAGCGATATACCCCTCGCAGCGGTGAGTACTCAAAGTGGTATGCTTTGGGAATGGCTAGTGATGCCACAAGGATTGAAGAATGCTCCGGCCACCTTTAATCGCATGGTTTCCCATGTGTTGCGCCCACTCCGAGAATTTGCGCCGAGTTGCTTCGACGACATATTTGTTCATAGTCGCGCTGAGGGCGATCTCAGCGCTGTGGAAGTTCGCCTACGACACTTGAAACAAGTCTTTCAAGTCATGCGGAAGAACAAACTATACGCAAATTTGAAGTGCGTCTTCTGCGCACCGGAAATTCCGGTGCTGGGTTGCCATGTGAGCAAATCGGGTGTTCCAGCTGATCCAGAACAGATATCGTCTATCTGCTCGTGACCCACTCCGAAGAATCCCACTGAGTTGCGTCAATGGCTCGGTCTGGCGAATTACCTGCATAAGTATACGAAAGATTATGCTGGATCGATCCAACCACTGTCATCGCTGATAAAGAAAGACACCACTTGACGTGGCGTCTCGAGCATCAATCCGCCTTCGATGCTGTGAAGAAGAGCTTGGCGTCGGCGCCATTTCTGACGATTCGCAGCCGTTTCATGTGGTATGTGACGCCAGTGACTTTGCCATCGGCTGTACCCTCATGCAGTTTGATCATGAGGGCCGCGAGCGAGTCGTGAGCTATCAGTCACGACAATTGAAGCCTGCAGAGAAGAATTATCTTGTCCACAACAAAGAACTCCTTGCGATGCGTTACGCGCTGATCAAGTTCAGAGTGCATTTATTGGGCGAGCAGACCTTCGCCTTGTACACCGATCATGCGTCACTGCGGACAGCGATGAAGAGCCCCCACTTATCTCAACGGATAGCTCGGTGGTTGTCGTTCTTCTCCGAATATAATTTCGTCGTTCACTACAAGCAAGGCAAGAATAACATTCTTGCCGACGCTCTGTCTCGATGCTCGGATGGCACTCAGTCGTCAGCAAGCTGACGACGATGATGATGATGGCGACAGTTGTATAACATGTATCACCCTAAACATGACCAAGGTCTCCGCTGAGTTGCCTTTGTACGAAGAGATTGCGAAGGCATATGAAATTGATCCAGATTATGGCGAGATCGTTGCGTATTTACGCGCTCCCAGTGACGATGCACTGGGATCCCTGCCGCATTCTATGCGCGCCAGAATTCATCAATACAAGCTTGAGGGAGATCTGCTGACTTATAGCATCGATCAATTCGATGCTCCTCGGACGGTGATCGCAAACGATACTGACCTACGCGCTCAAATTATTCACGAGTATCACGACACCCCTGCTGGTGGCCATCTCGGCCGCGAAAGTCTTTTCGCGGCTGTGTCTCGCGACTTCTATTGGCCTCATCTGTACAAATGGACACGCAATTGCGTCCGTACCTGTGAAATCTGTCAACGTGTCAAGCCGTCTCCGTCCTCGCAGGCTCCCTTGCGATCTATTTCGATGGACTTCATCTTTGGGCTTGCACCCGATAGCCAGGGCCGAACGGGTATTCTGGTATTCGTGGATCGCTTTAGCAAAATGAGTCACCTCATCTCAGTGTCTGCTAAGGTCACCGTGACCGAGACCGCGAGTCATTTTATTGACGCCGTTTACAGACATCATGGTCTTCCTGAGTCTATCATTTCCGATCGTGATCCCCGATTTACCTCGGCGTTTTGGACCAAGCTCTTCGAGTTGTTGGGTACACGACTCAAGATGTCTACAGCAGCCCATCCGTTTCCGGATGGGCAAACGGAACGCGTAAATCGAGTACTCGAAGACGTTCTTCGT
Organism: Peronospora destructor; assembly: GCA_011800735.1. Classification (NCBI taxonomy): domain Eukaryota; phylum Oomycota; class Peronosporomycetes; order Peronosporales; family Peronosporaceae; genus Peronospora; species Peronospora destructor. The sequence continues at coordinate 319,741 of WBRY01000018.1, read as the reverse complement.
AGCTATGCCACCAGTTTCACCAGTTGGAGTACATTTTTGCCGCTTGCTGAGTTTTCACTCAACAACTCAGAACACACGTCGACTGGTCTGACCCCATTTTTCGTGAATAACGCGCGTCATCCAACATCCTCATCCGTTCGAGTAACTCTCGATTCGACTGGCGTATCTCAGCAGCAGTCTTCTCAGCTCGAGCGGCACGTTCCGAAGCCTCCTCATCCTCCTGTTGGGCATCGGCCGCTCAGTTCACCGCTGCATCCACATCGTCCTGGGCAACCAGGACGCGAACCATTTCGTCGTGATGGTCCTCCACCACTGGTGGACTCTGCTGGTGACGTCCGTTGGATCGTGGACCATATAGTTGGGCACGAGGATCCTCCTCGCGCATCATCGGCTCCACCAAGCTCACGTATCTCGTCCGCGCGTCGATATCGCGTCCGATGGCTTGGGTTTCCTCCCGAGGAAGACTCCTGGGAACCGCGTACCTCTTTTCTTCGCGAAATTCCTGACGTTGTGCATGACTACGAGTCGAAAAAGGTGGCGGTTGAAGGCACCTCGGGGCGACCCGAGGCGAACGCGAACGAGAACGACGCCTTGTTGAACGTGATCGCTGTCGCGAATGAGTTCCAGCACCGTCATGATTAGTCGAGCGAGCTTTCCCGAGGATACTCCTCTCGTACTTGCGGATCCAGCTGTATTCGTGATCGCTGAGAGGACATGCAGAGATGTGTGTTTCCCATTGCTCCTTCGATGGTCGTGCTGAAGATTCACAAGAGCGACAACCTTCAGTGACGTGAACGTAACAAAGGCAATCCTCATTCCAGGAGTTCTCACAGACTCTCTCGCGCAGTGCTTCGAGCGAATGATTGGCGCGAAGTTCCTCCTTGTCAGTGAGCCATCCAGCGAAGCTCTCTCCACTCTCGACCATCCGGTTCCACCGGCGAATGAATGCACACCAAGAACGCTGCAGATGGTCGTAGCACATCCCGCTGACACCCTTCCCACGGCGTTCGCGAAATCGGCGAAAGTGATCGCGCATGGTGTCTTGTGAGTCCGGAGCGACAGCTCCAGACAAGTTGTACAGTGCCCATGGCCAGAGCTCCTTATCCATGACGTGTTGGGTCGAGCTTCCGCTGATCGTCCTCTGCGGTGTGTCCACAGAGTCTGCTGCTGTTGCGCCGCTTGTCGTGATGTCCGTTTGAGTTCCGCTCATGTTGGCTGGTTCCTGAGACTTCCTGTGTGCACTCACGCAACCGTGAGTGCAACTATGAGAGGGGGGGGTGATGTAATAGGCCGCGTCACAGTTACATTAAGAGGTAGTTTTAATGCATATTAATTACATAAGTAGGTAGAAGAACACATGGATAGCATGTGTTAGAAGTAGGGAGTATCGTACCCGCTCTGTTAGGTATGATTCTGGACACCTGTCCCTTATTGGCTGATAGTCATTTGGACACGTGTCAGACCCTGATGAGGTCACTATTGAGAGTCACAATAGTGACCCACGAAGTCTTCCTTTATTATTAATAATAAAGCTCAGTTACATTTACCATATACTAAGGACTCAGTGTACGCTTCCTCATAACCCTCGGATTCCCAGGGTTCGCGAATGTCTAGCCCCGTTACACCTCCGATGTTCTCGGTCGAGGAACGGCAGCTGAGTAATGCCCACCCCAATACTCGGCTGCCGTTCCTCGACCGAAAACATCAGAGGTGTAACGGACAATGGGAGCATCTGAAGAGTCTATGATGTCCGCCCTGATGACATCGAGGCACTCTAAAATGTCCAGCGGTATCTCGGTGAACGATGCGATACTTTTCACTTTACTGGATATCTATCACTCCTGGCTCAAAGTACCGGCAACTCCAGGGTTTGGCGCGCGTATCCACAAATTCGAGCACGTATATGTTCCGACGCAGGAACATTGCCACAAGCCCTATGATGTCATTTCCCCCCCCCACGTATTGTCCGCGATGACCGCTTCACGTTCGGAAAAACTGTATGCATAGTCCTCGAAAAACCATTTGAGTTGGCCAAGGGATTCCCGCCGCGTCATGGTTGGCCAAGCACGGTCAACATTTGTAAAATTTGCATCCGGATATCCTGCGGTACGCGGTCTTCTAAGTTTAAGAGCCCAACCTCCTTAACCCCGGTTTTGAGAGTTGCCGTTAGCTGTCCAAGCGTCGAAGCTGTCTCTGCGAGGTCTTTCTCTGTTGCTCCTTGCACGACTGCCATGGCAAGGCAATTGCCGGAAGCCGGCGTTACTACCTCCCGCAGCCCTAAGCTTTCAATTGCTTCTGCGAAAGTCTGAGGCACTGCCGTAAGCATGGGACCAAGTGGCACCACCTCAGGGGCCTGCGCAGCTGGCCTGCACCAATTTTGAAATTTTTGCCCTAGAATTCGTCTGACGACTGAGCAGGAGATGCCCTTGTACTTGTGGAGGCTGTCCCCGCGCTAGATCTTTCACGCGGATTTTTTCTTCAGCTGAAGCGAGGGGCGGCTGCGCCGGAGTGACCTTGTCCCCGGTTACGCCGCTAGGGACTCCCGTACTGCTCGGCGCGGCGGGTGTTTGATCCGTTCGGGGTGTCAGTTTTGAGTTTTCTCCAGTTTCCACGCTGATGTGCTCACGATTGGTGCCCTTTACAATGCTTGTCTTGGGTGTCTCGTCACGTCCCTTTAGAGTTCGTCCCTTCTGAGCTCTGTGGGTAATTCACGGCTGTGGTTCCTTGGGTTCTGGTTGAAGCTCTAGGTCGGGAGGTAATATTCCCTCTTCTCGGTCCACCGGTTTTGGGTTTCGCTGCGGATCTCTAATGGAGTCATGCAGACCGGAAAGTGTTGGAGGAGCAGTCGTCTGAGTTCCAGGTGTGCTTGGGGACGCCTGGGCCAGGCTGTGGTCGGCAATACTGGTGCGCACCGTGTCTCGAAGTTCTTTAAGACTCGCGAAAGGACGTGCGATGTCACCCAGATCGGCTACGTCCTGTTCGGCAACTACGATGGCTCCAGGTCCCCGAAGTTGAGCGTCAGAGAAACGGCAACGTACAATTGGGTGACCGATGTTACCGTACTGTAGACCTTGTAATCGGCGCCCAACGTTTGGGTGAGAGACGATAAAAATGGCTCCGAACCATATGCTTCTGACCACCTCTTGTAGAAAAATCGGGCAACCCGCTAACTGGAAAGTAAGTTTCCATCGTCGACGTTCTGGACGCCGGCGTTCACGTAACCATATCTTCCACTTCAAACGGGGTCTGGATTTTGTTACGGAGGAAAGCCATAAGCTTACCGATGTCGTGGAATCGGGTCAAATTCCGGATACAGACCGTATACTCTGCCTGGCGCCGGATTTGATGACCATCCGGACCGCGCTGCCAGTCCCAAAATGTTCCTTGGTGTGGCCTGTGCGGGTTAGCTAGTGAATAGCTTCCGCCCCGAAACGGGATGTCCACTCGCTGATGCTTTTGTGCCGTTTCTCTAGTGAAGAAAAAAAAGAATCGACTTTGTCACTTTGTCGTATACAATCTTTTTGGTCTGGCTTATCAGCGCATGAAGCGCTGGCAAGTTGACCCGTACCAATTCAGCCGATTCAAGTATCGTAGCGATGATGCTGTTAGTACTTTGACGACTGACTCGAATATGATGATGACGTTGTAACGTCATAGTCAGCTCTCCCTCCACCTGTGCTTGGATTGTGTTAAACAGCCGAATTTGTTCGGTACTGTCCAATATACTCTGCACGAAGGACGGGAGTTTACGGCACGCGATAGACCCTTCCGCCAGGCCTTCGATAATTTTCCACTCCTCTGCGGTTCCATCCCGGTAATAATGGCCGAAAGCCCCTTTGTGAGAAGCTTCGCATACTAGTGTTAGTTTCGCTATCTCTTCCGACTGGTACTTTGCCGGATTAAACATATAAGGCGAGTACATTTGTCACGATGGAGCAGGAGAGCCCCCTGTAGCTGCCTGAGTGCCCTGTTTCACTTTATCCGACCACTGACCCAAGACAGGAGCTTGCTTTCATTTTAGCCGGCTTACTTGTTTGCGAACGATCTCCAGAAATGCCCATTTCGTTACGTACAAGTCCCTGATCACTGATTGGAGCGTTCGATTCCATGCCTCCTCACCGTGTGCTCCAAGGATGCAGGCTTATTCAAATAGAGTAAGTAGTCCTATTTGCTCTGCCCTGGTCAAGCGGGGGTAACGTTGCCGCTCGACAGGTAATTTGGTCCTTTTGACCGCGAAATGGTCAACATGTGTACATCACTTGTATGGAGTTAAGCCAGGAATCAAGCGGACCCTCGCCACCAAGGTGCATGAAGATCGATTTTTTCATCAACAAGAGGAGCCTCGAAGCGTTCCGAAGTGACCTCTGCGCCCCCGAGAAAGAGTGATTTCCTGGATCCAGTCGATCGGCCTGTAAGACACTTTCCGCGCCCGGTTGGGTAGCCGCGGTGGTACCCTTCCGGGCTGCGCAGGCTGTCAAGCCAGGTCTGGCGGATAAATTGTTGAATGAGTGGCTGGGAAGAGTCCGATCCCCGTCCATGTTCAATTTTGCATCGGATTGGTGCGGGTCCGGCGCCATCAAGTCGTGATTCCTGTACTGCTGCGGAGATCCAGGAGATAACCGAGTCTCAATTGGTGCTGGTGGTAGCGCCGAACGTCCTGGATCGTCGCCAGTCTCGTCCCTTCCGTTGTCAGGAGGATGGTCGGTCAAGGATTTAATCGCGCGGGCTGTTGCCAAATAGAGCCTGTTGTGGCTGACTGTCTCGTTTATACTCACCGCTGGCGGGTGCCTTCTGCTGCGCAGATTGGAGAGTGATCTTTCTCAATGTATCCAGTAATGAGGTGGGGAATCTAGTGCTGCAGGTGCAAAAGGCCGAGAAGACTGAGACTTACGATGAGATTCACGCAGAAGATTGTTATCTGTAGTACAATCGGTTGTATGCTAATCGTTAATATATCTGAAATTTCTTTAGTATGTGATTGTAAGAAGTAGATGTTGCACTTGTTGCAAAGTAGGTAGAAGTAAAAGTAAAATATATTCAGTGTTAACTACTCTCGTTTGTCAACACTACGACATGCACCCTCAATGGCACTACAACTTGACCATGTCAAGTTGCATATGGCGTTCTTATCTCCCCGTCCCATGTGTTAACTTGTCATGTGGCGTCCGTCTCACTCCGTCCCATCTGTCACCTCGTCTCTGGGCGACCGTACCTTCTTGTTTCACCTGTCAAGATGTTACTTAAAAGCCAATCAGGTGAGGTCGGAACTTACCTGTCACTGGTCTTGCAGTTGAACTTCAAAGACCTGTCAGAAACAATATCTTCTAACAGTGATTATGTCACTAAATCGTGTTAGTGTCTCGATATCTTGAACACCTACCTCAACACAGCGTCAACGGTCCCTACATCAACGAGGGAACCTGGACTCTCTCAAGGAAATTCGACAATATCTGTACAGCCATCAGTATTCTTGAAAATATCTATCTGCCTGTACAGTATAAACGATTAAAACCACATGGAGGAGTTTTCTCTGCGAGTGGAAAGCATCCGTGTCTGGCGGGTTTGACGACGATTGTTGCAAATGATTTCCATCGTTACAATCGCTTTTTGCAAAAATTCTGCCACTTGGATCGTTTTGTCGGCAGCACGTAGCAACGCGGGGAAGCCGAGCTTCTTGCATACCAAGTTGCCTAGCAACCGAGCGCAACGTCCGTTGCCATCGTGAAAAGGGTGGATGTAGAACACGAGCACTGCGAATGCATAGTAGGCGCAGAGTAAAGGCCGGTGCTTCCAGTGGTTGGCATCGTTAAGCGTATCGATGAGATTGTCCAGTGCGTCTTCAATTTCTCCAGCTGGAAGAAACACCCGATAGATCCGAGGTGACGCGTATCCGACAGCCAAATTAGTTCGGAGAACGCCAGCCTGCCCGCTTGAGGCCGGAAGGAGGCACTTGTGCAACGCGAAAAGGTGGTCACGCGTAATCACACATGACGTATCGTGCATAATCTCATTGATTACGTCCAGCAACTGTATCCGAGGGTTGTCGGCTGACAAGCTCCTTCGAGTGACCGGAGTATCATGCGCAGAGCCAATGGCGTCATACAGCTCACTGAAAGTGAACGTGATTGGTTTCGCTCCGTCACAACATTCAGCAAGTGCTACTTTCCGCTCAAAAGCGTCGTACTCGCCCTCGACTTTCTCCCGCAGCTTTTAACGTAATACGACAAAGGATTAGGGCATGCTGGTCTAAAGACCAAAGTTGTGACAAACTAACCCGCTTGATCTGCCGATACACAGGAGACTTAGGCTTCTCTGGGTGACCAAACAGCTTTTCGCCTGCAACACAAACCACAGGTCAACACAACATCAAACACTTTATACACAACAAATTGCGTTTACCTTGTGGATTCTTTGAAAATTTTGTCTGAAATGGAGTCGTTCTTGCTGAAGCGGGTGTTGCTGGAATCGGCTCTCGACCTGAGTGAATGTGCCCTACGAAATACGCAATTACATTGCGATCTTAAGGTTTTTAACATCAACACCATCACTTACCTGAAACGTTGTACTTGCACAGGACACATTCGGGTACTGCAGCAGGTGTAGACTCGGCAGGTGCTGATGTTGTCTGGCCATCATCGATCCCCTTTTCGTCGGTGTTACTGGAACTGACGCTGTCGTCATTCGTCTTCTCGTCACCCGCAGACTGCTCCTTCACGTATCGCTCTATTTTGTCACAGAGCTCGTGGACATCGGCAAACAGCTCTGCCTCTGTGGGACTCACAGCATCCAGAAATTGCAAATAATACTTGACATGACCAAGCAAAGCCCACTTAGTTCGAATCTTGCCATCGCACTCCTCAACCAGGTGCTTCAAAGATGAATTATCGTTATACTCGCGATGCTCAGCACGGCCGCGATAGAGCAATGCATCGTGAAAGAGCCCGTTGTGGAGCAGCATCACTAGTGAGCGCAAGATTGGAACCACTGCTGCGTGGTCTTCGCTGCTCATCGAGGTAGCCAGCGTGTCAACCATATCAAATAGTCCCCATTCAAGCGCGAGCGGAGTGGTGTCACAAACATTTACTATTATCCACAAAGAACGCATCATAAGTAAAGCACAGCAATCGAAAAAGAACACTAAACATACTCACAGTCTTCGCGCAAAACCGATGAGTCTGTCAGCTCGCCATTTGCTGTAATAGCATTATCCAACAATTGACAGTACTGAAATCGAGGGATACGCCCCACACCGATGTTAGAAGAGGAGGCGGCAGTAAGTAATTCCTGTCGAAGGGTGGAGAGAATGACTACCGAACGAATGACCCGCTGAATGCGCTGCAACTCGTGCTGGTTTTCAGACATGGCTTGGTCAGAGGACCAAGACAGCACTGCAACCGTCGACATTTTGCAAATCATAGGAGCAGAGACGACAGTTTGGATCCCTGCTCGTCGAGCGTGTGGAAGAAGAAAGAACTGCGACTGCTGCGCGGCGTGTAAATCAAGCCACTCCGGATGTTGACCACTGAAGACTTTTCCAATGTGACCCTGGCCAGGATCAATCATGACTATGGATGACACCTTCCGATATGTCTGAATAGCATCAGCCTGCAGTGCTGCCGTATCAATAGGCCGGTTCGTAAATGCTCTTGAGGACAGCACGGATCCCGATTTAGTTTGTCGATGGACAATGGAGCTGTTCTTCTGCCAAAGACTATGCGTGACAAGAACACAGTCGCTACTGTCGTCCAGCACTGGACAATGCACTTGTCCAATCAGCCATGGGTCCTGCGCACATCAAAATAAGCAACAGCATAACCACTACATCCCGTCAAAACTTCCAGTCACGTACCCGTGTGATGACTCGAAGTGTAAATTCCAGCGCTCTAGTCAACGTCGCAGTGTCGATGTGGTCGACAGCTACTGTAGCTCTAAATCCACTCTCTGTAGCGTGATTTGCAATGAGGAACTTGGCTAGCTCGTTGTGGGCAAAAGTCACGGCCTCTGATAAGGGTGAGACCCCCCATCGATCCAGCAAGTTCACATTTGCACCACAATCGACTAAATACTTGACAATTTGCAAATGACCTTCGGCGCTAGCAACATGAAGCAACGTTCGCAGGTCGTAATCTTCTATATCCGATCGTACTATTTCTGGCACCAATTGTTTGAGCTTTTCGGTATCTCCTCGTTTCGTCACTCGGAACGCCAGGGCGATACTCTGCTCCTCTTCACTGCTAATGGCTTGACAACTCATGAGTTTCTTCTGCTGATGCGCACGCAGCATCTCAGCGATAACAAACTGTTGCTTCTCCTGTGCAATGCTAATGGGCGACCGTCCTTGTGCGTCCACCACGTCAATATCAACTCCAGCGGACAGCAGCAACTCAATAACCCCCAATTGGCCCGTCTCCACGGCAACATGCAGCGACGTGCGTCCGAATTCATCTGTCACATTTACTTTCATGCCAGCAAGCCACGCACGCTTCACTTGATCTGTATTCCCCTCCCTTACAGCTTGGAAAAAGGCCTTAATGTCAACATTTGAGTGATTCCTAAATGAGTCAGCAATATATCATACCATCTGTCAGTCAATTTATCAGCCATCTTCAATGTTGCCTTAGCAAGCGTTACACGTGTCACAAGTCGGACCGTCTCATCTGGTTCGTTTCATCAGTCGACGTTGACTTGCTTTCAAACACCGCAAAATTACCGCAATATTTGCGTTTCAGTAGATGTAAGATGGCTACATTTTTTGTATCCATTGCATTGTCAATAGGGGAGCGTCCCCATCGGTCGATCGCTTCAGCATTGGCTCCACACTGCAGCAGATAGCTCGTCATCTCTAGCTGTTCATCACTCACGGCGATATGCAATGGCGTCCTGGCAACTAGCAACGATGATTAAGAAAAATAAGGAGGAATGCAGGGAAATGTCTAGTAGATTGACTCTCTACCGCTTGTCGTAGTCGGTGGCATTCACATCAGCTCCATGTTCTTCCCGCAGTTGGCGCACAGCTTCTAAGTTGCCCTCGGATGCGGCCCAACACATGGCTGTAGAATGCGAGGAGGCATTGAGACTCGCCATGCTGCAGTCAGGAAGCGTTATGGTTTCGTTTAAGTACGAATGCGATCAGCTTGAAGTAGAAATTGAGCAGATGCGTAATGGACCCTAACCCTGATATCCGTAGTTAAGAGATAAATTCCAGGAAGTAGAACTTGGCTGTCTGCCGAATAATATTCTTCACTTGTGTATACGATTCAATACAGTTTTGTATAGGCCATCATAAAGTCTGCCAATGCATCTTCGTGTCGGAATACCAGTGGCAACCAGCCTACCTACCACACAACTAAAGCACCTAAAGCGACGAAGTCGATTTATTCAAAAGGGTCTGTGTATGGCAATACCCACGGCGTTAAACATCAGCACGGTGCCGACCTTTACAAAGTATTGATTCGCGCACATTCATGAGCCACTTAATGTCTAGCGTGAGAGCTCGATGTCGACCGAAGTAGTCCATATCGTCGTAGCCTGATTCTTGGTTGTTGGAGTGAGTGCATTGAGTGGAGAATGGAAACGAACTCCACCGAAAGCTATTAGATCTTCTCCACTAGCTCTGAATGAATGCTTTGACCAGCGCATTGCCTTAACATTGTAGTTTCGTCAATATGTGAGGAACTTTTCTTTCTTTGGCTATGTGATGTACTTCGTGTACTGTTATGTTGTTGGCGACCAGTGTGTGGGCAGCGAAGCTGGCTCCGTTTTCATGCCAAAACGATGTTGACCTCGAAGAGAAGTGAATTGCGGCAAACACCAGTATGGAAAAATAAGTACTAGTGCATTGATTAGCACATCGTGTTTGCTCTGTTGTCTTAAACCATAGATATATCTAGACTTAGTTCACTATATTGGGCTGGAAAGCTATGGCATTACCAACCTCACTTACAATCGCACTCGATACAGTACTTTTTTGAGCATTACATAGAAGCTATAGGTGTCTCAAAATGGCAGCTCCTGCTCCTGTTCGTCTTCCTCCGTCGCATATACTACATCAAGAACCGATAGTCCGAGAAAGTTGGTCTGTGCGCTCGTAGTCTTTGAGAGCTCGGCTTCATGCACCAGCTCTCCGATCATCTCGAGTTTTTTCAAGTAAAAGTCGCGTTCCTTTTTAGCACGTCCAACCTACAAAAACAACCCAATCCATAACAAGAAGTAATAAGCAACGCTCGACATCAACAGCAAAAAATAGCGTACAGCTGCACTCAGCTCACGGATCTGCATCATCAATGCTGCCTTCTCTTCTAAAAGTCCCTTACTCGTGACCTTCATGTGTTCCATTTTCTCCAGCACCATTGTATAATCCGAATTCTTTGTATTTCCATGAGGATAAAGTTGACTCGTTTTTTGACGTCGTGGCGTCTTGTTATCAAGTCGCGCTCTCTTCTTCATCGACGGCGTTGAAACGTGTCTTTCACCCACCTTGGTGTTGTACATGTACTGAGCTCCACCTTTTCCCTTCGTACGCTGAGAACGGGCATCATAAACCATCGGAAGAGTCCGTTGAGCGTCATAGAAGGCCTTGAGCCATTGTAAGAACTCGAGATTGTCCTGATATTTGCCACGAATAAGTCTGTCCACTGCAATCTGTTTATCGATCTTCAAGGCCGTAAAACTCTGCTGTAAAAGCTTGTAGTTGTGCATAAATTCATGTTCCTGTGAGGCTGTCCAGTCCACTTTACTCATGGAAATGCTACCAGGATACACAGCGTCCAATACTTGACAGGCGACAGCACCCGAGCACAATTGTTCCACACACGTCAACTCTGTTCCACACAGTGCATTAACCCACGCCAAGAGCTCTTTCCGCCCTAAAAAGTACGCACTGCCACTCATGCCAGCTCTTAAGTATCTAGTATAACAACACGGACACACGATAAACAGACCGACATTATCATCTCTTTATGCCTTTCTCATCATTATTACATTTTTGTAAAAGAACCCATCTAGTCCACTGATTGGTCAAAATCCCAGTTCACAAGTCGATTCCGCATTTTGCGCACCATTGCGCGCGACCATCACTCCGAGTGCGCACTCTCCGCGCCCACCATAGCGCTCGGCAACGACGACGCATCGGCTCGTGGAGGCCGCAAACGTCAACGTGAAGCCTTTTCACACCTGCCCACGCGACGTAAAATAACTATGGAACCCTCCGACGACAAGGAAAACCAGGCGCCGAACGCTAGCTCCAATTTGCTGCTCGAGTCACTCATGGAGCAGCTGCCGATGCCGACGGTGCGTTATCCGGACGCCGAGGGACAATTTACACAGATTTTACACATTGGAGAGTCGGCACGTTCTATTTTCTTACTGGAAAAGGCCACGGAGAGGCGTCTGCGACTTGTGATCGCACTTAAAGAGGCTCCACGATCGGTCATCAAGTGGCTGATGCTATTGCGTTGCCCATTGAGCGGCAATCCAGGACCTTATAATAAGCTACGACTACTTCGACGTGCGCTGACGTGCATTGACTCAGAGAAGGCGCGGGAAACGGCCGAGTACACGGAGATTTGTATCATGCTGGCCAAGTTGAGCGAGTGAGTGATTCTTTCGATTTGGTTTTTGTATGGAGATAGAATGTTGACCTTTTATATTTGATAACAGTAGTGAGAGAGGCGTACGACAGAATTTCCAGGAGATGAAGAAACGACGAGTGGGGGAGAAACAACCGTTGCGGTATGAAGAAGAGGCGGCGTTTGAATATGAAGCAGGTACGTGGTAATGGCGAGAGAAAGAGTGAGCGAGAGAGAAAGAGAGAGGAGTTGTTTTAGATGTTTATGGTGTTTTTTGTAGGAAACAAGGAAGCAGCGGAGGAGATTTTGGAGCGAGGAGTGGACAATGACGCTCTAACGTCAATGCAGAAGAAGGAGTTACTGAAGCGAGTTATTGCAGGCAGAGCAGGTTGGGTGATGGCGTTCTCGGGCTCGCCGCAAGAACAGAAGGTACTAGCGCTACGGACGAGGATGCAGGCACTCAGGAGGACACAAGACAATAATATGACCAATAGAATGCAGAATGGTCGAAAAGTAGTTGCTACTACTCCACTTTGTCGTGCAGTAACGTCACTTCAGCCTTCGGCTATTCCATTGGACACAACACCTAGAAGACGGGATGCACTCACTTCGGACTCGATTCACATGCTGATGACGCCGTCGAATGCGACACCGGTCACCCATAGCCGAAATGGAGAAGGTTTTACGACCGTGTTTAAGACACCACGTAGTGGAAACAAATCGCCGTTGCTCACGACACCCTTGCTCCCGACACGATCGAGTCATAAGTCGCAGTCGACATCGAGAAAGCCCGCTGCGCGTTTTACACTGAGTGCGAGCAGTAGTGTGAGTGTTGACACACCATAGCTCTAACTATGCGTAAAATGTCTTTTCTTATAGGAGGTCCACCACTTCGAGTGATTGCCACCAATTGCGACGATGAAAACGAAAATGATGATGACGACGACGCTATGATGGAGAGTCAAACGACCCCAACAATGCCGAATAAACCAACAGCTTCAATCGAGGTTCGCGGGCTATCTCATCATTTTGATGATTCTTGTTGGGCTGCACTTGACTTGTTGACACTGGTTTAATTTACAGTGTCGAGAGGCTGATAAGACCATCAGTGCATTGCCTGCAACCAAGTCAGAAATAATGCCTAAGCCTAAAATCGATGTGGGCGATATTTCCCATATATTGAAATGGAATCCAGATAAGGACAAGGAAGACAGAGGCACACATACCGGCAGCAAGGACACTAAAGTCTTGCTTGATAAATTTGCGAAGCCCACAGAAAAAACTGAAGCACAACTCAAGAGATCTGTCGAAAAGAGACCACCAAAGAAATTAATTGAGGCGCTGCCTGTGCCACCAGCAGGGGTGCAGCGCTTACCGCAGAGCAGAGAAATACGATCAGTCTCGATGAAGGTATCAGCGTCCGACAGCAAGTCCTCTGCCCTCGAGCTTTTTCGGTCCCCTAGATTGCAAAGCTCATTGAATAGTAGAGAAGGTACAGCGTTGGGAGCGTATGTGCCGCCAAATAGCAGCAGCAGCACACGTGCACATGATCACCATCGTTCCCCGAAGCGCCGACAACTTGACCTGGATGTTCCTTTGACAAAGAGTCAAGCTGATCTGAGCTCACCAAGCTCTGTATCGTCGTCGTCGTCCCCACCGGTGGCGTCAATGAGCAGCGCTTTGTCACGGGATGCACTGGAATCGCTAACGAGCAGAGTCGTGGTGCGTCCGGCTCGGTTTTGCTTTCTTCTGTCAGGTGCGAAAAGTCATTATGCTTGCTTTGTCCGAATTTGTAGGTGAACGGGTTGAAGTACATAAAATTGGAGCAGATTGGAAGTGGTGGTAGCAGTAAAGTCTATAGGATGCTTGGCCCCGATCTCAAGATTTACGCGTTAAAGAGAATCAAGTTGAAAAAGCTGGATGCACAAAGCATTGCTCAGTACACGAATGAAATAAATTTGCTGAAACGATTACAAGGAAATCCGCATATTATCAAGCTTATTGCTGCCGAGCAGGATCTTCAGCAGCGGCAGATCAACGTGGTATGATACAAATAGCGCTTTTCTCTTGTGAAGCGGTTTCATTGTATCGTGCTGCGTACTTCTTGTTTCAGATAATGGAACATGGCGAGATCGATCTTAGCGAGCGACTTCGCAACCTGAACGGCGGCATGGATGAAAATTTGTTACGAGTAATTTGGACTCAAATGCTTCAAGCTGTTGATGCCATTCACAGAATGCGAATTATTCACGGTTAGTTTTGGTGATATATCATGAGCGATATCCTTGTACTTACGCGATGTATGTGACTGATATCAGGCGATCTAAAACCAGCAAACTTCTTGTTTGTAAATGGCGCGCTGAAGCTGATCGATTTCGGAATTGCAAAGGCAATTCCTTCGAACGATACGACAAATATTGAACGCGACAGTCAGATCGGCACGGTCAATTTTATGTCTCCTGAGGCTATACAAGGCAATACCTTGCCTAATGGCGAGCGCCATCCTGAAGGAAAGATGAAGGTCAGGGGATAACAATGTTTGCGGTATCGACGTTGCCTTACCTCGTTGCTCTTTTGCCTTTTACCTAGGTTGGCCGCGCAAGTGACATTTGGTCGCTAGGGTGCATTCTCTACCAGATTGTGTATTCAAAGCCCCCATTCGCGGATGTGCGCAGCATCATAGACAAATTTCGCTGTATCATCGATCCGGCTGTACCAATTCCGTTTCCTTCGCTGCAGAACCAAGACCTGGAAAGTGTAATTCGCTCCTGCTTGCAGCGAGATCATCGCCGTCGACCCCCAATCACCGGAGAAAGAGGCTTATTGAACCATCCATTCTTGCGGAGTCGAGGCTCGAGCGCGTTCGTTTTATCAAATAACGCGGTGACCATGTTTAATGCGCCACAAGTTCTGTCGCAGCTCGGTGATCTGTTGCACTTGCAGGGATTACCAAGTGATCGCGTAAACATGTTCATGTCCATCGGACTGGAAGGTCTACGAAATGCAAGTACCGACGTATCTCGGACCTCTCACGGCTACAACACGCAAGAGCGGCGAACCGATATTTAGTTTTCGCGTTATGCTTTCTAGCTTCCGAGATCAAGGGCACGTTGTGGGTGGTCGTTCGTGGGTGACCAGACTACCGAGCTGTGGCGCTTGACTAACGATTGAGCTGCATTCGCACGAAAGTATCACTCGCCTTTGGTATTAGTACAATAGAGAACTTTCGTTCAGAAAGAAAAAAATGTTAAAAGTCGTGTCTAATTGTCTAATTTTCAAGAGCTGTTCGAAAAAACAGCTTTTATCGAAATCGTACTAAATTACACTCTATCCTACTTTTTCCACCAATCACTACCTTTGGCTTGTCCTGCCACACAATGACGTCTACTAAGGTCTTCGGGGGTTACCACGCCATCGCGTTGCCATTATCACACAGCTCGTTCAAGCATTTTATTTATGCAAAACAGCACAATACTAAGCCTAGCGCTACTGCTGAATCCGTTTTAACTGCTAACCGCACCGCATACGTGGTGAATTTGCCTGTCAACACATCGGAAAAGTGGCTTCGAACGTGTCTGGAACCTCTTGGTGCTATTCAACACGTTGTTGCTGGCTCTGGAGGACAATTCAACAAAGAAATAGATGATGAAGATGTTGCAATTGATATCACAGTCAATCGCACAGCTCACGTTGTGTTTAAAGCCGAGAAATCATTGGACAAAATGCTCCAAGTCGACATTTTAGAGACACCTATTCCAAGAATAATTCGTGGTCTCCAAGGTGCTTTAGTCGTAACCTTTTCATGTGGTTATGAAGCTAATAATGTTATGATTGAGAGTAGCATACGCAGCCAAGTACCGTCGTAATCGTCCTGGATTATCGGTCCTAAAGGAGATAGCGGATCGCTATATGGCGTCGTTTGATGAAAGAGAAGAGGAGGATTTGCGTCGACGTGAAGAATTAAAGAATCAGGTGGACGATGATGGATTTCAGACAGTGGTAAATACCAAGAAACGTGGTATTGTCCAAGCAGACGAGGTGCTGGTCCGGCCTGCCAAGAAGCAAAAGAGCAAGGAGATTAACAATTTTTACCGTTTTCAAACGCGTGAAAAGAAGCGAGACCGTACGTTTGTGGAGTTTGTTTGTGTGCGTGAGAGGTGGTTTTACTAAGTGGTCGGTTGTGATTGGGGACACAGAGCTCAAGACACTACGTGAACGCTTTGAAGAAGACCGCCAACTGGTTGAGAAGATGAAGAAGGCCAACAAATTCCGACCTGAGTAGTTTGTCGACCTTGAAAGAGCCGCCGTTTGGTTCCGCAGTGAAATAATAATCGTAACTGCTAACGATGCGAGATTTGTGCGATAATAGATTGTCAACGCATAAGCAAACCAACTGCCGCAAAAGCAACTCTGATGCTGAGCTTTATGCTTTGTGAACTTCGTTCGGGTGTGTGCTGCTTTACGATAACTGATGAGAGAGGCACATTCCGCGGGTTGAAATTGACCCAGTGCTTTTTGCACACCGGACTGAATTGTTAGATCATCACCTTTGTACAACGACTAGCGCCGGAGTTTGCTCTTATACAAATGGCGCACCGTTAACGCAAGGTATAAGCATCACCTCGCTTATCCGAATCCACAGCAAGTAGCTGAACAATCTAAAATTAATCATGTATTTCTTCATTAAATTGCGCCGAGCTAAACGGTAAATGAGGTATGCTCTTGCTACATGAAGCAGAAAGAAAACTTGTGAGCCCGGATACGTTACGCAATTTTCTGCTGGCACATGGTATCTTGAGCTGGCTTATTTTGCTTGTTGTGGTCGACGCAGCTAGCACGGACAAGCTGGCACACGTTATCATACGGCATACCGTCGGTGCCGCACACTATAAACTCGTAGGGGCATTCTTGACCACGCGTGTTGTCCTGAAGCTGCACGCAATTTTCTTCATTTGAATGAGGGGTAGATCCGTGCTCTTGCACTTTTTTCTGTTGCTTCAAACTTGTTCCAAGACATCGTCAAAATTGGGAGCCTCTGCCGTGATTGGGAATTTAGGGCCTACGCCTCCAAAGTTCGGCAGGTTGTTGATGTCAAAGGTGTTGCGATGTCCTGTATCGAAGCTGCGTGAAGCGGCGATCAGATCATTCATCAGATTATTGCTCATATCGACGGAAAGACCAGATTTCTCGTATGAAAAGGGACCAGAGCCAAGGTCGGACTGATGAGCGAGGTCAGCTTCTTGAGGTGATTATGGGATGTACTAAATAGACGTCGGGCGATCCCGTAGCCATCTTAAGCTCCGATTCGTTAATACGCCGATAGTGAAAAAGCTACACCGCGTGCCTGCAGCTTAACAAGCAATGCATTCATCGGCCGTAAAGTTGCCACTGCTGTCTGCCACACGGTAGCGCATGTACGTTATGATCTCATCGATTCTCTCTGCATCCACAGCAAATATTTACAGTTCCAAAGCATCATATTTGACATGTGGGTGAGTCTCCTCATGAGGCTCCGTCTTCTCGGCCTTGTGCACCTGCAGCACCGAAGCTTTGAGCGCTGTGTGCCCCACTTTTTCCATAAACTGGTCTATTAGGTTCACCATCTCATTATTGGATACATCGAGAAAGATGATTTTCACAGCAATGCTGTTAGCCCGATATCCAGAAGACATTGATCAATTCGCCACAGCCTGGAGGACGATATGGGAGGTCGCAGGGACCGTCATCATCACAATGCTCTGGCAACACCGCGTGGACAGCGTTTTCCACAATGCGAATATCCAGATGCAAGCCAGTGAAGCCTTGATTTGGGGAAGGATTCAGCTCCAACTGCGGGCGCTCACCAAACGTCTCCATTGCAGGGCTGACACGGCCGTGCGTGGCGCCCAACTTTCTGCATGTTACGACATATTTATATCAGAACCGAGAGGGCTGTCCGGCTTTCATAGCCGGGCTGCCAGCCATAGGCAATGCCTGGACCCCCCAGTGTTGCTAGTGTGGTTAACTACCTACCAGAGATCTTGCACTAACCAGTAAATAGACAATCTGTTCTCTCTCTCTACATCGAGAAAGATGATTTTCTCACTGGTTCTGCAAAAGCGATGAATGTCTTTTCGTCGTCCACGTCTCCTGCGACGACTCTGTATCTCTTTTTCTAGTGATTACTCTTGATTCTTGAACCTGAAGGGGCTCGTGTGGTCTCGTTGATTCAAAGCGGGACATCGGCGGCACAAACGATAACATTGAAGTTGAATGCGTGAAGTCGATCATAAAAACGGTTGAAGCAGTCTGCATATGGCCATAAATCACATGACCACGTTGAATGTCAGACGTAGCACAACATAGAAAGTGGCATGATAGCCAGTGTTAGTGACCAAGCCAGGCCAGATCTACTGGAACATCAGATGGGCGAGTCAAAGAGTATTCTGTGGAAATCAGCATCAGACGTTGCTATTGAATGGTCAACCAATTGCTAGACTGACAAGCACATTGTGGCATTTCGGATAGTATCAACCAATAATATCTTGTCTTAACAGTCTGCTCAGGTCGGTGCAAAACACGGATATCGACTGCTTCGAGTTGAGATTGTTTGTAGAGACTGATCTGACATTGAAACGACAACCTCTTTCTATCACATGCTCCTTTCAAAGTCCGATAGTAACAAACGCAAAATCCGCGCAAACAAGTGTTCACCGTCTTGCGGTTTGAGCTGGACAACAGCTGTCGGGAGTCTCGTGACTCTGTCGCAAATCGATCGACGCACGATATCTGATCAGATTAGAAATCTTACGACTCTATGAAAGAAGTGTCGTTGCAAGTGCCACTTGGAATGGATTAGTTTATTTCCCATTTACGACTAATTCAAGAATTTGCTTCATACCCGAGACCCATTGAGAAAAACTCAATCATGCGTTTCAGCGTCTTCGTTACGTTACTCGTGGCCACATTTGTCGGGAGATGCGACAGCTTCATTAGCGCCAAAACATATTCTCTGGACGACCGGACTTACGATAGCACCGAAGTCCGCCGTCTTCGTGGTAATGAAGACATCAAAGAGGAAAGAAATGAAGCGCTAGCAGAAGCAGTCTTACACGGAGTGACTGCGGTTAGATCATCGGCATCTCCGAAATATGTTGATCGGACTGCTGACGAGATCAATAGTCTAGCAAAGAAGATTGTCAAAGACCACGATTTACCGAAACTCAGTAACGAAGATTTCGCGAAACTAGTGGCAGAGCTTGCTGTTGTGAAAAAAGAGGATAAGAAAAAGTGGTCGATGATCACAAAAGTGTTTGTTGTCTCACTGGCTGGTGTTGGTATTTCTTTTGCTTTGTACGCACTTTACGAGTTGCTGACACCGTACGGTGCCTAGTCGACAACATCTCCGGCATACACCAGAACGGCGACTTCGGGCTTTGCGTAACAGCAGTTAAGCTATAATTGTTGGTGCATACCGAATGCTCAAGCTGGTTTTTTTGAAAGCCCGGCTTACTTGGAGTTTTTCTGAGGTGTAGACGTAAAAAAAAATTGGAATTCAAAGTGGATTGATGCTTAGCACTGCAGTAACAAGTAATATACACGTACAACGAATTCGTTGTATTTGAAGCAGTCAGTACCTGTATCCTTGATGGTGTCTTCAAACGAGTAAAATTTTAGGACAACTTTTCTTTCCATGCCTTAGTAGCCGAAGTCGTCAACACCAGCCGTGGATTACGTCACATCCTCCACGCGTTATCCTGACTTTTGGGTCAAATTGGGTAGCATTGAGCAAATTGGCTGGCTTCAAAAGTTTCTGAATAGTTATAGACGACTTTGTACACCGGTCTAAACGATGCTTCTCCCCGGATATCGTATCATTGACATTGTCAACCTGAGCTTCAAAACAATCTGTTCGAATCTAATCTACTTGTCTAGAATCAACAAAATGCATCTGATGAACTTGGCTAACTCACACCAATCTATAGCACACCAATCTATAGTAGGTGTGTTTAGGCAAATTTCTTCCTTGTTCATTTGACATTCTGAAAATCAAACCGCTTTCACAAAGAAATGCGTGGGTTCCACCGATTTCAAATTTGTAAAACCTGGTCGGCTCATAAAACCTTCAGCGATAGTTAAAGGTGCAAGTGGTCAGACCTTTACAAAGTACAGTTTGTTGAGGAGACTGATCTGTTCTGTAAACAACAGGCTACTCACCAATCAAAAGCTCAGTCACACGCTGATGTTGGGAATCTGGCTCGGTTATCTGATTCGATTAGAAATCATCGACTCTCTTCAATGGAAAGAAAACTCTCATTGTGCTGGTGCCCCTCGGTATTCATACAATTTGCTTTCCATCAACGATTCATTCAAGAATTTGCTTTGTGTCCGAGACTCGTGATTGAGATTCAAGCATGCGTTTCAATGTCTTGGTTGCCCTAGTCGTAGCTACGTTTGTCGCGAGCTGCAGCAGTTTTGTCAGCGCAAGAACCACCACTCGGGATGACTACACCTATGACGGTAAGGAAACGGTTCGCCATCTTCGAGAAAATAGTGACGTTCAAGAAGAGAGAGCGACGATTAATATAGCTGAAGAAGCAGAAAAATTGCTGGAGCCATTGCATGGCAACTCATTTTTGACGAGTCAGAAGGCCGATCTGCCTGTACAGGCTAATAACGAAATATTGCACCAGGCTACCGGTGAAGGCACGAATGAAAACCTCAACGGACACGAGATTCCTCCACCCGACAACCCGTCCCCTGGCCTGGACACCATTCTCGAAAATAAGCCTGAAGGTGAAGAAATTACGGCGGACATGACGCTTGAGACACCCCCTTCTTCCATGGATTGGAATGTGTTTATTAATAAGTTTGATCCTGAGGAATTAAAGTTGCTGGAGAAACGAAACATTAATTTGGAAGAACTACGGAACGGTAACCTGAAACAAATCTACAAAGTCATGAAATACGCT
The DNA here is from genome assembly GCA_011800735.1 of Peronospora destructor. NCBI lineage: Eukaryota > Oomycota > Peronosporomycetes > Peronosporales > Peronosporaceae > Peronospora > Peronospora destructor. The sequence continues at coordinate 299,223 of WBRY01000018.1, read as the reverse complement.
GTCAACGGTACCAAGAAGGAAAAGGGATTTTGGACCAATGTGATCTTCTACCTGTTGTATACAATTGGTTTCGCCTCTTTCATGACCATTGTTTACATGCTCATGATTGGAGGTCCAAAGCCCCGGACCTCGTCAGGTGCTTAGGAGCTGTCAATCTTCTCTGATGGTCCCAGCTAATTTGTTTGCTAGGAAAATTGGAAGCGCAGCTTGCTTGGACTGTTTGGAGATGTACTTTTTTTTGACTGTGTACGACGCTTCGGTTATGGACGGTTGACCCGTTACTAGTCGATAAAAATATACATTCTTTTTGCCTTTGTTTGCTGTAGACATGAAGGCTACTTATTTTCACTCCACGAACAAATGTTTGAAATACTTTGCGGTGTGCAATAAACTGGAGATCGGTTCGTTTTATTTGTATAGTGCTTCAGTAGCATCTACCTACCTCTACTATTAGATAAAGAATACATGCACACGCATTCTTTGTATCTGAAGCAGGACCTTTATCCTTTACGGTGTCTCTGGACGAGCAATATCCTTTCAACTAGATTCCTTTCCGTACCGTAGTGGCCGAACTTGCGACACAAGGTGTGGAAAGCACCTACACATTGCCATAGGAACTTGACATTGGAACACGTAGTCGGGCATTTGATCTGCATTGGTATCACCAATGTCATCGCAACTTTCTTGGTGATACTGATCTAGAGGCATCCTTTCTGTGGCTAACTCTCGTATCAATACTGACGAATGAACAGTCTTCTTTACGAATTCACCATTGCTCAGAATATGAGACGTCTCAAGCAGCCGACCATAGTACCCTGCCCATATTGTCTGTCTTACCGTTTCAGGATTTCCAAACAATCGTTGAGCCACACTGGTCTTCAGCTTACGCTTGTAGTTCTCATCACTGATACATACCAGCTTTTCCATTTCCTCATTACTCTTGTGTCAGCCAGTCTTTTCCACGACTTTGTCCAGTATATCTTCGGACGATCTCCGACCAATCCACAGTGTGAACCTCGAGATCGTTGTCAAAACCGTTGCAAGCCATGACCTCTTCAACCGCTTGCTAGAACTCTTCTGCTTAAGTACAGCACGCGCATTGCAACATTCCTCATGTCCTACAACCCTTGGCAAAGCGGCGACATGCTACTTTCGTTGCAGCCTTCTCTATTCTAACCCAAGGCCTTGCGCTATCCTACACCAAACAGTCTCCAATTCCTGGGCATGATAATCCTCGACACACCTTGTAGAAAACGTGATCGCAAGCCCATCGTTCGGTTTGAACAGACAACATTTTAAAAGGCGTCTTTATAGCCAGGGCTTTTCATGTGTAAACGCAACCGAGAAACATACATACTTTCCGCTGCTTGCAACACGTTTGAAGTCCATTTAAGTTGCTTCGTAGACTACAACCCGGTAAATGTTGTGGACTCTGAAATCTCACTTGGTGGTCGGATGTGCTTGCAACATTTGGTTCAATACGATAAATACTCAAAATAACTCCTGGCGAAGAGAGGGCATTGTGTCACTCAAATCCTAACCTTGCCTTGTGTCACCTAGCTCAAAGAGACTGGTGTGGTAAATAGTACGATGTCAAGTATTCATGCGTTTAATGATCCTGCACAGAGCCTAGTACATTTGGCAGTTGATGGCGAGCTGATAAGAAGTCAAGCATCGCAAGAACCGGCATAGAGCCTAGGACCTGGTGCGGTTGGAAGGGTGCGCTAGCTACCATAGCAACGACATCCACTTCCAGGCCAAAGGTTGTGGTGACTCGAACAACGAGTACCAGACAAATGAGGACGATCAAAGCACGTCGAAAAGAGTGACCCTTGGGATTAGTCCCGGTCCAAGAGGACGGACGGACGCACGAGATGTTCGAGGCCGTGGAAGACAAGATGCTGGAGGCATCCTCAGTTCAGGTTCTTGAGCATGTCTTGAGATCTACCGAGGAGATAGTAAATCTCTTGGAGATGACGTGGGATATGTTCCTGTCCGAATCAAAGGAAAAATGATTCACGAAATAGATGCACGTGTTCCAGAAGAAAACTTGTTAGACTGTTGCTCTTCGTCCACGATGAACCTGAGCGTCTTGGAAACCGACAAGAAGAAACGGCTTGCTGCTCAAGGCTGGGAAGCTTTGAAGGACAGTCTTTTTATGACGTTCTGTAAAAATACCGTGATGTGTTTCCAGCAGAAATGCCAAGCCGCCTACGGCCGATAGAGTCGTCAGGCACGAGATTGACCTGAAACCTGGTACCAAGTATTGTGTGATCAGGCAATGGCCATGCCGATGGAACAAGTCTATTACATCGATGAGTTCTTCGATAAGCGAGCTAAGGCGGGACATGTACGTGATAGCAAGTCGCCTCACTGCAGCTCAACCTTCTGTGCGCGTAAAGCTACACGTGGATGGCGCGTGATTGAAGCTTATAATAAGCTAAACACGGCCACCATTCCGGCGTAAACGACAATCCCGCGAAAAGATGTCCTGTTGAACTCAATAAGGAAGTCAACTATCTTTTTCGCCTTGGACCTGAAGAATGACTACTATCAGGCTTACATGAGAGAGATCGATGTAGCGAAAACCGCAGTAAGCACCCCAAGCGGTATGCTATGACAATAACTTGTGATGCCCTAGCGGTGGAAAAGCGCACCGACGACATTCAACCGAGTGATGGCTCACAGGATGCGTCAGCACCGTGCTTACGCGCCCCATTACTTTGACGATGTATTCGTTCTTAGCAGGGCCGAGAGATTGAGTCGCGCGAGCGCCATCTGGACGCTGTGCTGAAGACTCTGGGTGATGCTTAACTGTATGTTAACTTGGAAAAATGCATCATAGGGGTATATCTAGCTACCTGTACTGGGTTGCATCGTCGGTACACACGATGTACGAGCAGGCCTAAAATAAGTAACGGCTGTAATGGTCAGTTGATCGAAGTAGCAAGTGGATGCGTTCACATCAGTGGAGCAATCTTTTGTAGAGGCACCGGTCTTGGCATTGCCAGACGCGGATAAGCCCTTAATGTCGTCTACGATGCAAGCAATCTTACAACTGGCAGCGCGCTCACGCAGTAGGATGACGATGTCGTTGACAGTGTCAGCTCGTACCAGTCCCTGTTGAAAGCTGCGGAACTGATTACCCTGTGCATCACAAGGAGCTACTATGCTTTGCCAAGTTTCAAGCTTACCCTGTTGAGCACCGAAACGTTTGTGGTTTACACGGATCACGCATCACTACGGGCCGCAATAAACTCACCGACCTCTCACGTAGGATGGCGAGGTGGCTTACATTGCTTTCGAAAATTGTCTTTAGAGCTGACTACAAGACGGGTGAGACGAATGCCTTGGCTGAAGCGTTATCGCATAGATTAGACTTCGAGGAAGACACCAAGAAAGTGTGTCTCGTGCTAAGGCACAAGTTTAGTCGTCAACACTGACAGCCATGAAGATCTACCATGTGACGAGCTCTTTGGCCTCCGAGATAAGGAGAGCTACAGTCAGGACGAACGTTGTCGCCTACTGTTCGATCGCTTCAGTAGACGCAAGGTTACCTTTCCGTCGCACAAGAAAGCGAAGCTAAGTCGCTTCAACTACAGCGATGGCCTATTATGACATCAGCTATCACTTTGTGCTCCCTTGAAAATATATGTACAGATCTCAATCTGACCATTCTTTACGAGCTCCATGATGCACCATCGAGTGGGCATCTAGACCGTACAAAGGCATTCTTACGAGTGTCAGAGGAATTACGGTGGTTCCACCTATATCGGTGGGTGGCCAATGATATTCGATCCCGCGAACGGTGTCAGCGCGTTAAGCTGTACCGTCTAGCAGTGCGCCATTAAAGTCACTCCCGATACCAACTGATTGTCGGAAATCGATCAGTTTGGACTTCATGTTTGGCATGCCGCCTGACCACAAGGGTCGGCGGGACTCGTTGTCTTTGTAGAAAGACTGAGCAAGAGACACTTCTAGCGCATGCAGCGCCACGAGCTCAGGCAAGGAAGCAGCTATCTTGTCCCTGGATCACGTGTATCGACTTACACGGAATGCCTGATCCCATAGTATCAAACCGGGATTCGCGTTTTACGTCGAGTGTTTGGCGTCATGTGTTTGAGTTGCTGGGTAGCAAACTCTACATGTCAACAGCCCATCATCCTCAGACCGATGGCCGGAGTGGAACAAGCCAATTGAGTCATGGCGGATGTATTACGCCCGGTAGCGACTCCTAAGGAATGGAGAAAGCAATTGCCATTCGTAGAGGTTGCTATCAATAATAGTGTCCACGCCAGTACGGGTGAGACACCCGTTATATATAAAAGGACTCCGCCATCCGCGGTCGCCAGTCTCGTTTGTGCACAGCCTGAGTGTTGTGGGGTAGGAGCCTTTCACCACACTCGGAGCAAATGCGAGAGAGGGCCTAAGGTTTGCCGAAGTGACGATGACCTACGAGAGGCATCAGTCTACGGCAAAAACTACACTGCCAGTTTAGCAGTGGTCACGACAAGGAATGCCTGTGCTTCTTAATGAATACGATATATCTGTACCCGCAGTGTCAACTCATGATCGACCTCTTAGGGGCGTCATTGGCAAGCTGAATGCTAATTGCGTGAGCGAGGCCTAACGCTTTGTGGATGAGCGATTAGCCGTCACACGAAAAGCCCGTGACGCAATGGCAAGCGCACAGGACAAACAAAAACAGTATGCGGACTAGCATGGTCGCAACAACATGAACGTTTTCGTGTGGGGGACAAAACTCTACTGTACCTACCCAAAAATGCAGTTTCCGTACTACCTGGTGGTACGACTAAGCTACTGCCTCGATTCATTGGGCCATTTACGGCGGTCGAGGAGGTCAGAGACCTAAACTATAGGCTCACCGTCCCGCCATATATGAAGACGCACCCTGTAGTTTACGTGGGTCATCTAAAGCAGTATGTGGATCCATCCGCATCGGTCTAGCGTGATCAATGGTGACGCCGACCGTGAGTCGAACGTCGTTGCCGCGGAGGCGACGGAGAAGATGAAAGCTTCCAAGCACCGAGCGACCCTCGCTTTGCAAAGAGCTTGAAGAGCGAGGAGGACTCCGCGTTTGACGCGAGTCACTCATCAAAAACCGCTTCAAAAGGTCCAGATAGAGTTTCAACCGGTCATAGCCCTGGCGATTTATCGCGCGATCATCGCTCAGATCAGAAATTAGGTGAGACTTGCCTCTTGAGATCCACAATCCGCCTACTGACAGCAGCGCTCTGCGCCTGCGTCCGGACGCAGAAGGGTAGGCAACCGCGAGTAGGTGGGCGAAATTGAAGGTCCTATCGAGCGCCACCTGCATTGGGAGATGCGGGTAGGGTAGTGTAACGGGCTATATGCCAAAGGTTAGACGTACCCGTTAGTACGTAGTACTTACTGGGGAGGTGTGTATTTATACCTACCACTTGGGTGAAGCACATCATGTGACCTACCCTAGTGTATGTGATATACACAAGGTGTATTCACATTGAAGGAATGACGCCCAGCAGGGACTGGCCTCATCGAATGACGTCACGGACAGACGTTATTCGGTAGCTGAATATAAATATACGAGGGACTCGCATCTAAACAGACGTGCGTCCAATCATTGCATATCCGCCAATCATCTTATAGATTTGTATTCAAACACATTGAAAATAAATCAGTCTTAGGCTTTCTACTTATCTTACAGTGCGCACGAGAATGTGAGAAACCGCCTCCGTGGCGCCACTAGTAAATTGTTGTGTGAGATCGCTTAGGCGCCCTCCAGCCACCTCGCAGCACGCGAGAGAAGACGGTTTAACCGCTTCCTCGTTAGTGCCGAAGGTGTGTGCGTGTAGTGCGTGGCAGCTTATAAAGCGCCCGCCTACAATACCAACTTACTTTGTTTCAAAATTCTATACGGGAAGCTGTACGAGAAGTGACACAAGAACGGCAAACGGGGACAACATGCCGCTTGCATCTGTATTGGAATTGTAGAAACAGGTGCTACTTCTTCGTCTCGTCGACGCTGCGAACGCTTTGCCCAGCCAGAGCATAATGCTTGTACATGTTAAAATGTAAAAAGCATCTGGACACGAAAGGGTGCGAGAGACGGCTGATGACACTATCTAGATCGAGTAGATAAGGTGCTAAGACTGCAACCAACCGATGGAGTGGTCAAGAACCTCACTTGCGTGCTTCAAGTGAGCGGGCTGAAGGTAGGCAAAGTGTAACGTCATAATTCTTATTACCACAGTGTGATTATTAAGAACAGGGTATGAGCCCAATTGATAGATGCCACTAACACAGCACAGACGCCGCCAGCCACCGATCACGGAAGAGCCGTGACGGCACCTTTCATGGTCATCAATTTGCTAACCCACGAAACGTGCGCGGAAGTGAACGACAGAGTTTTAAAAATGCTGATGGGGCTCGAAGGTTGGATGGAGCATATGAAAGCGTCTTAGATGCATAGCGATGAAAATGGGCGACTCCGAGGAGCTATCAAGAGTGGCCTTTCCAGCTCTCTGCTCGAAGGCACCACAGTAATACACAAGCGGGCTATATTTCGTGTGGAGTGCAAGAAATGCAAGTTGCACTTGGTATCGACTCTAGAGCTTCAACCTACGCTAGGATACATGTAATGTCTAGGAGCTTCGAGATGCTTCTATGAATGTTGTGTTGGTCTTAGATAGCTAGATGTTCGATAGTTCTCATTTGTACGCTGACAAAGCCACTGACAAGACTCCGGGGGGTCGAAACGTGTCTGGCACGCATTCATTTACAAGTCGATTCATTTTTACTTTTACACAAAACGTCGGTAAGCTTTATTCGCGCCTGTCATCACGCGTAGACGAACGCTTCCGACTTGTGACAGTGCCAACGTCTCTCCATCCGCCATATTGCCTTTGTATTGCCTTTGTAGCCTGTGCGTCCTCCAGCAGACACGAAGTGTCGAAAATTGATCCACTGTCCAAATTTCATTCGTCTTGTTCGTGTTCGCATCTTCAACAGCAAGCATCAGATTCGTGCTTTTTCTATTGGGTGTCGGGCTCTTGTTCTTGCCTTTGAAGTCGTTAGATCTGCACCAACTCTGCCATGACGTCCGCCATGATTCTTCCCGTCTTAGCTGCGACATTCTTTGTTGTTGTGGTCAACTTTGCCGCAACTGAAACACGTCCGCACCTCTTTCTTCGTTAAGACCTCTCGACGTGAGCACCGACGTCTCTCCCAGCGCATGTGGAGCTGCTTAAGTAGTGTCCAAACAGTCATCTTTAGCGTTCTCGGACCAGGCAAAGCCGAATGCGTGCTGGGCCATCGCTACCTGTTGAAGGAGCGTTCGCCCCAGTCAAGGAAACCGTAGTCGAGCCCATGGCTAAGCTCGCTCTCGTCGAGATATCTGATCAACAGCTTCCACTGATGCGCGTCTGATACTGGATGCGCAGGACCAGCCGCCTGCTGCTTACGCGGCGACGCTTGCTGCACTGGAAAGCGCTGTGGCACTTACTAAGACCCAAGTGGGTTGACGTGCGCTGCTTGTGCCGGTGACGCTTTTTGTCGTCTCGGTGGCGAGCTCCCAAGTGCGTCCAAGTGCATTGGATCAGCGTTGTCCATGTTGCGACCACTGCAGATCACTCTTGGGCTTGCCACCTGTGCTCCGGCCAGCGTCCGTGCTGCCTCGCTTGTCAGGTATATCTCGACTTCTCCTACTTGGTGACGACTACGCATAGCATCACCAAAGGTCATCTTGGAAATTATCACCTGCGCAGGTGTTCAACTCCTCCATTGTCCAGCTCCACGCCAGTCTGGACATCTTGCAGCCGTCGTTGAGTTTTTCTATCGTTCTCCCTATCTCTTGACCAGTCATCAATTTCCTTGACTTCCCTTTCGGTTGCAGATCTCATCCCAGCGAATAGCGCAGTTATCAAACCAAGCCGCTCGAGAAAAATGGATTAGTAGTATATTAACGCGTACCACCAAAATTGACGTTATACTTGGCCCTAACGACATCTGCTCGATGCTGATCGACTCATCCGAATCAACTTCTAGATTTCGCCGACAGTTATCGTGACGATCTTGTGCAGGAATATCAGGTATTCGCAGATATTCCTGCACAAGATCGTCACGATAACTGTCGGCGAAATCTAATATCAGAAGCACCAGTGAGCGTGATTAGCTTCTCAGCAAACGATCACCACACGATGATCACCGATAGAGATCGCAGCTGACCAATTCATGTGCGTTGATTGCTCCAGGGGTAAAGCCAGCTTCCTGCAATAACTGTGTAAGGCGCCGTTGCATCCAGCTTGTTCGAGGTTTTTGTATCGGCCTACATAACGGTCCAATTAGCTTTGACCGTAACATCTTCAACACTGGATCTTCCGATATAATCGCCTTAAGCTCCTTCCGATGACATTTTACGTGATCTGATTCATTTTCTAGCCCCCAGGCTTCCCATCGCGATCCGTGAACTTCTGATTCGTTTTCCAGTTTTCAACCTTCACGTCACGATCGTGATGATGGTTTTAAAAAAGTACCAATGTGATATTCGAGTAAAAGTGAGTTTGACCTGTGGCCACAACCAGAAAAGAACTGCTACTCACACTGTAAAAACTCGTGGCAGGACGGACTTTGTGTTTTTATGCAACGAAGAAATTCTTACGCGCAGCAAACTCGATCAAGACTCGTAAAGACTTGCACCTATATGTATTGAGTAAGTTGAGTTCATATCACATTGTCATCGCCACGGAGTCTTATCATGTCACGATTGCCAGGACTACGCCAGCGAAGTGCTTCAGTTTATGCGCGAGGAGAAAGTCAGAAGGTAATTACCTCGTGCAGCTGCAAGGCGATTTATTTTGCCCGACAGCAGAGATGCTGAAGCAGTATGCTGGCGAGGCATACGTCAAGAGGCAAAACAATGGTCCGAAAGACTACTTATGTAAGCAACTATGACATTCCAACGCTGTTGTAACCGCTTTAGGATGGACAGATACGAGCGAGCGTTCGAGCTTGCATAGAATCTGTTGCGTTGCCCGAAAAAAATTGTGATACTAAATCCAGAATGCGGTCATGATTGCTCAGCATCGTGTGTTAAGGAAAACACTCCAAGACAAGGTACCAGCGTGCAAGAGCTACGGTATACGATCGTCGCAAGCTCGCGACTCAAGACCGAGCTGACGAGCATAAAGCCGATCGGGAGCCTTATGAAATAAAGCGTGGAATTGAGAGAGTAGCTTTATCTGGATCACGTCAAAGAAGCATACGCCCGCAAGCTCGCCCATATGTGACAGGCCGTTTCGGATGGCTGAAATGTGCGATGAACATTCTATACGGTTGGAAATCGCGGTTGTTTTGGTATTTCTGTATATACAAATTGAAGCGAGTAAGAGTGTTCCCAAATCGCCCAGAGAATTTGCTGATGGTCGACGAGGCGGATCGTTTTTAATTTGATAAAGCTCTGTTGCCAGAAGATAGTTGGAAGGCGATATGAAAGACGATAAATTATAAGTGGAGAAGATCGTGGACGTGCAATCTGGTCGAATAACACGTTACGCCGCGTACATTGACAATTTCAGGTATATTGGGAAGGTCATGCCGATACAACATGGCGGTCTGAATTGTAGGCTTTAGTGCAAGTATTTGAGACAGTTGGGCGAGTCAGAATCGCTTTAAGGCGATGTAATCGCACGAGGAGGAATCTCGTGAGTAATGGTGACTGGCTGTTAGAAGTGGTGAAAATACGCAAGATGGTTGCATATGTAAAAAAAGGGTTTCATGTGTGATGAGTATGAAGATCGAAGACCGAAAAGTAGTCGCCCAACCACAAGAAAAGAATGCCGATCTTTAACTTTCCAGACGTCAAGGACTTTGACCACGTTCTACAAGCTACAGTGCCCTAAATTACTGGGCGAGGAATCAAGCGACTCCTTAGCTCTACTTCAACTGCGATCGGACGAAGCAAGCACATAAAGGCAAGGCCCGCACAAGAGACCAAGTGGTCAGAAGGCAAATCGGTATATCATGGCGACTCAACAAGAGCACCTCAAACAACCTGCAATGCCTTGGCTTTCTGGGTTCGGTATGACTGGCAAGGTCGCTGATGCCGTAGATGATAAAGCTCTACATGACTAAAAATGCTAAGGATATCAGATCTCGTACGCGTTTGGACTCTCTCTGATCGTGATGTACGGCTTCGGCCGGTGCTTTTGTCCGTGTACATCCCCATCACCATCGAGCTTTGCGCCGACTTGTTGTGCTCAGCATGAAGCTTTACTACGGCTGACAGGCGAGGTAGAAGGGTCACGCCAGCAACTTCGTAAGAGCCAGCGCCGAGGTGGAAGCAAGCTGTCATTTTATCATGCCGTCGATTCAAGGTGCAGCGAGTGAAATCAGACCAGTCAATTAATCTCAGATGTCCATACAATAAGACGATAAAAGTAGACGTTGCCTCGAGCCAATGCGGTGGTGCATCTACAAGGACGCCCCGAATATGATAGAATAGTACATAAGCAGGTACGTTTTAACAGGAAGCGGATGAGGATTTATATCCGATTAGCATCTTATTGCCAGACTTGAGCATTGCGAGTCGCTTACCTTCTTAGCAACATCCGATTTCCGTGGCAGCTGGCGCAATGTGGCTATGGTGTCCGAGACAACGACCGAGGCTACGTCTGCTTCCGCTCCCATCAGCCGAAGGCTGTGCAGCTTAGATTTTGACATAGTTTCGAATGGATGATGTCACACAGGCTGCGGACGCCGCGTCTAGGCATCATCAAACTACATGTCCGATGCCGACTCCCTATAGCCATATGTAGAATGTGATGTCTTTCACGGCTTGTGTCGACGGGTTCGGGCACTAAGGCACGAAAACGAATCTTGTTTAAGGAATTACGCTTGTTGAACGTTAGACACCGTGAAGGATGAAGACTCTGCAGTACTTTAGAGAGCATTTACCCAACAGTAGACTGATAGTACAGTATATATCGAAGGCAAAAAGAATGTTAAATCGATCACCTAGTAACGGATCAACTGTCCTTGATCAAAAAGTACTTCCTACACAGTCAAAAGACGTGAACGCGTATACACCTCCAAACAGTCCAAGCAAGCCGCGCTTCCATCTTCAAAACGAGCAAACTATCCCATAAAATGGTAGGCACACAATCAGTGAAGATTGATAGCTCCTAAGCAACGCCCGGAGTCGTCGTTCCAATAACCCTTGTAGGCGGAAACCCTTTTGGGCCTCCTGTAATGAGCAGGTACATAAGGGTAACGAAAGAGACAACACCAATAGATGCCGCCACCCACCCGAGCACTTTGACCCAAAATGATCTTTCCTTCTTGGCGCCCTTGACAAACAGCTCGACGAGTTTTTCTACTTGTTTCGGGTCACCTTTATGTAGTAGCCGGATATTGAGACCGGCTTTTCCCAGTTTTTTTACGGCATCGTCGCCAAAATGTTGATACATATCTCCTACATTTTCCAGTTTGCCTGGAATCGAAGTCTTTCCCTTAAATAGGTTAGTAACGGATTTCATATTGAAATCCATGCCTCTCTCCTCTTGAACTTTCCTATCTTCTCCAAGGCGGCGGACCACTTTGGTGCTGTAGAAGGCGTAATCATCCAGAGCAGTGGTTCCCGCGCTGACAAAACTGCTGCAGCTCGCGACAAACGTAGCTACGACTAGGGCAACCAAGACATTGAAACGCATGCTTGAATCTCAATCACGAGTCTCGGACACAAAGCAAATTCTTGAATGAATCGTTGATGGAAAGCAAATTGTATGAATACCGAGGGGCACCAGCACAATGAGAGTTTTCTTTCCATTGAAGAGAGTCGATGATTTCTAATCGAATCAGATAACCGAGCCAGATTCCCAACATCAGCGTGTGACGGAGCTTTTGATTGGTGAGTAGCCTGTTGTTTACAGAACAGATCAGTCTCCTCAACAAACTGTACTTTGTAAAGGTCTGACCACTTGCACCTTTAACTATCGCTGAAGGTTTTATGTAGCCGACCAGGTTTTACAATACCCACGCAATTTCGTGCAAGAATCAGCGACTGAACTTCAAGCACAAAATTGCGATGAAGCGTTCTAATGGTGGACAGGGTGAGTTGCCAGGAGTCGGTTGCAAAACCTTGCCGGAATTTTGAAAGCTGTTGTGCTGTGCGAACGGCTGGCAAACACTGTTGAATATTCCAATGAGACGGAAATTCTTTGTTAAAAAGGGCACTTATTTGTCGTTCGCCTTTGGAGTAGAGAAATTCCGTCGGTATTCCTTGTTGCTTGTCAACCAGGTTGGATGCTGCGGTTAAAGACACAGCGTATCTTGAGCGATATAAAACTGTCCGTTGGTCTCCAGAGTCGGCTCAATTTCTGTCTACAAATGCATCGAGCAACGTACATACTTTTCCGCCCGCACTCGCTTAAAGTCCATTGGAGTTGCTTCGTAGACTACGACCCCGTTAAATGTTGCGGACTCTGAAATTTCTCATCTCGACCTTGGTGACTGGATGTGCTTGCAACTTTGGTTCAGTACAATAAAAACTTGAAATTCCACTGGCGATGAGAGGGCGATCGACCATGTCACTCAAATCCTTGCTTGATCTCTCGAGCAATATAACCTTCTGGACCACAAAAATTTGCGATTGCTGAACGAGCTCACTAGTAGCAAGCCTGCCTCCCTCATACCCTTCAGTCAAATACCGGAAAAGCCCTGTCAATATCTAAGAGCAAAGAAGAAGCAACACACGAGCTTGGTTGAGTCGACTATCATCTCACGGATGCGACGCTCCATATCGTGACGTAAAATTCTGGAGCGATAGCAATTGGACTATGTCGCAGACCCATGCCTTGCTTTTAATTTATCGAGTTAAGGTCACTGAATCAAACTGGCGGAATAGTTTGAAATGTTGGATGGAAAAATGTCAGTTGATGAGCCACCTCAAACGATCAGCTTTGAAAAGCCGAAAGGAATATAGGAAATGTGGAAGGATCACAACGTGATGCTGTAACATTGATGCCTTCCACATGTCGGCGAAAGACTGAAAAGCTACGATTGCTAGTTAATTCGGTGAGTCTGTTGCACAAGAGCTGAACGTTTGTATCCTTTTCAATGTAATTCCCCTTCGCTGTTAAGCTCGCAGTAAGAAATCCTGTTCCAATATTGGTTTTCCAAGGCACGGCAGTCATTGTCAAAGGTAGCCATGTCATAAGCTGACCTTTTTTATTCCCTTACTTCATGACCCATTTTTGATGCCACTTCACAATAAGCTCCAAAATGAGCTCGATAGCCAAGCGTGAACGGGAATGGAAAGTGTCGACTTTAGATGGTGACACTGCGGAAATTGCAGCCAATGTAAACTCCAAGCGACCACGCCTTTGTTCTCCTACGTCTTCTTTTTCTTCTGATGTAATTTCCGTCTCTCAGAGTCTTACAATAACGTCAGTAGAAGGTTTTCGAACACCTCACCCCATGACTGTCCTGGATGCCATCCGCACCAAGTTGCAAAGCACATCAGACCCTCACTTACAAGCACGTCTTTTGATACAATACAGCTCAGCTGCAGCATCTCCTAGGGCCATGACAGCAGCAGCAATTGACTTTCTCTTCTCGTTCCTACAGCAAAATCAGACGCAGTCGGAGACGCCGACCGATGGAAACCAGACCAACAAGGACACCCGTAGTAGCGGAGGTATTGTCGTGGGCGCCATTGTACGAGGACTTAGACAGCTATTGGCTGTCAAAGCTGCAGTGGTGGAGCCCATGATCCAAGTGGACGCCATGGGCGAGCAGCTCATGCAGTGCATGAGTGTGGGCGAAGATTTCAAGCTCCGTCGAGACATGATGCGCATCGCCGTGGACTGCCTTATGCTCACGAGTAAGTACAAACAGGTCGAGATGCTCCTGCGCACGTGTGTGCAAGACCACGACACTGGCATGCAGACCATCTGTCTGCGTGGGTATTTGAGACTGGATGACGATGGACGGTGCTTCGCTGTTGCACAAACGGCTTCGAATTTCGGGACAGTTGATGTTGTAGCGGAGCATTTTGACCGATTCGCGGCCTTTGTGTTGTTTGCACAAAGCGACGAAGTGAAAGTGCTGGCGGCTCAAGTACTCGTGGCGTTGGCGAATCGGCATCCGCAACATGAAACTGCTAATAGCAAGTATTTCCCGTCGTTGGCGTCTGTTACTACGGCAAAGATGCCGTTGTTTTTACCAGAGAAAACCTTTTATGTGTTGTGCATGGCTGGCTATGATACGGAGGACTCGGTGCGGGCTGAAGTCGCAAGGTGTTTGCGTCGATTTTCTCGGGTGTTAAGGAGCGACGTTGTGGAACACGCTGTGATTAAGACACAAATCGATGAAGCGGTGATTGATGTGTTGCCTGAGGTTCTGGAGATGAACACGCGCCGTATGATGTCTAGCGGTGTGTTGCTATCCCTTTTGGAGGATGTCGACATGAATGTGTCTGCAGAAGCCTCGCGTACTATTGCTAGATTGAGTGAAATGGCGATGACTCCTGATGCAGGTGCTGGGCAGTGGAGCAAACGAGTGTTAGAGCGCGCCATTACGGCACATTTCGACATTCTTCCACGTGCAAAGATGCCCAGTGCTGCGCAGCTGTGTCACGTGCTGGTAAACTCATTGGGTCGCTTGCTAGCGTGCCGGCACAGGATCGATACTAAGACAAAATTCACCATTTCTAGCACTGATTTGAGCTGTCTGGTTGGTTGTGCTGTCTCAAGTACAGGCAGTAGCAAAATCACAGTGGTTGGAACCTTGCTCGTGTTTCAGTATTGCGATTTGTCAAGTATCTGGGCAGTCCAGCACCTTGTTGACTTCGTACTAGAGATTGCGACTTTACCTTTGTTCGACCGCGACGATGACATAGATGAGGATGCAGACTATTGGAACGAGCGACTTCTTGCCACGATACAAACACTCGGAAATAAGTGCGCCAAAGTGCTGCAAGCGGACGTTGCCCTGTCAGACCGCCTTCAACGGGAGGTATCTACTCAGCACAACAGCAAACACCGTCTCTTTGGACGCGTCTGTCAAGCTTTACTTGGCCATATGGGACTCGCAAATGGCGAAAAATCAGCAAATACTGACAAGGCTAAGCCTCCATCAGACGGATCTAGCTTGTTCTTTCTCGATCGTTCGCCGTTGGAGGCGTCTCACGTCTTACAAAAGCCCCGTACTGTGTCCACTAGAGCGGTTAGTGTTATGGAAACCCTTTGGATGCCTCCATCGGACGAAACTATTGCTGTTTATCTGAAAGCGGTGAGTTCCCTGACCTCATCATTCGTATGATTTGTTAAACAGTGGCTCATGTACTTGTGCATCTACGGTAGATTCGTCGACTTCGCACAGCGCTTGCCACAGATGACCTTGACGTTTCGTTCAGAGTTGCGGATACCCTTGTTCGTCTGCGCCAATACGTGCAATCGTTTCCTGATGCATCAGCTGCGCCAACGCCGACGGTACACAAGTATGTATCAATGGAGGCTATGCTCAGTACTAGTCCTAGCGTGACCTCTGGACACACGAAGAACAGTAGCAGGGGGAGTCAAGATCAGAACGAAGCACAAGCATTTGCCCATCTATATCTTCCAACGGACCTGCAAAAAGGATGTCAAGATATAGTTGATGCTGCCTCAGGTCTCTACATCAAAGCTTTTGCTCTGAGTTTATTGCCCCGCACGGAGCTGCTACAGGTTGGTTGTTTGTCTTATCTGTAAACTGTTATGAGCTGTCTCTAATAGCTACTAATATTTTTATCTTTCTATGTGCACTAGCTGGTCTTGCTTGGCCGCGTAGGTCTCGTACTTGCATCAGTGCAAAACTCAACCGATAGTTGTCAAACTACTGAAAATCTGCGGTGGGTAGGCGAAGAAGCAACTCGGCTGTGCTTCCTTATCAACGACAATAAGCGCCAAGACGATGTTTGGTTACCGATTCAGTCGTTGTCGGAAGTAAGATCACTGAACGAACTGAAGCGTGCCTTCGTGGCTATCGTTCGTAAGGCGTGGCCTGCGGCGCTAATCGAAACTGCGATCTCTCGTTTTGAACCTCCAACGAGCGGTATAGGTAGTAGCCGCTACCAACATGTGGCTGTCGCGCTCGCCTCAATTCAAGAACCCACTTCGCGCGTGAGTACCAAGCTAGACCCGCGAGAAGTAACAGCAAACTGGCCGTTTGACCAGCGCGTACACTTTTCGCTGACAAACGTGCGGGATGTTACTCAGGTATACATCAAGAGCGTGCTCCCTAATGGCAATGTGGCACACCATCACGTACCAGGAAATTGCATCCGCATTCGAGGACCGCGAAAACACTGGGTCGAACACACGATCAGACTGACAGTATCGCCATTTTCAGATCCAACTGCGTTCGTTGTGGCAGTATGTCTTGGTCACCCAACATTGCCCGGCAGCGTCAAGGTACGCAGACATGCAGCATATTACTAGTATGTATGAGGGCGATGATTGACTTTTGTTTAATTTGACGTTGCTACGCAAGCAGAATGCTCCCGGGTCTGGCGAGGCGAGTCTCCAAATGTTCACAGAGATATCTGCTTCTGTTCGCGTGCCTATCTTCCACCGCACAAGTTATACATTGAGGCAGGCGAAGTTGTCGACCGCACCATGACAGCAAGAAATTTTGTCGTACTTCCACATTTTATCGTGCCTTTTCTAGCGCAATAGCTCATATAGTAGAATCGCTGACGCAACGCTGACGTTGAGTGAGTCCACGTGCGTGTCGTCGTCCGTAGCCTGCCCTGTGTCGAATGAGATAGCGTGTTAAACATCACAAGCGATACTTTTAAGCATATCATGCACATATACCTGGAATAGTGACAATATCCTGGCAGCACTGGCGGATACCCTTGCGGAGTCCACAATGTTCGTTGCCCTATGACGAACCAACAATCAGGCATGGTCAGAGGACATTCATTTTATCGTCGTAGAAACGACATACAACCGTAAGCTTACCATGACCAGAATCGTGGGTTGGGCGCCATCTGAGAGCTTGGAGGATGTAATGGAGTTAGCTCCACTGCTCGCACCAACAACTCGCCAGCCGAGGTCACCACTGACTGCAAGAATCTGATGCAAGTTCCTTGTCTTCCGCAATTTGCCCTGCAGTATCATTGTTGTCAATATCAGCAGAAGTAGAAGCCAAGGTGACACAGACCTACATTAGCGACCAGGACTTCCAGTGCACCAACTGACGCGCGCGAGACGGCTGGAGACAATGGAGCGCTATTCTGATCGCTCACAACAACCGCCGTGCAGCCCAAGAAATGCGCAGAACGAAGGATTGCTCCTAAATTCTGCGGATCATGAATCTCGTCCAGCACCAAAATCACTGGCGATCGTCTTGTTTTGGTGAATACTTTACACACGAAAACAAACAACGACAATAAAACAACTGCGATTATACATTATAATCCATTGATGTCACCAACCTGATGGAGTTACCGGGACAAACTCTTTCAATTGAATCGAAGCGGCATCGAGCACAACACCCTGGATCAAACAAGAAAATCACTAGTATCAGTACAAAAGATGAGAGAACTTTTTCAAGAGTTCTCTCTTACTTGATGTGGTTTGTCCCTTGTAATATGGTTGAGCATCCACTTGCTCGTCATGTATATCTCCACTCCATTAATCTTTGCCAAATCCTTAATGCGCTCCAGAGTTTGTACATTCGCCACTTTTTTCTTCTGCGAGTATTGTCCGTCCGACGGTAAGCGCTCCTCCTTCACATACAGAGCATGGGTATCCCGATGACCACTCTCTAGCACCTGCAACACACTGTGGATGCCATAAACACCTTCTCCTGCCAATTGCGGGACGTCTTTGCCGTCGTTCGTGCGCGTAAGAGGAGGACGGCGGTCATCGCGCCATCGACCTCCTCCACGTTCTTTGAGAGGTCTCCAACGTGCCGATTTCACACTCTTGAAACGCAATGAAGACGACCATAACATCGTGGAGACAGCGTCGTGAACAAAAGTGATGACACCCAAGGAACGAGACAGTGCCGATGGAGCTACACTGGAATGAAGTACCGTCCGTAGCATGTCAACAATATTAATTTAACGATCCACGGGCATTGGTTTAAGTTAATAGACCAGCATGCACAAAAAGAAAAAGACCCCGATGCTTTAGAAACGAAACGCTTCTTTCTTACCACTTAGAAATTCGTTTTTTTGTCAACAATAGATTATTATTCTCAGAGTAGCCAGCCTTTGATTGCATCATGGCCGAGTCGGTCTCCTCTTCCTGCGTGCTATGCTGCAATGCAATTGACAACATTTCTCGTTTTAATACCGTCGGTGTATGCAATCATCCTGGCTGTTGCAGTATCTGTGCATTACGCTTACGCCAACTATTGGGTCAAACTACGTGCGTCATGTGCAAGACGGACATGCCGCGTGTCGTGTGTGTAACACGCGAAGCGCAGAGCTTTGATTCGTTTCAAGACTGGGGGGATAACATCGGTCCTGCACACGTGTTTGATGAAGCGTCTGCTATGTTTTTCCTCAAGGAAGATTATGCTAAACGGATTCACAAGCTGCGGGACCCATTGTGCAAGAAATGTGGCAAGAAATTTGCGACGGTGGCTTCTTTGCGGACCCATGTACTGGATGTGCATGGGTTGCAGTACTGTCCCACTTGTTTGGAACATAAGAAGGTGTTTCTAGAAGAGCTGGAGCTATTTACAAAGGACCAACTCAAAACACACAGTATGAAAGGGCTTCCAAAAGAAGGGTTTATGGGCCACCCAAAATGTGATTTTTGCTTTTCGAGATTCTATTCGACGATGGAGCTGTACGACCATTTGAGAAAAAACCATTTTGAGTGCGATATCTGTTTGTACCAGCTACATGTCCAGAACCGATACTACAAGGACTATAACGACTTGGAAAATCATTTTCGAGCCGATCACTTTTTATGTGAAGAACGAGAGTGTTTAGCCAAAAAGTTTGTCGTCTTTAAGACACATTTGGATCTCCAGGCACATTTGACAGTAGACCATCCGCATATTAGGACGAGTCGCAAGATCGACGTACATTTCACGGTCCGTCGGGCGTCGCAGAGAGACGAAGAGCAGTTTGAAGACCCGAGGTTGTTCCAGCAGTCGACAGAAAACCACACGATTAATGTCGCAGACTTCCCGTCACTTTCAGGGTCAGACAGCGCCGCCGCAGGACCGTCATTCTCGTTGTGGGATAACCAGACGGTGTCTCACCGCGCGACATCAGAGGACTTTCCGGCACTAGCGTCAAGCTCGTCTACGAACAGAACTGGCTCGTCATTCCGGAACGCACTGGCCCCACCACCTTCGGCAGCTTTGCGCGCGCACATGGACAACAACGGGTGGGAGTACGAGAGTCCAGATTTGGTTTCGGCTGCTGCGGTGTTAGGCGCAAACAACCCGCTGCTTGGAGTGTTGAAGCCTGCTCGAAAGAATAATAAAGGAAGAAAGAAAGGCCGGAAGCCGGGTAGCGACTTCGAAGAGAAGTTGGCCACCCCCGCTCCTGCACTTCAGGAAGACGAGTCCGAGTCGGAAGATGACGAATCTGTGGGTTCTGCACCATCTAAGACTGCAGTTGTACTCCAGATCCGCCAGGTTCTGGGTAGTGATGCCAAGTACGAAGTCTTCCGCGAGGATTGCAAGCGATTTCGGTTGGGAGAGATGGAAGTTTCAGTCTTTTACGCCAAAATGCGTGATTTACTCTCGTCTGCAGACTTTTTACAGCTTTTCCTACCGCTGATACGACTGTCTCCGGACAAGGAGCAAGTTGACACATTTTTTGCATATCACAAACAGATAAAGAAACAACAACGCGTCAAGGCCAATGGTTTCCAGGAGTCTACGTCGAAGCGAAACAAGAAGGTTGCCAAACAGCAGCGATCTCAATTAGAACAGAAGGTGCTAACTCCGCGCCAAAATTACAACCAGTGCCAGCCACCGACACCGTCGCAGTCTGGATGGAAAAATGCAATGAAGGAGAGTGGTGTGAAAACGGCTATGGGGTGGAAGCCCTCTGCAATTGTGCACAATACGAATTTGCGCGCGATACTAGGGCAAGACACTCAGCCAACCACACAGTGGAGTTCGTCTGATAGCTGGCAGGCACCGCCACCTGCCGTGCCTCGCGAATCTGCATACCCAGCTCTAGGCCAAACTCCCACGAGTACCAAGCCTCAGAGCGCTCCGGTCGACGCTTTCGCTAGTCTTTGTGTCTCATCGTCATCATCATCGTCGGCTGGATACGGTGCTGCTGCTTCGGCATACGCGTCAACCCGGACCCCAGAGCTGTGCCAGAACACTGCGCCCTCTGCAGCACCCAGTTTTAAGGCCGCTAAGAGCGACTTTCCTGAGTTGCCCAAGGCTGCCAAGCCGCTTGGCGTGCAGCCTGTAACGCGTGCGACGTGGGATGACCAGGTGCAGGCGATAGCGCAGGAGCGTGTTCCAAACACCTCTAATGGCGGTCGAAGCAATGGTAAGAAGAAGCAGAAGAAGAAAACGATGTCACTCCAGGACATGGCCATGTATTTTGGTTAAGTTACAGCCGAGTCATTAGCTAGATGAAGAGAATAGTAGAGCGCTGAAAAGGTTTGACAGGCAGCTTCTTTGTGTCTTGTTGATTTCACTCATGTTGGCACTAACAGCTCAAGTTGTGATCAGCACTTGTCTCCACAATGACTACGGCAAGCCATCAACGAGCTCTTTCAATCTCGTATTTCACCGGATGCTATACTTATTGATGATAAGCACCGTACCTTCTCCATGGCTGTCTGCAACACAGATTCAAACCTGCTTAATTAATGCCCAGGTGTGCCATGATCTTGTCGAGTTTGCTCTCAATCGCTGCTAGTCGTATCTCTACCGAGTTGTTGCCATTCTCGTAGCCCCCCGAACTTGGAGCTAAAGACGTTTGCCGCGGCGTTGAAGGTGCCGACGTGCAGTTGTGCGCTAGTGAAGCCGGCCCGCCTCCGGATCTCCGTGCAGCAGCTTCGCGGTTCTTCCGCATGATCTCCGCAAAGCCTCCCGCGCCATTCGAGGCACTAGCACCACTGCTGATATTTTCTCTTTGAATGCCTGAGCTTGGAGCCTTCCTCAAATTTCCACCAGACTTGATTGCCGCCATCATCGATCCCATGCCACCTCCTCCACTAGCAGCTGATGCAGGAGCTCCAGCTCCAGCTCCAACTCCTGTTCCTTTGCCACTGCCTCCACTTGAATGACTAGCAAACAGCGATTTTTCCATCGTCTTGACCTTCTTTAGATTTGTTCCCTGTTGGATCTGAGCTAGCAAGACGCCTCGTCCGGCCCCCAGAGCTGGAGAGCTGTTAGCCTTGTGGTGCTCGTGCTTGGACGGTGTCTTACTGGAAGACGAAGAACCTCCTGAAGGCCGCGTCCATGTCGTAACTTTTGTCTCCGGATTGTAGTAATATTCCTACAAGGAGTACATACTACATATTAGGATTCTGGTTTGGGGGTTACGATGAGCAAAGAATATTCCGACATTCAATTTAGGAGGCAAGTCAGGGACGAAGCACTCCTCGTCATGCAAGGTCAACAAATTTATGGTCGGGAGCTTACCTTGCCATCCTGTGTCTTGTACGACAGCCACGGAGCAGGGAGGGCCATGAGGTGACAAGATGTCGAAGTGACGAATACCCCTTGAAACTAGATAAGTTTAAATATAGAGGCACTAAAAGAGACGTATTCTTACTATGGTGCAAGTTGAAGCTGACTCCAATAGCTACTCTAGATAATAAATAATCAGTCGAGTCAAATTCAGTCGCCACTTCACAGTCCTTGGCTGGACCTCCATGGTGTTGTTGGCTTTGGGTATTATCAGAAGCATTGTCAGTGCTCTACGGAAGAATTCTATTCGTCCACATATGTGTCGACTACGTTTACAGGCTGCGATTAGAATCGATTCACGTCTTAGGAAGCTTCTCCGATTTGGTCATGTAGCGTCATTACAAGTGCAGAAAAAGAAGAACTCTCAGACACGTCGTAGCGAAGAGCCGGTGTCGTGCCCTCGAGGGCTGTTCCAGCAGCGGCGTCCCAAGATCTCGACCAAGGCGTAAAAAGGAGATGAATATGCACAAAGATCAGGCGAGGCCACGATGCCTGAAGACGTAGAGAACGTGTGGCAGTCTTTAGACTTGATCAGGAGATGTGAAGTTTACTTGGTAATAAACTAAATGAAACATGATGTGACAGGTATCGATCTTGTACGTTGAATCTAGCTCAGTGACGTCTCGTCGTGGTTCAGCTGTTATTGGTTTCCATATTCCTGCTTGTCTACTTCACTGTTAGCGCTTTTGTTGTGCTGAAGTCTGTCGTGATCATGTACAGTGATGTTGCACAACGCACGCTAAAAGTGAAGACTTCAGTCATGGTATATGGCTCCTCAGACGCCGTGGTATCTGCCAACGTATCGAAGAGCCGGTAGATTTATGGCTTTTCAATACGTTGGCAGATATCACTAGTGTCCTTAAGGAGGATCTTGACACAGAATGAGTCGGGGGTGATGTCGTTCTTATCAAACAAGTCGAGCCGCAAGATGACGATCGTGAGCGGTCAGCAACATCTGTGATGCGAGCAGGTGGTTTAATGATGATGCACATGTGATCATGTCATAACTATATCGACCTATCTGAATCTCATAGCCGGGACAAAAACTGGTGGCTTGCGGTAAGTGGGAAGCGAAATTATACGGTACAGATAACATTATATTCAAGTATCTTGTTTCTATACAATTGCTTTGTTTCGTAAGGCCATTCTCATTCTCATGTCCTCCACACCACCTTAAAAGCTCAGCGAAGTTTTCACATAGCAGAAAGAATGCGCTTCCTGCATCGGCTCTCGTTCCCATGCGTCTCTCTGCATCCATCGTCGTTACTTTTTAGCCTTCGCATTCTCTCTACCTGCTCGCATCTGTTCTCAACTACCTCCCGAGATCTTAAAATGTTTAACGCCTTGTCTGGTCAATGCGAGCCTTTCCCGCGAGAGACCTCCGCTACTCCAAATGTACTGAAATGGTACGCGTGTGGTCCCACCGTGTACGATAAGGCACATCTGGGCCATGCTCGAGCCTATGTCAGTCAAGATATCCTCCGTCGAGTGGCAGAGCGTACAGGGGGCTACAAGATGCAGCTGGTCTTGGGCATCACGGACGTAGATGACAAGATTATCAAGCGAGCAAAGGAACAGAACGTGAGCTTCCAAACACTCGCTAGAGAACAGGAGCTGCAGTTCCACCACGATATGGCAAAGCTATATATCAAGCCCCCAACAGTCATCACTCGAGTCAGTGAACATATACCAGAAATCGTGAAATATATCGAGGAGATTCAGAAAAAAGGGTTCGCGTACGAGGCGATAGACGGCTCCGGAGTGTACTTCAGTACCTACAAATTGGGCAAAAATTACGGCAAATTGGACCCAAGACGACAGACGCTGGAGGATACAGAGATGCAGGCTGAAGCGGTGGCGTCAGTAGAGAAGAGTCAAGTTGTGAAAGAAGAGGAAAATATAAAGAGAGACCCGAGAGATTTTGCGCTGTGGAAAGTGGCAAAGGAGCCAGATGAACCGGCGTGGCAATCCCCGTGGGGATTGGGAAGACCTGGGTGGCATATTGAATGCTCGGCAATGACACATCATGTGCTCGGGGATAAACTGGATGTGCACACGGGTGGAGTAGATCTGCGATTCCCACATCACAACAATGAAATCGCACAGTGTGAAGCGCACAGTCATGGAACTCAATGTGGGCATGATAAAGAGTGGTGCAAACATTTTGTGCACTTTGGACACTTGTATATTCGCGGAAGAAAAATGTCCAAGTCGCTGAAGAACTTCATTTCGGTGAGGGATTTCTTGGAAGATGGACACACAGCAGATCATTTTCGCTTATTTTGTCTACAGTTCAAGTACCGCACAAATTTGATCTACTCGGAGGATCGAGTACGGGATGCAGTAGTAGTGGCAGATCGTCTGAGAGGGTTCTTTCGAAGTGTTATGGCATACGGCGGCGATCGTGACATTTCTAGCAGCAATGCTGAAATGATAGCAGTCAAGTCGAAACGCTGTGAGAAAAAAGACCTGGAATTGTTGGACGCACTGTTCATGACCCAAGCACAGGTGGACGAAGTTCTATTAGACGATTTAGACACGCCACGTGCCCTATCACTTATACTGGACCTGGTATCACGCGGAAACACGTACTTGTTGGCACACCGAGGCGATACGGAGGCTCCCGATGAGGTGCTGATCGCATTGACTGATTACGTGCTTGAGATGCTGAACCTCTTCGGACTGGAGGGACTTTATGCCGAGTTTTCAGCCATGATGCGCCGTCGATTCGCTTTTTTAGATCAGAAACAGCTGAGTGAAAGTGATGATTTGATTTGCAGGGACGAACAGGAGGCGCTGCTTCATTCTTTGCTCAAATTCCGTGCTGCAGTGCGTGAAGAAGCTCTGCGCGATCCCAAGGAGTTGAGCAACACTCGCATCCTCGCCTTATGTGACACATTGCGCAATGAGGAGCTGCCTCAGTTAGGTATCCAAATTGAGGACCTTGGACCAGGATGTTCCGTGTTTAAGCTACTCTCGCCTGCAGAACGTGAAGCATCTCAAAGAGCAGAACCAGGTGACAAGACGATAAAAGAAGATGGTGAGATAGCGCTAAGATTAAGGAAGAAACAGCAGGAGCTCGAGATGCTGATGCAGATCACTCCCTCGGAGTTCTTCAAGAATTCGCCAGAGTTTGCCGGTCGATTTGACACGTTCGGCACTAATGGGTTTCCAACGCTCGAGAATGACGAGCCTCTCAAGAAAAGCCAACGTAAGAAGCTTGCAAAGAAATTGGCCAAACACGAAAACGCCTACGCAAAGTACTGGAAAACTCGAGACAACGGACGGTAGCAGCTGCATTGAGAAAGAAATACAAACCCCGAGATATGAAAATGTAATGTGTATTACGATGTCAACGAAATTGCAACGCGCAGAACCTCAGTGGCACGGAATGAGCGACCAACTTTCAACGTTAGCTGGCAATCGCCGGTACGTTGGTGTCGACGTCGTTGGCTGCTGTTGCAGAGCCCTGCGTCGAAACGTGCGCTGGATGGTCCTTGGATCGGAGATCCAAGGAGCCATAGCGCTGGTTCTTTTGACGGTGGCGGATTAAGGCGATAGCTTCGACAACATCCCTATACGCCGCGGCGAAGACGAGTGCACCCCACAAACGCTGCAAGCACTGAGTATTGAGAGAGATCAGAACGTCAATGAAGTGCTTATGATGACTACACGATATCAGTATGCTTCTACCAGAACTACATCAGTCTTCTCCTCGCTGGCTCAGTCTGCTAACTCGAGACGTCAGGCTTCACGGGGGACACTCTGTAAAGGGCATGTGGAAACGGTTATCCAACCCGGGGTGCATACACGGTGTTAAGTTCGCGTAACGCGCCGGGTACCACACCGATCATTCCCGATGATCCGCTGACGCACCTGGACTGGTCCGATTAAGTCACATTCTAGGCAAGTTCACATGGTAGGACTGGAATTCGCGCTCGGCGACCGGGCCAACGACTTGAAGGCTGACGTAGAATAGCAGAAATTAGATGAGGGTGACAACTACTGTCGCCGTGTCCCTCACTTCGAGTGTAAAGTTGTTGCTTTCTTTGCGGTTTGCACACTGCGCTGCCTCCCGTAGCGCACGCAGCGGAAAGAAAGCCTCCCCTATTACCTGGGCCCCTTTGGGGGACTTCCTGGCCAGGGAAATAAATTTCATTACACTACAGAAATTACATGGTTGATGAAAGTGCGGTGTGTTAAGCGCCATGCGTGACAAGCAATCACTTCGCTGTACAGAGTCGCTTGTCGCTGCAAAGTGGTGGACACTGGTGGCTTCCCGGCCAGGGGGGGCAAACGGGCCATTGTACCGGCTCTTTGGAGGTCTTCGTCTTGGCCGTCGTCGCTCGAAGGCGCAAATTGGGAAGTTGGGCCTGGGTATTGGTCCTCCCCTTTATGTCGTGACAGATTTCATTTAGTATCGCACTCTACCCTCGTCTTTACGGATACCGTAGAAGCGAGGCTGTCTACCTTTTTATAAATGTAGAATAAAGGGTTGAGTTTTTCTAGAGGGAGAAACACATTGAGTGTACGTGTAATGTATTATATGCAATGGGAGTGACCAAGCTAGCTACTATCTTAAAATGTATCGACTCCTTGCCAGTACAGTGCGTAGACGGTAATGCTGTGGATAGTTCACAGACAGTTCCTAAATAATTTGATGCGACAAACTCCATGCTAAATTGAAGCCTTTTTTATGATAACTGAAATAGAACGCTTTTGAAGTACAGAAAAACTTGCTTAGAGTAATACGTCAAAAAACCGGAGGTATTTATTAGCGAAGACAAGTTGTCAGTTTAAGAGGTACTATACACGCCCATTCTGCTGGTCGTCAGATCCGAAATTATATAGTTAAGAAAAGTTAGGAAGTATCACTTAATAGTGAAAGCCATGTAAAGTATTTAAAAGCTCTTTTATAAGGCGTTTCATATAAAACTAGATCAAACAACAGAGAAGGAGCTTGATCACCAAGTGCTGACATCCAATAAAGAGCGCTCGCCACTGTGCTTAAGATTGTACCATGGTTCTCATCTCATGCCATTGCAGACAGAGCTGATTGCACGATAAAATCACGGGTAATAATTGCACACGCCTTACTGATCGACTTGCAGTTGCACAGCACTAATCTCAGGATATCTGATCCTACTGTATATCCTCTGACTCGATTCGATAAAAAAGCTGTCGTTGCTTTGTGCCTATCCGTTCGTACTCTTAATGTACTTGCCATTCACGATTCATTCAAGAACTTACTGCCTATCCGAGACCCGTCGAGAGAAATTTAACCATGCGTTTTAGCGTCTTGGTTGCTCTGTTTGCGGCCACGTTTGTCGCAAGTTGCGGCAGCTTCATCAGCGCGGAAACGAAGGCTCTGGACGACAATATGTACAACAGCAACGAAGTGGCCCGCCATCTTCGTGGAGATAATGAAGTCCAAGAGGAGAGAGCGGGGGGTATGCCGAATCCCGGGATGGTTAGTAATGCTGTGGGGGAAGCGGACGGCATCACACGTACTGCAATAGCAAGTTTAAAAAGTGTTGAGGATATTGATAATCTGTTTGGCACCAAAGGACTGGCTAAACTGGAAAAAAAAGGAATAATCGCGGAGAAGATATTGGAAAAGGACCCTGAAACGATAAAGAAACTCGCGAAATTTGCTGTCAAGGGCGCAAAAGGAAACAAGGGTTTTCTCAGGAAGTCGATGGAGTTTGGGCTCATGACTGCTGGTGTGGTCGGTCTCCTTTACATCCTTTATTGCTGGACCTTCAAGGCATCTTCAAATACGCCTGCAGATTCTACGGCAAAGAGCGAAAGTACGACTCCGGCCAGTGCTTAGGAGCTGCTAATCTTCACCGATTGGGTGCCAACCGTATGGGCTACTTTCTTTTGTTTTGAAGATGAAAGCGCGTCTTGCTTGGACTGTTTGGAAGTGTATCCGCGTTTGCATCTTCTTGACTGTGTAGAACTCTTTGGTTATCGACAGTTCATCTGTTACTAGTCGATAATATACATTTTTGCCTTTGTTTTGCTTTCTTCGACATGGATTTTCACTTCACGAACAAATAGTTGAAATACTTTGAAGTGTCCAATGGACTAGAGACTTGTAAACAAAAATTCTACTGTGGAATTACTCAAAAGAGCATTCCTGAACCCTTACAGCACCGGAGTGCAAGGGGCCTGCTCCGGCTCATGTCTAAATTTCTCTCGACGGGTCTCGGATAGGCAGTAAGTTCTTGAATGAATCGTGAATGGCAAGTACATTAAGAGTACGAACGGATAGGCACAAAGCAACGACAGCTTTTTTATCGAATCGAGTCAGAGGATATACAGTAGGATCAGATATCCTGAGATTAGTGCTGTGCAACTGCAAGTCGATCAGTAAGGCGTGTGCAATTATTACCCGTGATTTTATCGTGCAATCAGCTCTGTCTGCAATGGCATGAGATGAGAACCATGGTACAATCTTAAGCACAGTGGCGAGCGCTCTTTATTGGATGTCAGCACTTGGTGATCAAGCTCCTTCTCTGTTGTTTGACCTAGTTTTATATGAAACGCCTTATAAAAGAGCTTTTGAATACTTACATGGCTTTCACCATTTAACCAGAGTCGTCCATAGATGTATCATCACGTACTTTTCTTGAGCTACAATGTGCGTTAAGATACCGCGATCAGCTCCAACGCCAGTAACAAATTTCCAGCCTCGTTCAGCTTTTTCCCTTGGCTCGGCAACATTTGTACATACCAAAAAGGTGATCTCAGCTAATTATGTTAGTATCCGCAGCTTTTGTTGAAACAACACTCAGCTTAGTAGCAAAAGTTTCTCTGTAGAGATGCTCTTGACGCCGCTATGAGCGGTAGAAAAGGTCATAGCTACTTTTAGGTGCGCCGTCATTGCAAGCTTCAGCACGGAAAATATCAATGCCAGACACGCTAGCGCAAAGCTGCTGTAGTAGTCGGGCATGAGCAGCTATACGCGAACATCACCTACGTCGGGGCAGTACAGGAGCATGCCGAATGTTCCTCGTCGGCAGTGGTGTAATTGATTTTGCACGTGCTTGTCCAATGATAGAAACGGTATCAATACTGGGCAATAGGAAGCGAGGTTGTCGTATTCGATGGGGACTGGATACGATGTACCCGAACTAGAAGTGCATTACCACCAGGAAAACGTGGTGGCTTTTGTACAATTCACCGCACAAAGCGTTAAGGAGGGAGAGGTGTTGCCGGAAGGCCATTTGATACGGCAGTGCCATTGACGAGTGCAACAAATAAATGCAGTCTCGCAGCTGACTGATCTCATCGGTGTTCTGGGCTACCATACCAGCTGGCATGATAGCCTTCCCACGCTCTGCATAAGTGTACCATCCAAATGTGCTCGGAGCAGCTCCTTGCACTGCACTGCCTAGCCGCCAAATCGTCCAACCTCGGTCCAAAAAGTCAATACTGACGTACTAGCACAGGAACAATGTGTTCTAAAGCAGACTGTCGTTCTAAATTCCATGGAGAAGCTAGTTTAGCAATGCGTTCATTAAATGAACGTCTTTATTTGGATAATAGAGGCGTTCATGTCGAAACTCTCTTCAGATAAGTCAGGTCTTTGCAAACTGTGCTCTTTCTTGTGCTCTTCCTTGAGGTGTTCCTTGCACTCTTCTTGCAAATGTTCCTCACCTTCTCTCCCGATACGTTGGAAAACCGTATGTTACTTGAGACAAAATGACTCGAAAGATGCAGATCACCTGTCTGAATGACAACCCAGATGACAAGATCGCCTACTTTTGCACCATTCCGTCCATTCCTGTGAGCTTTCTAGTGCCATTGCCAGGAAAATTCTTCACACTCGACGCGCTGGCGACCGAACGCCGCTCTCTCCTGACCATTAACAGCGAGCCCGTGCCCGACGAAGCACAAGGACTGAAAAACGTGCTGCTTTCTTCTTCTTCGTATCAAGTACGCACGCGCTTCAGTTTCTCCAAGCTGCGGCGCGTCGTCGTACCGCCCGTGCAGATCCCTCCTGCGCTGACGACGCCCAATGCTTTCAACAACATTGTGGCAGGTGCCAAGATCCCAGTGACCAAAGCCATGTGGACACGGCACCGCGCGCAGTTGATGCAACGACTACCAGGACGTGTGGACGAGAAAGTCGCGAGGTAGAGAGAGACCCATACAAAGTCATAGCTTGTGATGTACATGCTGTTGTTGCTGCCTGTGTGCAAACTATGATAAAACACTAGCTACGCCTTTGTGAACAGCCTATGCGCTTCATTTCCAGAGAAGTGAACTACGTCTTTTTACTGATAAATGCACATCTACGGAATGTCAATGGACTGGTGCTGTTTCTTTAGCTGATAATGTCTTCATATGGGAAAACCACCTTACTAAGGAAGTAGGTCACAATAATAATAAATTGTCCTTTTCTCGTATCATGATTTGGCAATGTCATTATTAAATTAACACGTTGTAATAAATGATAACTCGTATTCAATATCAATGAATTAATTATATTGATCAAGTGTTCTCACATCTTCTTTTTCCATACTCAATGCCAGTGAAACCGTATCGAATGATAGCACCATATCGCTTTATGCAGACACAAAAACTCGTTCGAGGACTTTGCGGCTCTCGGACGACATTAGCGTCCTCCTCCTCTCTCTCTTCGCTAACCTCCAGCGATTTGTAACACGTTAGTCTTCTTCTTCATTGTCTCTTTTTCTCGATTCCGCAATCGTGAGCGTCGTAGCGTCTTTTCCCATCGAGAAAAACGCGATTTCCTGTATCTAAATCCCTCATGAAGACAGAACTACCTGAAATACAACAAAACTTCCAAGCCAATAGAAGCAAGTTGAAGAATGTACAAGGAACGAAAAAATACAAAGCTAACGATCAGCCAAGTGGCATCTCCGAGTCACCAAAATTGAGCAACTTATCGCCATCTCAAGCTGCTCATGCGTTAGTACAGAAGACCATGTTGGCCTGCTTTGTAGACGACTCCAAGTGCTCGTTGATTGAAAGAGAGCAATCAATTCGAGACATACAGCAGTTAACCAGATTATTTGCCAAGAAACTTTTGCTTCCTCCAGAAGAAAAGAGCACTATTCAAGAAGAAGAGCAACAAGATTCTCAGTCGCAATATGTTTTGCCACGCGAGAACGTAGCGCCTCCTACGGCCTACTTTTCCTTCCGTGACAACGATCGGATGCACCTTCCAATTGTGGATTGGGCTGCGTTTCGAGGCTATTCCGTAGCTGTATGGATAAATGTGGAGTTTTCTCTCGCTCAGGCCAAGAAAGAAAGTTTTGCAGTGCAAAATGTCGCTCAGGATGAGTTGTACGCCAAGTTTAATCTTTTTCGGTTCACGAACAGATCAAATACGTTGGGAGTGGAAGCGTCGTTGGAGTATACGGAAGATGCCAGTAAAGGGGGACATGGAGTGTTGCTGAATGTCAGTTGCTGTGCTCCAAGCACAGCAGGTGATGCTCAAAAATCGGCGTCAATTGCAGCATCGTCTAAGTATTCTCCCGAATGGAGGAAGATTCAGCAGGAAATTGACTTGGTGCCTGGTAGATGGCATTTGCTGCTGATATCGCATTCGTTGCATTACGTAAAGAAGAGCAAAGTGGCGTGTCACGTGGACAACAAACTTCAGTTCAAGAAAGAACTTGTGTATCCGTCGGGACTGGTTACCGCGTCGAAATGCACTGTTGGAGGAGGTCGTCACGCAAAAGCTAAAATTGCCAGTGTATCGATGTACCAAGATGAGCTTTCAAAGGAGACAATTGAGTTGATGTACGTGTTAGGGCCTATGATGTCTTCGTTTAATCGATGGTCTGCAGCGGTGCCTACTCAATCAAGCCGAATGGTCGCTGGTACTCGCGAGCGTGCGATAGGGTCATCGCCATTAGCTGTCCCAGAGAATGAGTCGTTTACGGCTTTTTGTAAATTGCATGTCGTGTTTGCTTTTAACGCGCAAGACACTGTCAACGAAGACTATGCTGATCTTGGAGTCGAATGGCTGTGTGAGGGCACACCGCCCACCACTAACGGAAAGTGGCTGACTTTAGAGACTACTGTGGGTGCATGTGCTGAGATCCAACAGCGAAATGCTAGACTGGGTAAGAGCACACAAAAAATGATTTTTCCAGATTATCGCGCGGCATGGTATCGGTCAGTGGGCGTTTCTTCGCTGCCAGTACTCCTTGACTACATTTTGACAGCGTATGAAAGAATCTCGACGAAACTACAAAGTACTAGAACGACTGAAAACGAAGCAACAGCACAAAAAGGAGGGCGTCTCCTTTCAGCTATAATGGAAAGTGTTGTGGTCGACTTGCTGTGGATTATGAAGGGTTTGTTGATCAGCAATGTGGCCAATCAACAGGAAGTGCTAAAAAGCTATGTCTTTCACATGCTTTCTCACGTCATGATACATCACAAGGATTGTCTTTCTGTGGTATGGACGCCTGGAAGTCTCGTCGTCTGCGTCGAAATGGTGAAAAGTTTGTTCAGGATGATGCCGTTGCCGAGAAAGAATCTTGAAGTTGGTGACAATCATCCTTTCCACGTGTCCATTTGGGCGACGAATCCGCTATTCGCTTCGGGAGTTCGGGCCATTCTAATGGATTATCGTCTGTGGATGCAAGCGGATTTTAAGACCCAGTCTATATTTAATCATCAAATGTACAGGCTTGCCTGCGAATACCCACGAGCGTTTAATAACATGCAGGCTATTTCTAAGGTGCTAGAGATTCTAAGGAACTTCTTCTCGGTTTCACAGGCTTCGCATACGTCTGGAAAAAGTAAACCAAGTCAGAACTCGCAGCAATTGACCGAACCTATCGACAAGGAGCATCACTGGAAGCAACAAAGTATCCAAAGTCTAGTCGAGGTGATCGAGGTGTGTTTGACAAACCAGAGTACACAGGTTCATGAAGTTCTGGAGCAGGAGGTAACGGAAACAACTTTCGCTCGAGCAAGTACTTCTACAGGGACCGGAGGAGGTTCTACAACGAGCGGGACTGGCCTGTCTAAATCCCCATCCACTCCATCTTTTTCTTTCGCACCACTTTCAATGGCAGTTCCCGGTCGCAAAGGAGGTGTGTTTAGCATCAATCTTGAGAATATTGTATGGAATGACCAGACGGTTGCAGGTTCAGCATTGTCTGGAAATTCCGATGTCAATGCTACAGACGAAAAGGCCCAAAAAAGTGTCTTGCACTCTATCCAAGTTCGATTCTCACTCGTCCGCGATATTCGTGCAGTGATTAAATTTTTAATGACGAGCAACGATGTGGCTGTATGCACTTCCATATTGCTGTTGCTGCGAAGACTCGCGGTGTCCTTTTTGGATGTGCGGTTTGCATTGGTTAGCTCCAGTATGATGGACTGTCTGCTGTATCTAATGCATGATCGACGGACTGACTCAGAGAGCAACGGTTCGAACACCAATAAATTAGAGCACATAGAAGGTTTTGACGTATCCATCCACGTACGCATGGCTTGCGTTCCATTGTTCATTTACTTGCTGGATTGGCTCGAGTCCATCGAAGGTCGCACTGTTTGGTGTGGGCTTGAAGAACACTTGCGGTTAGTCCTTAACGGCCAAGGAAGCTTCTCAGTTGGGTTCCTGGAGCTTATGATGGAATTCTATTTTGATCCAGCGTGGCTATTGGGTGTTCAGCATAGTATTATCATGAACGATCCTTCCAAAAAGGACTCAATGCTGTTTCCCATTGCGCCGGTGGCAGCAAACAAGTCAACACTGGCACAGAAGACTCGAATCGAAGATGGTATTGCGGTCGTGTCATCAACCTTCAATGCTACAGGAGAAATGAGCACGGGAATTGGCGGGTTAATCGAATGGATAAAGCAAGCCAACCAATTTGTGGGTAAGCGTCTACAGTTAACATGGGAAAAGCGAGCTGCTGTAATTCGTCTGACAGCTTTGCGAAGTCTGTCAAACGTTGGTGTTGGGGTTCAAGATCAAACTGGTCCTGGGAAGAGCTCGGCTCTTGTCGCCGATATGTTTGACGAGGGGGTCAGTGGTATATTGAGTTTGCCGCTGAAAGGCATTCTGCCGTTCTTGCCAATTTTGCTGGGTAGAAGTACCCCACATTTTCGCGAAAAGGTCCTCATGGACATCAATGTGAAGCTGAAGACCGATGAAGATCTTCAGCAGCAACTTCTCTTGATTAAGAAAAACTGGGCAGACGCACTTGTAGAGTTATCGCTGACGTGCTCGGTTGGTGTGGAGCTGGTTCAGTTGTCGACTGGAAGCGCAGATGGCGATAATGACAGCAGCGATGATAATTGCGGTCGTGCATATAGTTTTGATTCTAGTAAGACCGGCGAGGATTTAGTGCTTGACACAATTGTGTCGTTGCTATGCATGGCGATGAGCAACTCGCACGGATGGCGATCATTCACGCATTTGCTGCTGGCTCTGAAAGGGATCCAGATGAAATATGATGCAGAATGTGGGACTGGAAGCTCACTATCTTCCTTGCCTTCGTTAGCTCAAGTGGCTCCACACGTTAACCGTTCCGAACTATTTCGTGAGCCGCTGAACTGGATTTGTCGTGTGATTGGTATTGTTCTACAACGTATGGCGAGGAGCCGAACAATCTTGTCACGGACGCTTGCGGATAATGTGCAACATTTGCTATTCCTTGCTAATGAAACGCTGTTGACACTACCGCTATCGGCAAAACGTGCGAAACCATCTTATAACTTGCCAGCGGAAAAACATTCGTGGTCTGATGCGCAGCTTTTCCTGCTAAACGCGGTGTTGGATATATGCGCGCGATTGGTTGATAGTACTCATAAATTACATCGTGTAGGTCTCTTTCCTGGCCTCCGAATACTGCAACATGCACTCCCATACGTACATGGCAAAACCATGATGGAGCGGGTAGTTGAGGTGCTGACACAACATTTTCAGCAGGAATTGACAGTTGGTTCTGTGCTGAGCGTGCACGAATCTGTGCCGACGCGTGACATGTTTCTCGGTGCCCTTGTTGATCTTCGTCGTGCCTTGATCGTCCACAAAAAGAAGGAGCTACTGGTCTTGTTGAGAGGACTGACCCTCCGGATATGTACATCTGGGTCATTTGTAGAAGAATTAGGCGTTGCGGGACTATCTGTGCACGACCTTGGCAAGCTCACTGAAGTGCAAGCAGTTGAAGTGGTATTA
Source organism: Peronospora destructor (assembly GCA_011800735.1). Taxonomy (NCBI): domain Eukaryota; phylum Oomycota; class Peronosporomycetes; order Peronosporales; family Peronosporaceae; genus Peronospora; species Peronospora destructor. Next base: position 264,368 of record WBRY01000018.1, on the reverse strand, counting down.
GATGCGCTGGCGTTAGCAATCAACGACACTGAATTGCATGAGCTAGAGGAACAGGGCGACATGGTGCCGTATTTCCCGGTTGCGAGGGACCTGCAGAATCCGCAACAAAATTTTGGCGATGCACCTGATGATTCCGCCGGTGTGGGCTCGCTATCTGACAAGAAATATGCTAGAGTGGATTATGTTGATGACCGTGAGCGGGTGCTTTGGGCAGCAATTGAAGTTGAAGAGAACAGAATGCTGGCGACTTTACGGCATGTAGCGACTCGAGAAATGCAGCGCGCATTGTCCTTCCAGCGTAAGCAAAAGCTAGAGTGGACCCAAAAGTTGTGGCTGAAACACGAGCTTACTTTCCGCTCGCAAAACCAATACAATTCGCTGCGACGCGCGGCGCCAGGAACACTGACTGCGTTACAGAATACGCTTATGTGGCGGCTCGGGCTTTACGAAACGCCATTCCCTTCTCGAATGCGGCGTACAGTCGACGTAGATTTGCAGTTGAGCTCAAAGAAAATGCTGGCACTAGCAGGTGAGGGATTTGTGGATGAGCCAAGTGAAGCGGAGGAGTATCAAACTGAAGCGAAAAAGAAGTCCGCCTTTAGGAAACACAAGCAGTTATCCGCACCAGGCTTGCCTTTAGAAATGCTTCGTAGCTTTGATGGTGAAACAGAAGGAAGCGGAACAAGCTCTTCCAATGCAGCATCCAGTGTGGGCTTGCTGGAGCGAGTTGGTCGAGTTGTAGCGCAACAGCGTGGCGGCGAAATTCGAGATATTACGTCCGACGAATCTCTCTCACCGTCCGAGTTAGCTGACACCTACGTTCCTAGTAAAGACAGTACTGACAGAGGCGATGACGAGAGAGCAGCTCGCCTCCTGACAGACGATGAGCGTTTTGAGGAGTTCAAGGGCGATACTGTGACACACAGCATGGGTGGGGATGAAGGCAAGTCGACTTTATCTACAACAAGTGCAACAACATCAAAAGGAATGGGGCAGAGTGGGAAGGGGCTGGACCCTGGTGCTGGAATTGGTGTTGCACCAGATGATCAAGTGTATGCCTACGTAACATGCCGACGGGTAGTTTCAGAGGGGGTTGTCCTTGGCCGCATGTCTCTCTCTGATAAATACATCGCTTTTGAACCGCAACAAGAGATACCCGAGAACGCACAAAGCCCTGGTAGAGGTATCGTCCCTGGGACAACAAACTTCGATGACGCTACTCTTCCTGTACTATTGAGCTCGAATGTGAACGAAGCAGCACCTGGGCTACATCGCTGTTGGCGATGGAAATACACCCATCTTGTAGGTGTTTACCTCCGTCGCTATCGACTACGTGACTCGGCAATCGAGATTTTCGTCCGCAATGGTAGTACTCATTTCTTGGACTTCCCATTTACAACCAAACGCCGGCGCAATGAACTGGTAAGGGTGTTGTATTCATTCCTTCCTCGAAGTATTCCCAAGCAGTGGCCCGGGCGCATTATTCCACACTTAGCGACCACTACGAAGGCCTGGCAAAACCGGCAGATTAGCAACTTCGATTACTTGATGGCGCTAAACACGTTCGCAGGACGTAGTTTCAATGATCTGACCCAGTATCCGGTGTTTCCATGGGTGCTTTCGAATTATGAAGACTCCACATTGGATCTAAGCGATTCACTCAACTTCCGCGACCTGTCCAAACCTGTCGGTGCATTGAACGCGACGCGGCTGGAGGAATATTGGGAACGATATCATTCTTTTGACGACCCAGTGATCCCCAAGTTTCTTTTTGGCTCTCACTACTCGACTTGCGCTGGAGTTGTACTGTTTTTTCTCTTTCGACTAGAACCTTTTGCAAGCCTCCACAAAAAAATGCAGGGCGGCACCTTTGATTTACCCGATCGCTTGTTTTTCTCCATTCAAGAGACGTGGCACATGTGCAACTCCCAGATGTCCGAGGTCAAAGAGCTTACGCCAGAATTCTTCGCCAGTGACGGTACCTTTCTGCGCAATAGGAATGGCTACGCACTAGGCAAACGACATGACCAAAAAGCAGTGGAAGATGTTCAGCTGCCGAAGTGGGCGACCACCCCTGAGGAGTTTGTACGCATTCATCGTGCGGCTCTCGAGAGTGAGTACGTCTCTAGTCATTTGCACTCCTGGATCGATCTCATTTTTGGCTACAAGCAGCGAGGACGAGCGTCACTCCAGGCGAACAACGTGTTTTACTATCTGACATACTACGGTGTCGTAGACTTGGATAAAGTGGAAGATTCGTCCTTGAGAGAATCTATGGAGCTGCAAATCGCACATTTTGGCCAGTGCCCCATGCAGCTTTTTGCTGCTCCCCACCCCAAGCGACATGCTGCATTCGTGGGTAATGCAGGAAAAGCACTGTCTTCTGCACCGGTGAGCTCATCAAATTTAGAAAGGGTAAGTCCTCCACATAGTGGGGGGTTACTTGGGAGAGAGGGTATCTCTTATGGACCATTCAGCAACATTCCTCGGCCGCTGTCACTAGTGTTCCAAGACTTCTCACCTATTGCACAGGAGAAACGTCGAAACTGGAGCCCCGTAGCTACCGTGAAGCCTATCGCGCAAAGTGGCATCAGGTTGCTGAAAATTCTTCCGGACCGCGTCGTCAGTGTAAACGAGCTGGGTGTGATCGAGATCTACTACTGGAAACTGTTACCAAAACCAGCACCACTGTTGCCACCTTCGCCGCTCGGAGGTTCTGCGTCTGCGTCGCCAAAGCTACTAGGGGTGCCTTCGACAACGTTTTCTGTTGAATCTGGCGTGGCGATGGATGCTGGTAGAAGCAGTTTTTCATGCATTACTGACTCCCAGCGTGATAGCGATGCGTTATTCAATGATCTAGTGCCGGACAGCGAAGAACAATGCGAAGCTGATCTAGCAAGCGATTGCCCTTGGTTACTGGAATTTGTCCGTGATGATTCCCCGTTTGATTTTGTTCCAAGGATACCTGTATTTGACCACGTTCACCACCATGATGAGAGCATCAATCTGCACAGACGATCGTGCGGATTTCCTGTGGTTTTCTCCTGCAATGGGCGTGTGCTTGTGTCTGGAGGTGCGCGCAGTGGTGCTCTCCACTTCCGTTTGCTAGATCTAGACAACGGCCACATAATTGGCAAAGCCAGTGTGGTGGGACATAGTGCTGCTGTCACGTGCCTGAGCTTGGATCGTTGGAGCTATCATAGTCACAACCAGATATTCGTCCCTACCTCGCAGGAGGATGAGGAACTGCTAGTGTCTGGATCACTAGATGGAACGCTCGCACTGTGGCGCCTTTCACGTCTTAAACCTAATATGCTTTTCCACTTGCCGCGGGTGTCCCCGCATCCAATTGAGATCTTGCGTGGGCACGCGATGCCTATCGTGGATTGCTGCATGAGCACGTACATTGGGGTAGTAGCTTCATGTTCTCATTCCGTTGGAATGGTGCACTTTTTGTACGACGAGGGACAGGTGGCGTTCGTTTTCGAGCCCGCTGAGGACAGAGGTGAACTCGTTCGGGTCCGTCTATCAGACAAGGGATACGTAATTGCTATTACAAGTATTTTTAAGAGTGCGAATACAGCCAACACATGTGAAACAGACAAGAAGGACTTGCTACAGCGCGTTGTGGTCTCCAGTATCTGCCAGATTTTCAATTTGTCGGGTGTGTTGATCCTGTCGCACCAGCTTTCGTCCGAGGAGGTATCAGATGTGCAAGTATCCGCTGAAGGAGACCTGATTTTTCTCACTCTTTGTTCGGGAATCATCCGTATCTGTCGCATCGAAGAGTAAGCATCGATGGCCGTTTGTTTGGGTTTTTTGATGGAAAACTAACGAATCGTGTATTTCTATTAGCTTTGTCACAGTGCAGGAGTACGTCTCTCCTTCGTCCGCTGGGTCAATGGTTACTGCAACGTGTTTTGGTCCAAAGGAAGCGGTGATCCTGTTCGCTTCAGGCCATGAAGACGGCACACTGTCGTTGCAGCTACTTCCGGATGCCAGTGGTTCCGTGTCGTTCCTGACGAATGTACGTCGGCTACTAGGAGTTTCGTCCAAGCTCAAGCGTGTCAAGGGCACTGTGCAACACGCCCAGACGTTAGCTTTGTCGACCTTGGACAACGCCAAAGCCGTAACGAGCACAGCGCGTGATATCGCTGGCGAAGCAATTGGCGAGGCGAAAGTCATGATGCGTGGTCTCTTTTCCTACCTGCAAAAGGGCTAAACAGTATCTATAGCCGTTACGTCAGACGCGTCACCGAACTTGTACCGTCTCTGGTTCTTACACTTGGCGTTTGTAAGCCTTCGACCGTTACGAAATTATCGCCTTATTTATTGAGTCACGGTCGCTAGTCTCACGTTGTATCATTCTTCAATTTGCGGTGGAGAGCTCAAGATTGTGATTGTCCGATCCCGTGACTATGGCGCGTAATTCAGACACGAAAGCGTCGCATGACGGTGGGGAGAAAGCGAAACTTCTCCCGACGAAGCAGTCGGAAGCCTCTCGCCCTCAGTACCGCTCCATCATCGTGAGTGTCTGCTCCTTCATTCTCGTGACGGAGTTCTGTGAGCGTCTGGCTTACTATGGTCTCTCCGGGTCATTGCCCATCTTCTTCCATCGTAACTTGGGCCTCAGTACGGTACTGGCTACGGAGCTTAACACCACGTTCACATCGCTGTCGTACCTCACGCCGCTGCTCGGCGCGTACGTGGCGGACAGACACCTCGGCCGTTTCTCCACAATCGTTGTCTTTTGCTCGCTGTACATTGGAGGACTGATGCTCTGTGTATTTGCATCGTTACCGGCTGTATCGTCACTGCCGCTCTTCATGCTGGGATTGTTTGGAGGGGTGGCCTTTGGAGCTGGAGGTATCAAGCCAAATGTTGTCGTGCTGGGAGCTGATCAGTTCGACGTCGATATTCCAATTCAGCGAGCAGAGAAAGACAGCTTTTTTAACTGGTTTTACTGGGCTATTAATGTCGGGGCAACATTTAGCTACGGAGTGCTTACAAACTTGGCCGTAAACGGTCTGCCGCCGTACATCTCGGCAGATTATGGATTTTTTGCATCTTTTGCGATTCCGTCAGCGACGTTCGTATTGGCGGTGTTGGTCTTCTACGCTGGAAAGGCAAGGTACCGTCGTGTGCCGCCAAGAGGTAGTGCACTCGCCAAGTTTTTCTCCGTCTTGATTGAGGCGGGGTCACGTTCAGGTCGTGGAAAACTTGTGCTTAGCGGCGGCTTGGCGTTCGTGCCGGGTATTGTACTTACGACGGCATCGTATTTTATCCAGGATGCGTTCATGCATATAGCAGTGGCACTTGCTGGTGCGGGAGCTGTGGCGTATGGAACCTTTGTCCTCATTTTTTCGGGTGTCGCTACGACTTGGGTGGGGTTGGCATCGCGTGCGAATGGTGGATCGTTTCCGTCCCAAGACGTGCAGGATGCGGCGCAGGTGATGCGTCTAGCGCCGTACCTTGGGATTATCATAATATTTTGGGCCGTGTACGGCCAGATGAACTCCAATTTTGTCGTCCAGGGCTGTCAAATGGATCTGCGAGTTCAGGGAAGTGACGGTGTTCTGCTTTCCTCCGCAATGCTCAATGTTGTCGACTCGGGTGTTATTCTCATCTTCATCCCCGTATTTGATCGCCTGCTCTACCCGCTGCTGACTAAGATGGGCATCTATCCGTCGCTGCTGCGCAAGATCGGTGCCGGTCTTGTGTTTTCTCTGTTGGCTATGGTAGCGGCAGGCTGGACGGAACAGATCCGGAAGAATAGATCCATGATTGAGGGTGTTTCTTCGAACTGCAGCGCTGCGGGTGAATTTCTGCCCATGTCAATGATGAGTGTGTGGTGGCAGACCCCGCAGTACGTGCTCGTAGGCGTGGCCGAGATCCTCACGAGTATTTCGTCGTACGATCTCTTCTATTCGGAAGTCCCCGAGTCCATGCGGAGCGTATGCCAAGCTCTTAACTTGCTCACAACCACACTGGGCTTTATCGTGGCGGGCGCTCTGAACAGCATCTTTTCCTTTTGGATCACGAGCGATCTCAACGACGGCCACCTCGAGTACATTTACTATATGATGGCGTTTCTCGTGCTGGCGATGCTGTTGGCCTTTATGTTTGTGTCGCAGTCTTTCGAGTACCATGTACCTGTAGCGGGCCTCGACGCCGTGTCAGGATTCTCTCCTGCGCTCTCACGCGCCGCCAGAGAACTGCGTAAGAAGTTGCAGCTCCAGCGCAATGGCAGGAAGTAAGTACGAGAGACGTAGCTTCGGCTGCTCTAAGTTTTTGTTGTATACAGTCCTGCTCGTAGAGCCGATGATTATCAAGAGACAAAGTTACTGCCTTACGCTTGTTGTTCTAGTGTTGAATGAAGTATTGTCATGTAGAAAACTGTCAAGAGGTGCCACTACCCATCACTGCAACGGTGCCGATGGCTGACTACTGACGTGTATTGTTGCGTAGATAACGCGTTGTTGTTGTTGTTGTTGCTTCCTCACATCGAGGACACTGGGAACGTCAATGTCTGAAGACATACCTTTTCAAAGAATAAAGTACTCAAGGAGCCAAATGTCCTCCAGAGCAAAGCTGTTGTCCTGCAAACACATCGTTGGCGTAACATTGGGAGACACATAACGCGGAATCCAATTTACCAACGAGACATTAAAGTCGACGACTGTGGGGCTCGTTGATTCAAAGATTTTTTCTGGGTCAGTCACGGTCAATGGACTTGACGCAGCGTATTCATCGATATGTGGTGCGATGATCGAAGCGAGCGGTAATGTGCTCGGAGTCCAACGCAAGGTGCTGCGCTTTTCGTCGACCGGCACAACCGAAAGCTGTTTCTTTTGCAAGTTTTCTCGTTGAGCCTGACGCTTCTTGGCACGGTTGTGACGGCATTTTACATCACTACGTTTCTTGGTCCGATTTTGCTGATTGCGATGGTATTCGCAGAGCAAAAGCAACGTGCCGTTCGCTTTTACTGCCCGCGGTTTCGGGCAACGACCAGTCTTGTACCGACAATGGGTGAAGGGCAAAGTCATTTCGGCTCCTGTCAGCACTTTCAAAGTCGGAATCGTAGCCACTGCATGACTATCCTGCATGTTCATGACGAGTTACACGGGAGATTCCAGGCAAGCGCTCGGCTGAAAATCTAGAAATGACCGTATCTGGCTGTGCCAGCATCACGTGGCCCACGGAAAGTGTTGATTGCGAAACATCGCAAGTAGTGAGCGTTTAGTTCGAGCTCAACGACGCCAGAATAAATAGCCTTCCCGAGGTCGTTACCATGCACCAAGATAATCTTGCTGTCAAACAAAATCTGGGTCAATATACTGATTGGGCTCTCTGTGCGATGGTTCTTATGAGAACAACCAACCGACTGTATGAAAGTAAAAAATACTTCCTACTAAATAAAGAATATACGCACCATTGTGAAACGAACTCCATTTGGCTTTCATAACCCATTGGAATGTGCTCGGTGAAGCATCGTCTTTATCAGAATGTGCAGCATCTCATAAATTCGTGGAGCTTCATTGTAGTCAACGAGTCTAGAATCTCGTGATCTATTCCCACTCCATGATCCATGACTCGTCTTTCAAACGCAATTTGTTCTTTTGATTATACCAACAGAGCCGCCGCAAACAAAATAAACGCTGTATGCAGCCATCATGTAGGCGAAACGCACCACCAAGTTAGTCGTCAATAAGGTAAAGCAAGATGTTGGGTAAGAATAACAAAACCGCCGATTTAGTTATCCACGTAGAAAAAGGTAGAATCACGTAGACGCGAGACATCCGTAGCCTCAGATGTGCGACTCATGTTGCTGCGGCGCTGCACCTCGGATGAAACCTTGCTTAGCACACGATGTAGTTCGATGGGATCACATGTACGGCGAATCTCGTCGTTGTAGGCTCCATTCAGCGGATCGTACAAACCCAATAAACAGGAGAAGAATCGATCGTGGTTCACGTGCTGCATCATCAGGCAGCATGTAGAGAACGGCACTTTACCCAACTTGTTCTTGTCCATGTAGCGGAAAATGAGTCCCGAGTATGGCAGCAGCTCCGACGGGTGCTTACACAACCAGGCAGCTAGAAGCTGGGTGAGCTCAGATTCCGCCAGGTGGCCGTCACCATCAACATCATGCTTTTCAAACAGCACACGTAGACGTTGCACGTACTCGAGCTGAGAGGGTGGGGCGGCTGAGGTTGCTGTCAGGTGTTGAATCTGTTTCAACCGCTGGTAACCCGAGCTACGGATGGAGGCGGGAGTCTTCTCGACCTGCATCACCAAGTATCGGACGCAGAAACTTACGTGCTCCAACACCACGAACAGCACAATCTGGAACATACGCCAACGCGCCGATCCACTGTCATTCACGCATGAGCTAGGATCAGCAGTCTCACTAGGCTCAATTGTTCCGAATGGAATTACGTTCGCGCTGATGAATGTGAAGTTGCAATTCGTTCGAAAGTATCCATAATGGTACACCACTACGAAAGCTGACACGACCGTCACACCGATAATATTAGCGTATGCAAGCACCGTGGCCCACTCGCCGATCGATGTATCACGTCGTGGCATCGGTCTTCGGTTTGCAAATAGCAGCCGGAACGCGTCGCCGCGAACTTCCAGAATGTTGTTGAAGAAAGCTGGGAGCGGCAACAGCGGCCATACCACTGTGAACATCATCACATATGAGAACTGAATGCAAGCATCCAGGTAATCCAAAACCGGATCAAATATCGGTAGTTTTGCTTCCGCCAAAATCTCATACGCCGAATATTTGTTGGAGTCATCGGACGTAGGCATCACGCTCACATGAAAACCCGTGTCTTTTTCAACCAACTGCGCCAGACGCGTTGCTGTCAAATTGGTGACTGGGCCGCTGTTCTCGTTAACTTCAAGCTGGCTGTGGCCACCTATGGTGCTAGCCGTCTCCTGAGCGCCAAAGTTGGCCGGTTGCATGGACTTCCTCTGACACTTCGAGAAGAGGAAACGCCGCGATAAGTGGCGCACACACAACGTGAAGGGCGAGGCTTGACGACAACCAAGAGATGGGCGGCCACGAAGCTTGCGCAGCAGATACGGTGCGATCGTCTCTAGAACCATGTTCAAGAGTTGTGTAACCACGAGCGGTGTGACAAATAGCGTTTCAAGCGCAAGAAGATTTGGGTTCCACTCATATGGTGCCAGCGCCCCAAAACCAAATGTGTGAAAAAGCTTCAGGATCGTGCCACCAAACGGCATGTAGACAAACGAAATGAAAAGGAACCAGAAAAACCAGTTGCTCCAGACGAACACAAATCGACGGTGGATGAGGCGGTTCTCATGATCAGACTTTTTCGCATAATTTTCCCACTGCACGAACTTCTCCGACATCCAGTTGAAAAGCTCGAAGAAAATAATATCGATAAGCAAACCGAGGATAATACCTTGGATAAGGATATACACCCACCGATCCGTGCCCAATGCAGAGGTGGTTGAGTTGAAGCACGTCATAAACCAGATGCAAGGGTAAGTTTCCTCATCGTCACCGTTACAAGCATCACACGTGGGAGCGTTCTTTGCGTACACATACCACTGGATAAACGGCACAAGACACATGCACTGAATCACGGCACATACTAAAACAAATAACAGCATGGTAAGCTGGATCCAGTGATTCTTGCGCTGCTTAGGGACCTTTTCCATTTCGTGCGTGAGCTGATTCTTCACCCACATGTACTTAAAACCAGGGTTGTCGTCATTGCGTTCGTACACAGTATTTTTGTACTTGGTCAAATTCCATTTCTCCACAAGCAAACGTGTCTCGCGAGCCCAACATACGAGAAAAGATGGGCCCCAAAAGCAGACCACAAACACACCAATGACTGCCAGCCCTTCCATGTACTGTTTCCACACTGGCGTAGACGTAAAGCGGAAATACAAATAGTAGAGCAGACACCACAGCATAAGCGGCAATAAATGCTTGGTGTAAATGTGCATGAATGCAAAAAGAAATGCTACACGTTCGCCAAAGTGGAGACGGAGTTCCTCCACAGCCCAGCGATCACTGTTACCCGCCGCAGCTTTGCGCAGATTTAACTCAAAAGTCCGTTTGCGGTATTCGTCAAAAAACTGTCTGTTGAACGCACGATCGTGCAGAGGGAAACACTCCACAATAATGTCCGAAACCGTAAGCTCCTTGTTCACGTCGATAACCCATTCTTCCTTGTCGTAGTCTTTAAAAGCATTCTTGATAATATTGTGCGTGAGCTGCAGCTCCAGTGCCGGCGAGAAACACATCTCCTTGAGCGAGTCGAGAGACTCCTCAGCCAGCCGCCCAAGCGAATCACCACGCTTGATCGACAACTCGTCCAGTTCACGCTTGAACTCGTGCAGTAGCAAGTCTGGGTTTTTCTTGGGATCAATCAAGATGCACAAGTTCCTGGCTACATCGTTCTCTTCTCTCTTCGGGTCATGATGACTGCGAATCCCACGTTGGTCATCCAGATAATTATCATATAGTCTGTCATCCAGTAGAATCACTCCAAGTCCCGCTTGAATCAGTCGTCGCACACATTTTTGCTGTAAGACACTCACCTGATGTGGCAAATCTCGTCGAATCGAAGCTGCTGAGCGCGACGGGAATCTTCGTTTCAATAGCTGAAAAATCTGTGACGTGTGTTTCAACACAATCGCAAAAGTGTACTTTTGCGTCTCTTCAATGGACATATGCGGGGTTCCATTTATAAACAAGTGCATGACATCGACTCGGTTTCTCTTCTTCTCTCCATTTTCCACCTCTTTTTCTTCATCGTCATCAAAGTCGTCTCCTCGTCCTAATCCAAGACCTACGCGACGACCTTTTGTTTTCTCCTTTTGAAACAATGGAAATGCCAAACTAGGTTCCCCTACTTCTGTCAAGACAGCTCCTTTTCTCTCCGAGACATAAGAAATGCCACTTTGTGTCCTTGTGCGATTTGAATAGACGGTCGAAGCAACAGGAAACTGAGGAGCAAAGTAATTCTCATTGTTCCGCGTCCCAAGTAGTTGATTTTGGTCCGTCTGTTTCGTCCAGTGGTTCTTCTGGCTTTTCTTCTCGTCTTTAGCTGCTACTGTCCGTGTGACAGAGGACACGTCAGCAGTAGAACTCTCTAACGTTGGAAGACTGTAGCGAGTTTCGTTGAATTGTTCCCGAAAACTTGACTGCTTCGTTCGATGATTACTGAGCCGTATTTTACGGTTCTGGAACCATTCCAAGCCTGGGCTCGGCTGCGTCGATGCGACTGAATAATGCGACACGAGACTCGGGCGACTCTCGACTCCGTCCGACCCGTTGGAATGCCGTCTTCGCATAGAAATAGCGTCAACACGAGACCGGAAGTCTTGCTCATGTTGTTGTGCCATTTCTAAAGCATCTTCCACTTTCATTTCTAATTGTGCGTTGAATGCAGTGTTATCGGAAGGTGACGCCATGAAACTGGCAAATTGTTTACTGTCTGTCTGTCTCGCTCGGATCGATCTGGTTTAGATGGAGAGGTTGGGATTTATACAGAGAATCGACTACCGATTCGATATAAAAGGAATACACGACGACGCGTGACCAATAAACAAGCTAGTGAGTTCAGCAGGAGACACGTTTTGTTTTTGCACCATCTGATATCGAGTCGGAGGTATGTATGGCGTTTGAAACCAGAGGTTGTTGTTATTAGTATCACATCCCAATCGGCAGCCAAAGGCGACAACGGACAGAGACGAGACCCTCCTGGAAGCCAGTAGAAACTGGCCCTTACCTTGGACGGGAAGTCCCCCATAGCGGGGCCAAGGTAAAAGGGGGGAGGGTTTCTCCTTGCTGCGTGCGCTATAGGAGGCAGCGCAGCGTGCGACTTGAAAGAGAAGCGGTCCGCAGAATATCCTAGGTGCGGGGCACGTCGACGACGGATCGAATCACCCTGCACATCGACCAGTTCCTACTCTTCACGGTTTTCCTACCAAGCGCCGACCCGTTCGCTGAGCTTGAGCCCGGTCCCACGAAGAGAACTCCCCCAAGACCGTGATGACCCCGTTGAGATCCAGGACCGGTTGTTTATGTACAGTAGCACAGGACCAGATACTCTTCATCCAGTGGTGCGTCTGGGCAAATCTGAGCACGTTGTGGACCCCGAGATCCGACCCGAAGAGCAAAGTAAGTCGACTACGAGGTGAAGGCCAGGGATTACGTTATGATGGCTCGCTGGGACTACCGCAGTGGTAACCGGACTCTTAGTCAAGCGTCCTCTGTCCCCTGAATCAGATTGCTCCGAGAGCGAGAGCAGCCCAGCCATCCGGTTTAAAGTGCACACAAGAAGCTAACCCCGGACTTGGTCAACGGACTGATCCACGGGCCTTTGTGGGAGTGCCCCGCCGTGAAGCCCGAAGTCTTGAACCAGCAGAACGAGAAAGCGAGAAGTAAGAAGATTGCGTCATGGTAGATGAAACGAGCAGTTAACCACCAGACATCTTATTAGTGATAAGTAGCTATAATAGACAGTCTGTCTCTCTCTCCGTATGTTGTTATTAGTATGGGTGTCATGTTGATGTTAGTATGGTGCTAGTTAGTATAGATATGATGCTGATAGTATAGTGTTGGAAACGGCACGTTTAGTAAACGTGACAGAGGCTGCTTATGAGCAGGAATTGGATAGCCTTAGGTACCGCAATATTTACCGACTACTCTTAGCGGGTGGGAAGGACTACGGACAACATGTGGTAAGCGCAGCCATTCTCCATCGACATCCATCCACTCGCAAGATGCAGTAGTACAGACTGTACTACTGCATCTTGCTGGGGTGTCTGGTACGAACGCTACCAAAATGTTTGCACCCATTGCAGACCATTCGAAAGTGATGGAACGCTATTGCGCAGCGTAGGAAGATCTGAGAGTGATCGATTGCAACGAAGTAATTTGACATGACTAGATCTCCAAGTACTGGCTCCTCGATACGCCGGACATTGGACCCACAAACGAAAACTTTTGTTGCGTTGACAAAGTAGGACGACAAAGGCATCGATAAAATACGAGTAGAACGTCATCATGATGAAGACAACAATCAAGTTGGATATACCTGAATGAATGAATGAGCTTAGAGTGATGACTGCAACCAGACCAAGAGCCTTTGCTGTTAATTCAGTGCTACTATTCCGAGATACCGGATTTGTATAGATTCACTCGGTCCGTCTATTCGCCAATTGTACCATTAATTAATAGCCCCGGATGACGGGCGAAATCCATCGTTCACGATTATGTGAATTCACGCGTGTGTGGGAAGCCGACGCTTCTGCCGTGAACAATGTGTCGACTTTGCAACAACAATATCCAAAGCAGCAAGTCACGTGGTCAACTGTCGACCCCTTTGCTCTCTCAATTGTCAATGGTGCCATGGAATTACAGACGGACACTTTATTGAAATTGCAGATTTCCATTGCCTTAACAGCAAACTTTTCCCTGCAACGGCTCTCATGGCGGATACAATGGCCACAGGTGAACACTTCAATGTGGTCAATTATGTCCATGAACCCTTTTGACAATGATATGTCGCGGTCGTGATTCTTATTGCAGGATGGACGCGCTGCTCTTCACGTACAACTTCCAATACTGGAGAAACTGACAATGACTCTAGGCTCAGCACCTGCTGATGCAGCAAAGAACGAGATCTTTCTCAGCTCGTCACAGAACACGTCGGTGGTCGCTGAGCTGCCGTGTATCTCAGTGCGTTGCGTTTAAAAAGGAGGAAAAGGAGGAAAAGGTCTTGACAATTGAGGCTCATTGTTGTTGCTCTTAGGATGTAACAGACACGTTCCATGATGTAGACTTTGTGTGGGACAAAGAGTGGATGCGTTGGTATGTGAACGACATTTTGCTGCTGGAAGAATTTATTCAAGATGAGAGTGCGAGGAAGAAGATTGACGACGACAGCAAGGTCGTTGTCGACTTGAGTGTAGCAGGATCTGGTGCTAAGCTGGCAGTGAAACGAATGACGTTGCATTCTGGCAACTCGTCGGATCCTATTTGTGCGCCACGATATTCAACTTCCAGCAACTGTCGAGCGCAAAAATGTACGTGACAGTGTGCTTGTGGAGTGTATTGATGTTTCTTACCATTTGATTATGCGTACACAGCATTTTCTCCGCGCCTTGGATCCATCCAAGGCTCACTATCGGTGGATGAAGTGGAGACATACATTAATGAAGTGGCTGCAGCATTTCCTCTCATCACAAAAGTAGAGGAGCTTGGGCAATCAGTTGAAAAACGGCCACTACGTGCAGTCTGTCTCGGTGCGTGCTATGCGCCTCAAGAACAAAAGATCCCGCAAGCGCTTTTCACAGGCATGCACCATGCCCGCGAGGTAATTGCTCAATTTTTGCTGGAGTGGGTCTGTTCAGTTTTCACGATTTAACCTTGTCCTCAATGCTTAATCGTCTAGCCTATCTCCATGATGGTAAGTTTCCTACAAGCTAACTCTTGATTTCACGAATTCTGCAATCTCAAGCTAATTTTTGTCGGTTCCTTTTTCAGAACTTGGTTTACACGATAGATATTTTGACAACAGATTATCGCAATGGAGATTTGGCAGCTTTAGAGGTGCTAACTTCCCGCCAGCTTTGGTTCATTTTGGTTGTGAATCCAGATGGATACGCACATAACGAGATGCTGCGCGTCTGGGAACACAACAAGATGGGCCAGCGCAAAAGTGCAGCGCCGACTTGTGGTAAAAGCTCTCAAGATGCAGGTGTGGATCTGAATCGCAATTACGACGTCTGCTTCGCACGCGACACTAAGGGTAGTAGCAATGAGCCATGCGGGGACGACTACAACGGGCCTAGCGCTTTTTCAGAACCAGAAACACAGGCCGTTCGTGATCTTGTGGAGCGTTATACGTCAGACTTTAGTGTAGCGCTCAATTACCACTCGTACGGCAAGTACTTCAATCTTCCATTCGCTTGCAAGGCTAAAGGGGAGCCAAGTGAGGCGAACAATTCAGTTTTTGTGGCGTTGGCTCAAGAAATGGCCCGGTTCAATGGGTTCGGCTATGGCCAATCTTGGAAGGAAAGCAACTTGTACACGGTAAACGGAGATACGAGCGACTGGATGTGGCGAGCGCATGGCATCTTTGCTATATCACCTGAAGTTGGTCCAGCATTTGAGACGCAATCCGTTCTAGGATTTTGGCCATCTCGTGATGATGTCCCCCAGCTATCATCTGAGCTTCATTACTCAAACTTGTATATATCCCGCATGGCGGGCCCTGTGTATTCGTTGGCGGTGAATGGTGTCCAGCTTGGCACCATCGATGACAGCGGCTCGATTACATCAATTATATCTGTCAATGTAACAATCTCGAACAGTGGTTTGCGCTCCGCAACTGCAGAACTGGTGGCATCCGTGTTCGCGAACGGAACAAGCGCCAGCAATGCTGTACATTTAGATCTCAAAGCGGTACCAGACAGCTCGGAGTCTTTGGTCAAACAGGGTCACACGTTGATAATTCCTTACCGCGGAGATGATTTTCACCGTAGTAAGAAGGAGATCAAGGCATTATACATAGTAGTGAGGGATACGTTCAGTTGCCATCTCTTCCGTGTTGGTACGTTGTGACATCATTTCACTGTATGGGAAGAAGCGCTCCGCTAATCGTTTTGCTTTCATTTTTCTATGTGCGGGCTCAGCGCTTCATTTCCACACGGCTCTTGAGAAAATAAACCACACGAGTTTTCAGACATGGGCTGCGCTACCGCTTCCTCGCTGTGGGACTTGTGAGCTGTTTTTTGGTGCTTCAGAAAAATTGAGTGAAGCTGGCAACTCCTACAACGTCTCTCCAATATGCCATGAAATCAAGGATGTAGCTTTCTTGGAGTCCGTTTACATCCGAAACATCGATCCACTCGCAGCTATTGTAAATCGTGGTAATAGCTCTGCCGAACCGGTTCCAATACCAAACGCTAGTACCCGCAACAGCACTTCCAACGTCGCTTCCAGTGATAGTACGTCAGCAGGAATGACTTACGTGCAAAAAACTGCGCTTTCGTCGTCGATCTTGCCATTTGCATCGTGGTCAGGCCCCGTCGCGATGATATCTTT
The DNA here is from genome assembly GCA_011800735.1 of Peronospora destructor. NCBI lineage: Eukaryota > Oomycota > Peronosporomycetes > Peronosporales > Peronosporaceae > Peronospora > Peronospora destructor. Next base: position 248,260 of record WBRY01000018.1, on the reverse strand, counting down.
GGCAGGGCTTGTGTTACTTGTAATAGCCACTGTCTTCTTTCGGTGCTGTTACCGACGAAACAAGCAACCCGCGAGAGCAAAAACAGCATCGAAGGGGCAGAGGAAAGTACAATACTCGCGCGTTGATGGAACATCAATGAACTCACCAGCGAGAGACCGACAAATATTCTACGACGAAGAGAACGAGAAGAATGATTTCGTAGATGCAGAGTGCGGTGAGAGAGGCGTGTCTACCGACGATGAAGATACAGGCGCGTTAACGGATCGTGCCTAGTTTTCTCCGTGTCGAAGAACCAGACCGTACGATCGTAGTTAGAAAAAAGATATCGCATAACGCAAGGCAAGTTTGTTTGCCGTGGACCATCGTCGCGATGAAACCAGACTACTTCGACGATCTCGACACTCAGACATTGAGAACGACGACGTCAGAAAAGATCGGGAAGAAGTCGACTTTTTCGCACAATGACGGACGTAGTTTTGACGATGACAGCGCGACTGCGTCGAATCATGGACGAGAACGAACGGCAAGCTCTATTAAACAAGCTCAAGTCAAAGTGAGATCACGTAAAAGCCACTTACCAGAAAATGCCAAAATGTGTCTTCGCAGTAAACGACACAATGCCGAAAAGCTTTGTGATCTAATACAGAAATACGTAGCTTTCCCAGTCCATATTCGTTCAGCTGCTCTACCTCACGCGCTAGTTCGGAGCTGCGAGGGCGCTCCCGTCACAAGTTTTTCCACCTCATTAGCTGCCTCTTGTATACGATACACAAGCACCCGCAGCTCTTCCACTGAACAAGTGAACTTCACCGTCTGGAGTCCCAAATCATCAGCACGAGGCGATTGCAATTGCAGCTGCACAAAGTACAGTGGCTCATGGACGCTTCCAGCACCACTTGAACGCAGCACGTAGTCCAGTCTCCAAGATACATCCACCACCTGAGCGAAGTCAAAGTCTGATCAATAGCAACACAACACAGTAGCATCAAGTTGGTGAGCACGGCATCCAAAGTTTCACGTACTTACTGGTAGTTTCCAGCACACGCCTCACACGCGGCACGACTGCAGCTATCACTGGAGCGAGCTTCAACTGCAGCTCGTTGTCTTTGACCCCAAGAACGTAAAGCTGGTGTCTACACAGGTAAATAGTGTCATCATTGTAAAGTATTAGGGACTAGACGATCTTGTCGCCGTTATTTTGTTATCTCTTGTTTTTTACCGTTGCTCTGCAGGTGTCTGCACGCCTCCGTCTCGAGCACATATAGCCACGATCGTACACATGGCTGCAAAGGCCTCGTAGCTGCTTCCAGTTTGCTGTTCTTTGACGTTTTCGAGACTGAGAGTGTGGGTGGGATTGGCACTTAACTCGGAGGCTGCAGCCTTAGCCAGAGATTCTAGAGAGTGAGGGGAGAGACAGGAGAGAAGAACAAGACTAGCGGGAGGCACGACGCGCGGATTAACGTCCAGGAAGACTGCATCATCATTGGCTGCAAAGCTGCTGGCCATGGGGCAGATGGCTACAAGTCTGGGGATACTTTGGATTTTACAGTCTCAGATACTTTAAATCGGACTCAGATTTGCAAACCCATGAGCTTTTGTTGTTTATTCTTGACAGTACATTGAAGGTATTGGTCGTACATGCTTACGTACCTGTCCGTTCAGATACTTAGAGTAGTGGTCCTTTTCCCAATAATTCCAATAGATCTGCAGCTAAAAATACACTATAAATACACAACTTACCCAAGAGATTGTCCAATAAGAGGGATTTCTAACTTGTACCAGAATTCCAACGAGTCGCCACTCCGCATGTTCCTGTGCGCTCGTGACGCGTCTTCGCGGCCTCTCCAGGCTTCAACTGATGTTAACGACAATGTCCACTCTACAGACACCTCCTCCATCGTCTTGGAGCGTCCCGATCCGCTTCCCTGCGGCGTTTTAACGCTCTCTCACTCATCCGTGCGTCGTCCGGAAGTCTCGGTCGATTTTGCCGCATATCTGCAGCTTCTGGACACCTTAACGCGGCTAATGGCACAAATGTTAGGTGTCCATACTTTGTCCCCATCGATTCGATTCTCTGCGGGTGAGTCGGTGGCTGTAGACGCTGCAGAGTGGTGGAAAGAGGTTCAGAGACAAAGTATTGCCCTTGTACAGGGACCTGAGACTGCGGAAGTAGCTCGAAAACGTCAGACAAAGATCAAAATGCACCGTCTATGGCCGATGATGACTCTTGAGAAAACACCGCTGAGATGTCGTAACAGCTGGTTTGTGACGCTAGATGAGACATTTGAGGACGTATCAAAAGACCTTTGGCAGGACAAAGCTGGTGATTACTATGTTCAGGCTCTGTATTTGATAATCAAGACATTGGAAAGGACAAAGACGAGAAAGGTAGAGGAGCATAAAGGACAGAGAAAGACCGTTCTGGACGTCTTAATGAGTGTAGAAAAAGGAGTAGCTTTTGCTGCTGCTGAACTTTTGCAACACTGGGCTCTTGTAAGTGAGAAGATGATGGCGGATTCAGCAGCAAAATTGTTCAAGTTGATGGGTGTTGCAGTAGTAAACATGCTGCTACAGCCATGTAAGGTTGGTCTGCGGCATACCTTCCATGACCATGTATTGCTGCCGTCGTTGCCACGATGTGCTTTTGTAGGGGCGACACAGTGGAAATGCTCGGTTTGTGGACGTATTACACAAACTACAGGTGTAGTAGCGGATCGCGTTAGGTGTGTCTATCGCTGTGCAGCATGTGATTTCAACTTGTGTCGTGAATGCTTCACGAGGATCCCGAATACGACGGCATATCATCGGAGCAGCCCAATTGCAGCTATGACCAAGCTGACAGCAGATCACTTCTTTGCTCTGGTTGTACCTCAATTAGAAAACAAAACGGGTGCTGCCGTAGTACGTCAGATTGCACAAGAATTACGTCGACGGGTGCTGGAGCTGTACCCGCACAACTTCTTTGGAATTGCCGAGTTTGTGCAAATGTTTCACAACTTACTTAAGTCCGATAAAAGTGCGGCTATTGCACTGGTGTCGTCGCCACCAGTGTCAATGCCCTCGTCAGATAGACCAGCAGTTGCTTGGTTCCCGCTGTTTATGCGAACTTGGACGATGTCGTTGAGTACGTTATTAGGTCCATTTTTTCGTGCTTCTACCATGCTTGATGGCACAAATGAATTAGATGCAGATGTGCTGGCTGCGAATGGTTCGGCGCTTGCTGAAAGCAGCTTACGTGCTCAGTGGACTAATGGTTATGCTGAACTACGCGATACGTTACAGAGCTTAATGCGAACACTGCTAGCAGATGATCAGCACCCGCTTGTGGTGGATGCCACACTGAGCTGGCTTGCGCTCACATTGATGACGGCAGATCCACGAAGGCGTTTGAATTACGACGCGCATGAGCGGATAGACGGATTTTTGGTGAATGTAGCTTCGATGCTGCTCGCTTACACGCTTCCTGTTTTGGAAAAAGCCCAGCATGATCCAAGTACTATCGATAGCAGCTACCACCAGAGCCTAGAGCCTGTACGCGTGTATGCAAGTAATGGCTTTCCTGAGGTCCCGCTTCACTACTCGCGCTGTACGCAAGATGTGGACGCCAACGATAACGCATCGAATGTAGAAGTATGTGAAATCACTGCTCGGGACGAGACATGTATCACCAAGTACAATGCACGTATTGTACAGCTGAAGCAGGATGAGCATGATGTGGAGAAGATACCTTCTACGTTCTATCCACGTTTGTCTTGCCATGAGGGCGTGGTGTGCGACCAGTGTGAGTTCTCACACCTCCATGGTGTGCGATACAAGTGTGCCTTCTGTGGCGATATGGATCTGTGCAGTGACTGTTTTGAAATTTTCCGCTCGCACCAGGCTGCCACCAACTCATCGTCAGAGCCCGAAATAATTTTGCACAATTTGGATCACATTTTTCTTCGCATTGAGTCGCCGATTCCTGTGTTTGCACTAAAACATTTCCAGCCACTTCCGGCGGAGTGGCTGGCAAGTAGCAAAGATAGAAGCACTTCCAGCAATGTAAATGAATGCATGATAAAAGGATTTGATGCGGCAAACATGAAATGTGCCGACTGCGGGGACGTCTTAGGTGCTGGTGGCAAGTCAGACGATGTTTTCTACAAGTGTGCGAACTGTTTTTCTTCTCGAGTCGTGTGTGCTGCATGTTTGGCGCGCGAGGAGAAGTGTAGCAATGGCAACCCGAACGACTTGCATGCGCCTGGTCACGTTTACTTTGTGGTTACTGACCCATGGCGGCGGCGTCTCCCAATTCCCTGGAACGAAGTGCTTCGAAAACTACACTTTCGACGTCTATTGCATCCACCCGCCCTTATTCCACGTCTCCGCTTTCCTCGAGACACCGAGTTATTCTACATGACCCTCAAGTACCTCCACTTTGGGCCTCTAACCACATTGTCACGGTGGCTAAGTATGGCAAAGGAGGTGCAGGAGTTGCAAGCAATTTGTGCCTGTGACGAGGAGCAGTTTGAGCGAGAAAGACGGCGCCGTAGGCGACGGCAAAATGGCTCTCAGCGTAAACCACTGAAGCAATCAGTCCACTACAAGGCAAGTAAAGCTCGATTGGAGGTTATCCGCGTGAAGTGTGTGAAAGTGGAGCTCCATTTGCTGGCAAGCACAAATGTAGCGGAGTGGTTGGTGTTTTATGCACGAACATGCCGGTGGCTTTTATACACAGCTTCTACCACTCCTCAGGATTCTAAGCCTGGGACTACCTGTCAAGATCCTTTCTTTGAGCCGCTTTCCCAATTCTCGTCCATGTTTAGTGCACTTCCTGAACATTTCTTCTTTGACTTGTGTGATGTCGTGTACCTGTTGGGGCTCGAGAAGTTTGAGTACCGTGATCTTGTGACTGAATTGAAGAAAGGCAAGCATGACGTTGCTGCATCGGTGGACGAAGTAGTAGAAGTTGTGGAACCGCTTCTAGTGATGCTTACACAAATAGTGGTGGCCTCAAAGTTCACAAAGAACCCTCATCTTCGTGTAGAGGCGCTACGTTCCTTAACAACTCTGGTGACATTTGTTTCGAAGGGGCAACAAGTCCAACAAGGCCCAGGACATCGGCGGATGAAGTCATTATTTAAACGTCATCAATTGTTGTCACGCTGGCTGATTCCTGGTCTTCTTCAATTTTACTCCGATATGGATTGCTATAATGCTAGCAACAATGGCTTGACCTTGAGTAGTGCCGCGGCTAGTGGTGACCACATGTTGTGGGGATTTCTACCGACTCGAATATCCGTAACGATGCTTTTGCGCTATCTCTGGCAGATGCCTAGTCAACGCCAGAGCCTCTTGCAGGTGCTAAACACGTCGAATGTAAGTGAGATGTCGCAGGCATCTTTATTTGCGGAACCAAGACACGACAGCGCTCTGCAGCTGACGGGGCTCGTGAGCGGTCTGTGGGGTGATATTGCAAAACTCTTTGATGAGGCGACTAACAAGATCACGACTCTACGGCACATACATGAGCTCATTGAGAATTATCTGAACGGAAGTATAGTTGTACTGCCTTTTCGCCGCGATATTCTCGATGGTTATGTAGCTATCAACGCGAAACAATTGCGGTTGACAATGCGTTTACTACTGGAAGCATTGGAACTGACTTCGTGGTTTGCCTCAATCGTCAGCGGTGAAATCAATTTGCGTTCGCAATCGTTAGCAGCCCCTGCCGCAGCGCTTCAGCACGTATTGTTGCAACCAGTCGTAGTCGAGCAAGCAGCACGCATTCTCAGCTTTTTGGTTGCATCGCTAGCAAATGTGCATGAAGAAAAGGAGTGGATGTTTTCTTTGCCACTGGTGGATGATGGTAAGCTGCTTCTGGCACATCTGATTGTTCTCGTGGTGCGCTACTCGGGACACAGTACGCGAAAGTCTCCGGACTCTTCTGCTTCCTCGAGCATATGCTCACCTTCGTCGTTCTGGAAAATTGTGTGGTCGAGTGGTGATATTATGGAACGCCGTGTAGGTGACTTGGATACGCATGTGCGCTGGGGACTTAATGCGTTATGCACGCGCATTGAGTCAGAGAGTTATCTCGGATTGACCACTTTGGACGATGGGGATGATTTGGAACACGTGCAGACTGTGGTGGCAGAAGCAAAACACGAACTAGATGAGGTCGTAGCCCTCACCCTTCTGGAACAGCAGACTCTGTCAACGGTCACTTGTGTCAGTGATACAACCAGGGCACGAAAACGGCTTGGTAAACGCTTTATCGCGACGCTCGCTAAGGACGGACGGTTTGACTTTAAGATATTCGTCAATCAATGTCGCTTTTTGCTCCCGGAGCGAAAACAAGAGAACGATTTTGGCAATAGCGCTGATGAAGGAGTTGAAGATGTGAAAGAGGGGTATCTCTATATTGATGACTCGTGGGTACAGCAATTTGTTCGCGCGATGCAGGAAGCTGACGAAATAATCCATGTGCAGGAAGCTATGGAAGCATGCTTGGGAGACATCCCCGACCAGTACTTGGACCCCCTGCTCAGCACACTAATGATGGATCCCGTGCGTTTACCATCCGGCAACATCGTTGATCGTGCCGTAATTGCTCGGCATCTCTTGGCATCATCGCAGCAGGGCGGCAGCGCCGGTAGCGATCCGTTCACCCGTGAGCCGCTAACAATGGCCATGGTGGAGCCATGTGATCTACTGCGGTCCGAAATCCAGAAGTACTTGCGCACGAAGATGCGGCACTTCCGCAAGACAGCGCGAGAAGATGTGTTAGCCACGTGGAGTTTAGGCTGGGACGTGCTGTTCGACAGCAGCAGCGAGACTGAGGGCGATTCTGAAGATGGAAATGATGGTGGTAATAGCGCATCGATGGCCCCCGTCTCACGATAGCTCTGCCTGTTTTCAAAGTGAGCTTTGGCTTTATGAATGCGGCAGATATTGAGCGCTGACGAAATGGTGACGTTGTTCAATATTCAAGTTTGCGTCAGCCGCACCGTCGGCAAGTGATGATAGATTTCATCGTGTTTTCTTTCAAGATGGCATATTAATGCAAGAATTTGCAAGCTCTGGCAGTGAACGAGTTCTTTGATGCGGACGCAAGGGAATGTCTGACACGCAGGTTGTTTGAGATCTCGCATGTGTCAACATTACCGATTCTCACACCCATTAAACATAAGTTTTGGTGGTAGTGCACGCAGCACTTCCTTACCGATGTACGGCACGATGGCTTGCCGCAGTACGTCTCCATCATTGGCTGGCCAGACAACCCCACTGCTGGTTCTAGCGACACATACGTTTTTCAAACTGAATGCAAGAAACTACCATCAGACGAGTCTGCAATAAGTCACTCAAGTGCAGACGCTCCCTTTTCGATGGTCGTCTCTTGCTCACCCTCGGATTCGGCTGCAGCGTACTGCAGAGAGAAGGAAACAAAAATGTCTAGACTGGTAGCAAGTATCGATACTAATATGTGCTTGTTATCAGAGCTATTCCACGATCACATGAAAGGATCCGTACGGCAAGTACCTCAGATCGTTCAAGTTGAGAAAGAGGAATTGTTCTTGCCTGCTTTTTAACAGCTTTCACAAGCAGCTTGACAGCCAATTGCGGTTAATCATGTCATGAACACGCCAAGCTCGTCCATGATTTAGGAAGGGGTGCATTTGTCTCAAGTGAGCAGGAGCAACTGGAGTAGGAGCGTTTTCCAAATCATGTCAATATCTCTTGAGTCTGTGACGTCAAGTCGACTTTATGTACGGGAAGCTATTTTATGTCTACGACATGTGACAGAAACGCTGACTAAAAAAACGATTTAGCGTAGTGACGCGCAGCGGTAAGTGCTCGATGATTGGCTCGTGACTTTTAGTTGAGCCAATCGATGCTTCAAAATCAAAAAACCACGCCTGCATGGCTCTTTTTTGTCTGGAGAGCCGTTTTGTAACTCCCCTTCCAAAATCGATCACCACAAAGCTCGCCATCACCAATTTAGGATCTTAAATGACGTTACTGACGTCCGAAGCCAAGACGCATAAACTAAGATGCACTTTTGTAGTAGATATGAGAAAGCGGCAACTTTAGGTCCACATGGATGCAAAGAAACATGGACAGATTTTAATCGATTCGTTTTTATTACAAAGAAGAAAAGGTAGGCTATGAGTCGTAGCTTAGGCAAGTGCACAACTTTGATGCCCTCAACCTTTTTTGGAAGCTTCCAGCATCTCCACAATGCCTTGTATTGGAATCGTGTGTAGTCTGCCCCGTATTCAATCGACTTAACACTTCGAACACTTTTCCCACACTCAACGGCTGCTCAGTATGGAATTTTCAATCTTCTACGCACATACTCAGCATGACTGCTTGCATCCCATCCATTCCTTATTCGTGTCTAGCAAAACGTGATGGACCTTTCATAGTGCATAATAGTGCAACACATTTTGGGTCTATGTACGTCATTCCGAGAGTACGCATAACGTCATTCCGAGAATACGCATAACGTCACAAGACAAGATCGTTGTAGCTCTACTAATTTGCTCACTAATAGCCGGCCAATGATCTCCCCCAGCAAGTCTGACAAATTCGTGCAAGAAGACCCACTCACAATTGAGCGCGATGGTATGCCACCCGAGATCTGGGACGATATGGTCAAGAACGAAAGGTTCATTTACTTGTCCCTCATATTTCTCAACGGCTCGGTGCTCTGGGCCTATTACTCGTGCCTCAGTGCTCAAGACTTTTACACGGTCGAGTTTCCAGTCTCCGGACTCAACTTTTCATTCTTGACAACGCTGTGCACGGCATGGCCAATGGTCATGGGTCTGGGGCTTCAAATGGTCTTTGGGCTGGACAAAAAGTTTAGTCCGCGCCTCCGGGTGCATGTCGGCTACTGCATCTTCATGCTCATGGCCGTTCTCATCATGGTCTTCAGTGCCATCAATTTCTCTAGTCAGAAGACTGGCGGAATCCTTGTCCTCATCTGCTTTGGCTGCATCGGGTTTGGTAACTCGCTGTCTGAAGCCACGTACTACACATTTGCCGCTCTGTTTCCAATTGAGAAATTCACAAACGGCGTGCAGATCGGCAATTCCTGCGCTGGAATTCTCAATATCACCGTGGCCACAGTGCTGCGGCTTGCAGTCGGAGGCGTGAACCTGACCAGCAGCTCCACAAGGCTGAGCTTTTATCTGTTTTTTAGTCTGTTGATCATTGTTCTAATATGTGCTATCCTGCTGTACCGCTACTTGGTGAGTTTGCCGTCGGTCAAATTCCTCATGGACCGCAACGAAAACTGGGCCAAGGACGAGCAGCTGGCAAGCCAATCGGTTGGTAGTACACTGAAGAACCTAAGCCGCATCTTTGGCATCATCTGGGTGCCTGCGACCGCGCAGTTCCTCGTCTTCTTCGTGTCGCTCTCTGTATTTCCAGGTTTTGGCTGCGCAGCGTCGCGGAATCTGTACCCGCCGTTCAGCGACGAAGCCCACGACCTCACGGCTACATGGTATTGCTCTCCGGGCATCATTGGTAGCTACAATTACGGTGACTTTATCGGCCGCATCTTGTGTACGACTGCAGTGTACCGCGTCGTGACAATGGAGTGGGCGTTTGGATTGTCGGTGCTCCGCATCGCCTTCATCCCGCTGCTACTTATGGGCGTGGCTGGCACGTCGTTCTATGCGTTTCCGTTCGGCAGCATGGGCGCGTTGGCTTTCAATCTTGTGCTCAACTTGTGCATTGGCATTTCCACAGGATTACTCTCGACTGTGACAATGGGCGTGGCGCCTCGTATGTTGAAACCTGAGGATCGTGAATCAGGTGGAGCCGTCATGGTATTTTTCCTGTTTCTAGGGATCTCCGCGGGTTCCACCTTTGGTTTCCTTGTCAGTGACAATGGGTGGCTTGGTCTCTAGACACTTGATCGGACCTGTCAAACACAGCTCTACATTTATTCTACTAGAAAGACTCAGCTGGACATGCACTCGACTAAACTGCATGTGACTACATTGTTACAACCTCACCGACAAAAACAACAACACATGCTAATTGGGCATGTTAACACTGTTTTCTACCACTTGGATTCACTCTGTATATAGCGATATGGAGCAAGCAATATAAATATCACCAATTCCCCGCATTTGTTTATCACCAAGGACCCAAAAACCGCTTTTACGCGTGTTTTTCACCTTTAGTGCTACTCTAGCAAAAAAACCATTCCGTAGAGGACCACGTAGTGTGCCATCGCCGCCACGAGTCTCTTCTATAGCTTTGGATTGTCATCTGTCAATGTTAACAAGCCGTCGACCACGTGCCAAGGTGCAAAAGACGCGTGTCCATGACAAGAATCAAGAGGCGTCCAAGACGGAGGACGAAATGGACACTTTGAACCCGGACACAAGTGATGACAATGTCCGTGTTGGCAGTAAACGTCGGATGAAGACGTCATCATTTCCTCCTGCGACGGTTACCGACTTGTCCCAAATTGATGCCCATATTGCGACAGAAATGGGCGTTGTGGAGGAAATTTATTGTGAGAATTTTATGTGTCACCGTAAATTACGCGTTAACTTATGTCCGCACATTAATTTTATTACGGGCGAAAATGGAAGTGGAAAAAGTGCCATTATTGCTGCCATTCAAATTTGTCTCGGGGCCAGTGCACGGAGTACACATCGAGGCAAAAGTATTAGGAATTTGATTCGTCATGGACATGAAGGCAATGCTTTAGTGCGAATTACTTTACGTAATGATGCAGTGGGGAGTGATGCTTTTCGTCCGGACCAATTTGGTCGTAAAATTGTGGTTGAAAGACTGATTCGTCGTGACGGATCGGCTGAGTACAGACTCAAAGATGAAAAAGGGTTGCTAGTATCCAAGCTCAAGACAGATTTGGATGCAATACTGGATCATTTGAACATTCAGACGGAGAATCCATGTGCTATTTTGGACCAGGAAAATGCTAAACTTTTTCTAAAGGGCAACCCACAGGATAAATATCGGTTCTTTTTGCAGTCGACAGATTTGTACAAAATGAGGACAACGTACGCAAAAATTGATGAAGAGGTGAGAAATATTGCAGAGACGACGTTAAAGAGGGAAAAAAACAAGATCATGACATTGAAAGAGGCGATAAACGATGCTAAAAAGCAGTGGAAAGAAGCGCAAAGTGTGAGTAGCTTGGCTTTTGTTGTTGTTAACATTTTTTTTGGTAGTTGTTTTGCTTGACTCTATTTCTTGTGGGGGATGTGTAGATTGGAATGCTGGAGGAAGAGTTTGAAGTGCTCAAGAAAGAATTGGCGTGGTCTTTTGTGTGTGAGAAAGAAGCTATTGCTGCAAAGATGGAGAAGAAGATGAAGAAAAAAAAACGCGACGCGGAACATGCTGCGCGTGAATATGAAGAGACAAAGGAAGCGGTAGATAATCTGGAGCGGAAGCAGAAGGATAAGAATGACAAGCTCGAGGAAGTCCATGCGTGCATGAGTGAAAACAGCCAAAGAAAAGGGGAAGTGAAAAGCAGGATTCGTGAAGCTCGGCGTCCATTGCACAACTGCAAGGCGGAGCTGAAACATCTGACTCAGTCCAAGCAACGTGCCAAGCAGCGACTAGCCCGTTTGCAGCACGACTTGCAGAAAAAGCGTGAAAACCACGAAGCTATGCTCCATAATCGCTTGCAGCGCAATGGTGAAATGCGTGAGCGTATCGAACTGACACGACGGGAAGTGCAACAGGCGGAGCATGAAGTGAGTGAAGCCAAGAACCGAGCTCAGGCACGACCACAGGAGCTGGATGAGGTGGAGCATCGGCACGAAACCTGTCTTCGTCAACTGCGTGAAGCTGACAATGAGGCCAGTAGGGTCCAACAACGAATCAATTCGCTCAGAGAGCAAAAGCGTGACAGTCTTGCCGTGTATGGCAACAGAATTCCGCAACTACAGCAACTTATCCAGCAAAACCGCCATCGGTTTGCTGCCCCACCTATCGGACCCTTGGGTCTCAATGTTAAGCTCCCCGAGCGATATATGCACTTTGCAGTTGCGATTGAAGTTGCACTGAAGGGCCAGCTGGGAAGTTACTTGGTGATCAATGGTAAAGACAAAGCTTTGTTGGACAATTTGAAGCGCCAGGTTCGTTGCCCACCAAACAAAGCCAACATCATTATTTCACCGCGTGCAGGACGTCGATACGAAAACTTGCGTCTAGCAGAAGGAAGCTTGGCCGCTCACGCAATTTGCAACATTCTCGAGGTGGATGACGACGATGTGTTTAATGCCCTTATCGATGTATGCAGCTTGGAGAGTAAACTACTCTTTGATGACCGCCAGTCAGCCGAGGATAATGTTTTGAGCGGCTCAAGCGGCAACTTCAGAATGGCGCGTTTTGTGTCGGAAGTGTTCCTCCCTAGCGGCGATAAATTTATCGTTCGTTCTGGTAATTTGGCATTCATTGCCAACAAGGTACACCTTCGTAGCTCTATTATTTGCCAAGATGTGGATGGAGAAGTCAGGGAGTTAAGCCAGAAGTTTGAGTACCTCCAGGGTAATTTGGAAATGCTGCGTCGTGATGAGTCTCGACTGCGACGTGACCGCGAAGACTTTCGGCACCAAATCAAGCAGCAGAATGACCGCATTGACTACTTGTCGCGTCGGTTTAACCAAAAACGCGCAGGGTTGCGAAGTCTTGAGGAAGAATTGTCGGACGACTTGCAGCAGCACACTCTGGATACGTCTGTACTGGAGGACGAAGTAAAGGGCATCGAGGAAGAGCTTAATGGCTTCCACTGTCGTGAGCAAGCACTGAACGAGATTCTTATCAAGTCGAACCCAGACTTGGAAGGCCAGTTGCATGTGCTTGAAGAACTCGACTTGGCGGAGAAGAAAATTGCTGCTGAGATGAACGAGTACCAGGAAGATGCTGATGCGATCTACAAACATCTGAGCGAGATGAAGGTGCAAGAGATGACGTATCAGCGGGAGGCAGCTACGCTGCGTGAAATGGTTCTGCGATGGGAAGACGAGCTTGCAGCGCTCCAAGAAGAATGCGAGGAGCAGAGACAAAAGGCGCAACAACACTGTGAGCGAGTAGCTGTTACACACTCGCACGATTATTATGGCAAAAGGCTGACAGACATCAAGCGTCAAATAGATCACGAACGCAGTCGATTTCGAGGCATGGACCTTTCGGAGCTAAAAGATGACATAGAGGCTAAGAAGATCAAGTATAAAAGCAAGAAGACCAACTTTGACAGATTCCGTGACAACCTGGAGCGTATTCGCTCGATGCTAGAGGAACGCAAACGAGTGTGGCAGATTTTGCGGAAGGACATTGCCCATCGAACGTGTATGGAGTTCAATAAGTATATGTGCCTGAATAATTTTGCAGGCAAACTGAAGTTCCGGCATGATGATCAGCGACTCGAAATTGCTGTTTTGCATAACGAAAAGGGAGCGTCGCGAGCGTCGCAGGTAACTGACATGAAGGAGCTCTCTGGTGGAGAGCGGTCTTACACCCAAGTATCGCTGTTACTGGCTCTTGGCGAGAGTATTGAATGTCCGTTCCGAGTGATGGACGAGTTCGACGTGTTCATGGACTCGGTAAATCGGGACATGACTATTCAACTGCTCGTGAAGGCCGCCAAAAAGGATGGCAAGAAGCAGTTTATTTTTGTGACTCCCAATGACCTCAGGTACGTATCCTTGTTATTGGTATATTGTGTATTTCAGGTCAACTAACTCGAGTTGTTGTTGTTTGTCGTCAGTGCGTTACGTCGCGACCCGATGGTGAAGATTCAGAAGATGCATCCACCGCGGGATCGGCTGAATGCGGAGCGAGACTAGGACAACATTATAACCACGGCTTTGCTGCGTGCAGTGAGTAGTATTAGTTAGTAGTAGGAACAAGCGTACGTACATTGCTGGCATTTATTGAGGCATCTATTGACACATAATTTCATCAAAGCCCCTGTGACACAGCCAAGTTTTATCTCGGGTGGTACGAGAAGCTGCTACGAGAGGCACACCGCCTAGTGTCTAAAGAAACAGTGGGGATTGTTGCATCTGTTTTGGGCACGATGCCTAGTCTGGACGGAAGAGAGCATCTGCCGAACCTGTCGACAAACACGAGAGAATTGTAGTTTCTTTTAGCCGGCTCCATTCCAATGATCCAGTGGCAGTATCTGAAAGAACTGAAGGGGACTGGTTGCATCTATTTTACAGAATGATGCCACGGTCCTGCCGTGCCAGTGGAAATTAACACAGAGGATTGCTGTATACTCCGGTCTTTCAGGCTTGCCACTTTGCGTTTTGCTCCCAAGGTATCCGACAGCTTGAGTTTTAAAGATGCCCGATTGCCACGCCAAGACGCTGTTTGTTGTCATGCTACTTGTACACTCAGCAGGGCTACCGGAGGATGCTATACGCACTTTCCAGGCTTCGGATACGTTGAATATGGATCACAAGTGTCGAGCTACCGGATATCAAAATGTACGGCATTCGAAAGTTTACCATGCAGGCCATAAAAGTATTCAAGAGCCCAGAACTTACCATGTGAGGTGAATTTGTCACCAAGAAGGAGTCGGGTTACCATACGGCTTTTTTGAACTCAAAAAATCTGTGGTTGATCTGGTACGATGATTATTCGCTATGAGACCTCGGTTGGTGTACATGTGCTCACTGGACAGGCTGGCGTCATTGCTGACAGTCAAGTCAAAAAACCTTCATCTATGTTCTTGGCAAAGATACAAGTACAGAGTTGATGAAAATATTGCACTTGAATGGCGATTTCGTGGAGTTGTCGGGCAAGGCTTCAAACGCTATTGGAGCAGTATAAGGTCCCGTCGGAGCAATTTAAGAACGCATATGCATGAAGAAAGCAGCAGCGACCGAGAGCTAGTCGAGGATATTCTAGATGAAGACGGGTGATCTATAGATGGAAGAAGTGGTGGTGGTGGTAGGTGCTGCTTTATCTTGTTGTCTCTCCAAGAGAATTTACACTGTTTCATATATAACTGCAGAGTATAGCAGCGATACTGACGCACAAATACCGATGCAGGCCAGCTTTCGACTGGCAAAAAAGCAGTTGGAGGTAGTCATCGTTGAGATTGAGAAGTTGGGGAAGGCGCAACATGGAGTCACCTTCGTCTGGATCAGAAGAGCTGCGAGGTACTCTCGTGGGTGGACTGAGGTTGTGGTAGTAGCAGCATCCAGTTTTTGATGCCAGAAGACTTTGACTGCTGATGATCCTGTCCGCCTCGACTGCTTTTCTATGACAGGATGCGCAGAAAAGGCAAATGTGTCGGCGGACATGTAAACAGCAGACACTCTTTCGTGTGATCAGCGCGTCAGAAATAGAATAATTTGTTGTCGGCTCTTGCTGCGCTCGTGATCACATAAGCTGCGACTATCATGAAAACAGACGCCTCCCTCTTACGAGCTTTGTCAAGCACTTCCATTTTGCGTTCACACCTGAGGTTAGCACTTGAACTAGTGCGAGCTCTGCTGTCCATACCAGACAAGCTCGTCGATCCATCACCTGCACAGCAACCGGCATCTTGCAGCAACTATAAGAATTAGACAAAAAATTAAATACTTTAGCAATTAATTTTACAAACAATTTTATTTCTATCTAAATACCATATCACGGATAGATAACCATTCTTCATTTAAATTAGCTATCGTATATAAAAATATATTTCTTATACGATACAAACCCATTATACGGAGTGTTTTTTTTAAATCTTGTTTTTTTAATGATTTTGTAGACCATTGTTTTAAAACCACCAATCAAAGCTGGCATAACTAAAAAAAACCATAATAAAAGCATGATCATAATACTGTAGCAAGCGTTGAGTTATCGAGACGATGCCGAATGTTGATATCTGCGTCAGGTTACAGAAGCTGATTAGACTCTACCGATGAAAGATGTAGCCTAAGTTTGTCACTTTATCTTCCATTGTAGGTTTGTTCTTTCTTGCACAAGCAGTTCTTCATGAGAATAATACGAAACATGATGTTTTGTGGCTCATCATTAGCTAGGAAGATCCAGCGTTACATGTGTCCTGGTGTTGTCTTTACGGCTCCGCTTCCGTGAGAACCTCCTTGATGATCGACGTACACTCATCGAGCTGCTTTTCGGTCATGACAAGTGGGGGTGCAAGGCGAATGATGTTGCCGTGAGTAGGCTTGGCCAGCAGACCTTTCTTGATCATGTTCAGGCAGAGCTGCAAAGCGTCCGGCTGATTTGGGCGTTCGTTGATAATGATCGCATTTAGCAAACCACGACCACGTACACCTTGAAGCACACTCGACTTGAAACTGCAAGCACGAGGGACAACACAACAAGTATCACGACCAGTCAGTGAGGAGAATAATCACCACAACAAGAGAATCGCAAGACGACCAAATGCATTTCACGTACTTTTCCATCTCGTTTCGAAATATATTGCCGAGCTTGAAAGCATTCTCAGCAAGTTTTTCTTCCTCAATGACTTTCATAGCCGCCATAGCGACCTTACAGCCAAGTGGATTACCACCGTACGTAGATCCATGTTGACCAGGTTTGATCGTCAGCATAACCTCGTCACTCGTAAGTACAGCTGAAACTGGATACATGCCACCTGACAGTGCTTTGCCAAGAATGACAATATCAGGTTTCACGTCTTCATAATCCACTGCCAGCATTTTTCCCGTACGTGCTAAACCCGTTTGCACTTCATCCGCAATCCAAAGTATATTGTACTTGGTACAAAGTTCACGCAGCCGTTTGAGATACCCATCATGAGGTACAACAACACCAGCTTCTCCTTGAATAGGCTCGACCATAAAGGCAGCAATGGTTGGCCCTTCTTTTTCCAGCACCTCTTCCAATGCATGTGTATCATTGTACGGAATAGTAGTAAATCCCGGCATAAAAGGTCCATAGCCACCATATGCTTCTTTGTCATTCGATGATGACACGGCACTTAAGGTCCGACCCCAGAAATTATTTTGGGCAAACAGCACTTTGGCTTGATTGGCTGGAACCCCTTTCACGTCATATGCCCAACGACGGGCCAGTTTGACAGCTGTTTCACCACCTTCAACACCGGTATTCATGGGTAAAAGCCGATCAAAGCCAAGTAGGTTCGTCATATATTCTTGATATTCGCCCAATACATCATTGTAAAAGGCACGAGATGTGAGGGTGAGAAGCTGAGCTTGATCGGTTAGAGCTTGGACGAGTTTCGGATGACAATGGCCTTGGTTTACAGCCGAATACGCACTGAGAAAGTCATAGTACTCGTGTCCTTGGACATCCCAGACTTTGCACCCACGTCCTTTCTTAAGTACGACCGGGAGCGGGTGGTAATTCTGAGCCCCACATTTTTCTTCTCTTTCAATGTACTAAGTGCGACAAGAACATATGGTTTTTGCTGGATTAGGAAGTAATGGGAAAGATAATACGATGACAATGGATAGGAAAACTACCTGCTGAGCAGTCCAGATACTACGAGAGGAAAAGTTCCAAAGCTTTGAAGCAATGAATGGAAGGTTCGGGATCGTAGTGATCGTTTTCATCCTAAAATTTGAGTGAACGTGGCGCAGGCAAGTTGGCAACTGAAGCTGAGAACGGAGGTGCTCCTGTTTATGTACCACGTCTATTCGGACTTAAGCTTGTCCATCGTCATACGACCAGATGACTAAGTTTTTACCAAAGTGATACAAAGAACAAGTAGAGTTGGGAGCTAACTACCTCTGTATCTTAATAGATCTCGGATCTGAGTCGCTGTCTTTGTTGCGACATCTCACGTTTCAACTTGTATTACATAGTATAATTCAGATGTAGAGTATTAAATCATACAAGAGTTATGAGAGAGATCGTCAAACACGTTGCGTGCTTGATCAGCCTCGCGCCACCACTTTTGCCAGTCCTTCCTTCCCTTCTCTGCCCTGCTCTGCACCACCATCGCCAGTCAATAAATCGATACAAAATAGGGAGGTAACGTCGCTCGAATTCGTATCTTAATTGCAGTATGTGCATACAAATTGTAGTAGTGTCTCGATAAAGTTTCCAAGTACAAAGTGATCATCCCTCGTATTCATTGCTACAGTGTATTTGGTATTGAGCGTCTTAGATGTGATCTTGTATAAATAAATACTAATCCTTATCACTAATACTATGGACACTTTAGAGCTACAACATGAACGAAATGATCGACAAGAGGCTATTGTTCCTTCTCATCTACTGCACGCAGACATAATCGCTGCAGCCTCTAGAGCTGAAGACACAAACGACGTGTCCAATCTCATTGAAGACGAGAATGACGAAACGAATCCACGCCCCGATCACGATGGATTGCTGAAAGCGTCTATTCTTGAAAAAGTTGCCACGGAAAAGCTCTTACGTCGACTATCCGACGTATTTATCGATGATTTAGATGCTGCAAAAGATGATGCGGATGCTGGTGACTTGTTTGAGGAACTTCCCGAACCATATGGTCAATTGTCAACTTATCAACGAATTCAAATCACCTCAATTCCGGAAGAAGTTGACAACGAGACCAAAGAGGTGTGTCAACTTATTCGAAAATGTGTCACACTAAGAAAAAAATGGATTACAATTAATGAGCCAAAAACGCCACTGTATGTGGCACAAAAAGTGCAAAATAGTTCACAAGCCGTACATCCTGCAACTAGATTGAGACATCGAGACGAAATTCCCTATGAACCATTTGAAAACAAAGTACCTGATACAACACCTCACTATTTCATAATGGTAAATGGTGTGGTTATGGTATATGAAGATAAAGATGCAACTGAACCAATTTTTAGTCAAGTTGGTGACATGGAGGAATATTACAATGACTTTTTTGAAATCAAACGCATTATCAATTTTGGACCGATGAAGACGCTCGCTTTCAAGCGATTGCAGCTACTCGAAGCGAGATTCAATTTACATACGCTCTTAAATTCAGAACGGGAACTTTTGGCACAAAAAGCAGTACCTCATCGTGATTTTTACAATGTCAGAAAAGTTGATACCCATATACACCATTCGGCGTGTATGAACCAGAAGCATTTGTTGAGATTTATCAAGTCACGACTGCGGAACTCACCTGGTGAGATTGTGATTTTTCGTGACGGACGCTTTATGACGTTAAGTGAAGTCTTTAGATCGTTGAATCTCACAGGTTATGATTTGAGTGTTGATACGCTCGATATGCACGCGAGCAATACGTTCCACCGCTTTGATCGGTTCAATTTGAAGTATAACCCTGCTGGACAAAGTCGACTACGTGAGATTTTTCTCAAGACGGACAACCTGATTGCTGGTAAGTATTTGGCTGAAATTACAAAGGAGGTCATCTCGGACCTTCATGCTAGTAAGTACCAACTTGTAGAGTGGCGTATTTCTATCTACGGACGCAAAAAATCAGAATGGGACAAGCTGGGTCGCTGGATGTACGCAAACAAACTTTCGTCCTCGCATGTGCGATGGATGGTTCAGATTCCGCGACTCTACTTTCTGTACAAGAAGCTGGGTGAGGTGGACAATTTCCAGCAAATGCTAGACTATATCTTCTTGCCACTGTTCGAGGTGACACGGGATCCGTCGAGTAACTTACCGCTACACTACTTTCTTGAGACCATGGTGGGCTTCGACTGCGTGGACGACGAGAGTAAGGCGGAACCTTTCCGAGCTGAGCATGGCAAAAAGCTACCAAAACCGCAAGAGTGGAATTACGAAGCCAACCCACCGTACGACTACTGGTGCTACTATTTGTACGCCAATATTGCTGCTCTGAATGAATTCCGTCGCCGGAAGGGTCTTAACATTTTTTCGTTGCGACCTCACTCTGGCGAAGCTGGCGACCCCGAGCACTTGGCAGCTGCATATCTCACTGCCAACGGCATCAATCACGGCATTACGCTTCGAAAGGCTGTCGGTCTGCAGTATCTGTACTACCTCACCCAAATCGGCATTGCCATGTCACCGCTGAGCAACAATCGCTTGTTCCTTGCCTACCACCGCAATCCGTTCCCCATCTATCACGCGCGTGGTTTGAACGTCTCACTCAGTACTGATGATCCAGTCATGCTCCACTACACAAAGGATCCGCTGCTCGAGGAATACTCGGTAGCCGTTCAGGTATGGAAATTGACGTCGACGGACATGTGCGAGATCGCGCGCAACTCGGTGTTGCAGTCGGGTTTTGAGCACAAGTTTAAGGAGCATTACCTCGGCCCCCAGTACACACTACCTGGATCGCGTGGCAACGGTAAGTACTTGCTTTTACTAATCTTTTTGTTGCTTGCTAACGCAACTACCCATTTCTAGACATTCGAATGTCAAATGTGCCCGACATCCGTGTAGACTATCGCCACGAGACACTCCAAAGCGAGCTAGCGTTCATCCAAACGTAAAACGTCGTTTCAAGTGGGCAAGTCAACCAGACATTCAGCGTCAGAGGATACGCCGGTTTACAAGATACACGTTTCTCGATTGGTTTTCTTATGTGGAACATCGACTTCGTAATGAATCTAGCATGGCCTACATTCAATCAGCAGACAGAGATACGTTCCATTTGCTAGAATTACTGCAGCTTGTCCAGAATACGTAGTCCCTGCTCCTCGTACTCACTCTTTAGCAACCAGAAAGCGTCGTTATCCTTCATGACATCAGCAAGCACACTGCCACCAAGAAAGACTAGGTGTTTGCGGCGGGGCGGGTCGTTAATGCGTAGACGGAATTTGCTCAGACGGCTCTTGTCTCCCTTTAGCACGTCGGTCAGGTACCGCTGCTTGATGTCCTTCTCCAAGCGGCTTGGTAAGCCCGGGTACATACTAGACCCACCAGACAGTACAATGTTCTTGAAGAATTCCGTGCGTAGATCAATGTCAGCCTTCATGCACATATCGAACACCATGTCACTCAGACCAGCACCCTCGACGTCAATTAAGTTGGGTTCAAACAGGGCCTCCGGTGCCTCAAATCGTTCACGACCAAGTCGCACGACACGACCATCA
This sequence comes from Peronospora destructor, assembly GCA_011800735.1. Lineage (NCBI taxonomy): Eukaryota > Oomycota > Peronosporomycetes > Peronosporales > Peronosporaceae > Peronospora > Peronospora destructor. The sequence goes on along the minus strand of WBRY01000018.1, from coordinate 227,272 downwards.
GGTAATTCGTACGACTCCTCAAGGATCGTAGTTTCCAAGGCCAACTTGCGTTCTGCAGCCGTGTCGTAAGCCACATAGCACCACTTTTCCTTAATCTGACGAGCTGTCTCAAAGTCCGCAGTACGGTTAAGAGGGTAGCCACGCAGCAGCATGAGTTTAATGAGATAGTTGGTAATGTGGCGACCGGCGACATCCAGACGACAAATGAGGTGTTGCGGCACAAAACCTTGATAGACCGGCACGACGTGCGTGACACCGTCACCCGTGTCAACAACAACACCCGTCGTAATGCCCTGTGCATATAGCGTCAGCATAGCTTGAGTAGTGATATTGCAGCCCTCAAAGCCGTATTTTTCAAACATCATTTCCACAAGTTTTTCGCGATTGCGTTTGGGGTTGAGAGGCGGTTCCGTAAGTAGAATCCGGTGACCATCCTTCGTGTCAATAGCCAGACGTTCTTTGAACGTATAATCCCAGAGCTTTTCCATATCGTCCCAATTCTTGACAATCCCATTTTCAACAGGATACGAAATCTCAAGATTCGATCGAACAGCTGCAGCTTCATCTCCAAACATAATATCCTAAATATCATAAATATTGACAAAACAACATAAAGTAACAATAAAAAGTAGCAACCTTCTCGTCTTACTTTCAGTAGAATATCCGATTGCACGGCTTCTTCAGCACGTAAAACGGGACGTCCAACGAGGGACGGGAATATCGCTTTCGGGAAGTTCTCAGCAGCGAATCCTGCTTTGACAAACTATAGGAAAAAGAAAAGTTCAAGCAGAATAAAAAGGTACGTTTCTACGCAAAGAGGAAAGACCATTGTGAGGTGACGCACCCCTGTGCCGTTATCACACACGACAATCTTATTAGCGGCCACCATTGGTCTGCTTCTCGAAGTGTCGATGCTGCTTGAATCTATCTGCCTTCATAGCTCGACGTCATCGATATCGGTAAGAAACCGGTGTCAACTGGACGACAAACGGTACAATCGTATTTAGAAATGGTAAACTCCATATTGGGTTAAAACGAGGGATACATTTCTAGACTAATAATTATTCGTTTATTTTTTTGTCTCTCTTTTTTTATAATAATACCACGCCGTCGACTGTACGGCGTAAAGTGTCTCGCTTTGCCGCCCGAGCAACTTCCAGCTCCATCTCAAACGAACCAAGCCACCTCTGGTCCTTCTGTTCCCGATGAAAGGTAACTGCATCGATATCTCCCATCTCACGTCATCGTGTTACAAGCAAATTAGGTGCCACGTTGGCACAACGCGTCATTTCACGTCGTCCGCCTCATCCGATGCGCGGTCTTGCAGTCCAATCCACAGTATTGATCGTACCGACTCAGACCACGTTGGAAACACTTCGAACAATTGGTACACCACCGTTGTTCCTTACTGGGTTCATAGCTGTTAGTCAATATAGACGTATTCTGTATACCTGTCCTGCTGAACTTGGCCAAATGGTCAGAGACTGTTGACGTATCCGCCGACTCGTCATTGTGCCGGATAATATTATAAATAGTGCGTTTACAGTTGGAATGTTCCTCATCTGCTTCACATGCAATTGTATCACGGTGTTCGCGGTGGAAAACACTGCCGAGTTTATTGCTCAAGTACGTGAGTGAGGTGAGTTTGCGCAGTCGACTTGTCTCGTCCACAGACTTGGCAATTACCACTTTTGGAAAGCGAATACCATGATGAAAAGCACTATAGCGGTTGGGAACTGCTGGATCAGGTGCCTGTAGCCACTGAATACTTCGAGCCATGAGTTCTTCAGTCGATGAGGAAGCGTGGATAATAGCAACTGAGGTATTGTACGGAGACCTAAACGGGGAGACAGGGGTGAATGATGAACGAGAGATACGATACCTGTTTATAACGATAATTTATCTCGGAAGTTTACCGAAACGATTGGATTTGAGCTCGAAAGTCGTGATGAATACCTCGACTATTCGATAAACCTGCGATTGTACATTGGAAAATAAATCACAGCTCATCTGATGACGCGATGGCGTGCCTAGGCTTACAATGCGACGATATGATCTTGCGTAAAAGAACAACAAAACAGGACCATGATATAAAACCACGTGGACTGTAACATCCATCCTGCAGTTGCACTGCCACGACTTTATCACATCCGATCTCCATCATGTCCAGGAGTTCAACCCAATTCGTCCACGAAGCAAGTGCGAGTTTACCGTAGAAATCATGTCATCACATGTTTCTATCATGCAAATCCATTCACGAGTGCAGCCTTGATCTTATCACTATGCAATTGACGTTACATGTGCACCTTGATTCCGGCATAGAAAGACTCGTGTTTATGGAAATAACCGGTCCGAAAATCGTAGTCGATGCATGCGATGTGCGTTCTTATCTCGCTTTCTCTTTCGAAGCATCTTCCCGCAGTGCATGGGACCATGCAAGACCGATGCGTACTTCTTGTGCAGTGTTTGCTCTACTAATGATGCAAAGTTTTTAGCTCCAAGCAAAACCAATGCGCACGTGGATGTATTTCTTTCTGCCTTCTAATACTGCCCAACCAAATCCAAGCCAGATGTTTTTGCTTTGGTTCTAGTCGCCAATATGATCACCTCGTGTTTTTACTACCGCTTTTGTGTCCATCGTCTACTGAGTCTTCTTTTCCCACTCATCCATGCGATGCTTGAGCTCACGCGCGGTCATGCGGCGGCCAATAAACTTGAGAACCTCTTCAATAAGAATTACCGGTAGTGAAAACATCAGCACCATCAGCCATTCGTTCAAGTCGAGCGGAATCACGCTAAACGTGTCGGCCAGCACGTCCACGTACAGGATGACAAAGTGCATGACAAAAGACACCACCATGGCAATCATGAGGTACGGGTTAGACCAAGGTGGCATGGTAATCAGACTACCATCCTCAGAAAGCGCGTTCAAGGCATTGAACATCTCAATAGCCACCAACACGGAGAGCGAAAGCGTCGACGCCGTCTTCTTGCCGTCAGTGAAGTACCGGCAAGGGTCCGACGAGAAGTCCATGCCATCGAAATTGTTCACCGTAAAGTTCTCCCATTCATGGCACTTGGTCCAGTGGGACAGCTGGTCGTACGTGATCAGAGTGTGGCCATCGCCTGAGGCCTCGTAGTACATGTACCAGTATGCAAAGATGCCAACGCAAGCGAAACCCACGTAAATGCCAACAACCATGTATCGAAAGAACACCCAACCGGTGATCAAAGCGTCATCGCTGCGGCGAGGCGGCTTCTTCATGATGTCAGCATCAGGCGGGTTGAAGCCCAACGCGGTGGCTGGAGGACCATCAGTAACGAGATTCACCCACAGAAGCTGCACCGGAATAAGACCCTCCGGGAGGCCCAGAGCAGCTGTCAAGAAAATCGCAGCCACCTCACCAATGTTTGACGAGATCAGGTAGCGAATGAACGCTTGCATGTTGTTGTAAATGGCTCGGCCCTCTTCCACGGCAGCCACAATCGTAGCAAAATTGTCATCAGCAAGCACCATGTCTGCTGCCTCCTTTGCAACCTCCGTACCCGTAATACCCATAGCGATACCAATATCAGCTTGTTTTAAAGCAGGTGCGTCATTCACACCGTCACCAGTCATAGCAGTAATTTCGCCCAGTTGCTTCAACATCTTCACAAGCTGTTGCTTGTGCTTCGGCTCCGTGCGGGAAAACACCATACCGTAGGCGTCCGACAAGTACTCGTTACGCTTTTCCATTGGCAGAGCGAAAAACTCGGCACCGGTAAAAGAGTGCGTGGAAAGATCGTCGCCTTCATTCAAGATGCCAATCTTGTAGCAAATACTCTCAGCAGTCAGCTTGTTGTCACCTGTGATGCACATAACGCGAATGCCGGCTGTATGGCACATCTCAATCATGGGGCGCACTTCGGGACGTGGAGGATCGAGCATGCTAACAAGACCAATGAAGGTCAAGCCTGACTCAATTGCGGCAAAGTTTTCAGTCTTCTCAAGCAATTTGTGCGCTGGGTGGTGACGGTCACCATCGTACGCACCAAGTTCACCTAGGTCCTCTTTCTTCGCCAGTGCAAGACAACGAAGCGACTTGCGAGCAAGAGTCGACACTTGGGTCAGCAGCACCTGGCGGCCAGCATCAGTCAAAGGCTTCACACTTCCGTCTCCTAGCTCAACATGGGTGCATCGGTCAATGAGACCCTCGGGGGCACCTTTTACAAGCAAAATGTTGTGATTCGAGGTCGACGAGCGGGTAGCGCGCTGCATTGAAGCACCAGACTTTTCACATAGCACCGACATTGACTTGCGGTCGCGCGAAAACTCGAGAATAGCCAACTTCTTGTTCTGCTGCTCTATATGCTCATTACAAAACTGAACAGCCTTCTCAGGGTTGGCAGCGCGGAGCGACTGCATCTCCGCCTGCTTCACAGCATCCAGGGGGAAGCCAATCTTCTCCACGAGAACCTTCAAAGCAGCTTCAGTGGGCTCCCCGACACGCACATATTTACCGTCATGATACTCGATAGCCGACTCATTACACAGCGAACAGACAGCTGCCAACGAAGACATTGCTTTAAACTGAGCCAACGGAGCACCCTCAATCTTACCAAATGGAGCGTACGTGTGTCCCTCGACGTCGTACGTCACCAGATCCGTCTCAGATGAATCAATATGAGAGAACGTAACGCAGGACATTTCGTTCGTAGTGAGTGTGCCCGTCTTGTCCGAGCAAATGACCGTCGTGCAGCCAAGTGTCTCGACCGATGGCAGCTTTCGTACAATTGCATTCTTCTTGGCCATTTTACGCGTGCCTAATGCAAGACACGTAGTAATCACAGCAGGGAGACCTTCCGGGATTGCAGCAACTGCAAGTGCCACTGCAATCTTAAAGTAATAGATACATCCTTTAAACATCGATCCATAGATCGGATCAAAAAAGTTCTTGTAGTTGATCACCCACACAACAATGCAAATGACTGCAATGACCTTGGACAAAAGCTCTCCAAACTCATCCAATTTCTTTGACAATGGTGTTCCTTCTTCTTCCTTAGAAGCTTCTTGTACCGATTGTTGAATCTTTCCAATCTCTGTCTTCATACCAATTTGTGTCACAATCCCACTACCAAGGCCATTAACGACCACAGTAGCAGCAAATAACATATTTGTCTTGGCTTGAATAATATTCTCTGTATCGTTTGGTAAGGCATCAATGCCTTTATTCACAGATGTCGATTCACCCGTCATCTGAGCTTGTTCGACACGAATAGCAGTTGTTTTCATTGACAATAAACGTAGATCAGCAGGAACTTTATCACCCACACGAATCTCGACCACATCACCTGGGACAAGTTCACGTGCTGCTAACGTTATCATTTCCCCATCGCGCATAACACGGGCATTCTCCGGCTGTAAATCTTTCAGCGCTTCAAGTGCCGCTTCTGCGTTTGACTCCTGCCACACGCCGACAATGGCGTTAAGTACGAGAATTACAAGGATTACAAGTGGTTCGACAAAGGCACCAATGCCTTCACTCCCACCGTCTTCAAGTATAGCCAGTGCAAAGGAAACGACCGCTGCACCCAATAAAATCTTTACGAGGGCGTCATCAAATTGTTCCAATACAAGCTTCCACAAAGGCGTATTTTCTTCCTTATCCAGTTCATTGTAGCCATATACAGTATGCTGTTTCTCTGCCTCTGCCGCGCTTAACCCTTTCCCTTCTATGACATTAAAATGCTGCAGCACCGCTTCGGGTGTCTCGAGTTCATAACGGAAACCGTCATCGTCGTCTCTCCCTTTCATGTTGGTCTGTTCCATGGTGTTTCCCCCTTTCCTTCGTCTGGGAAAATGATAAGTGCGAATTGGATGCCGCGTGGCAAAAAAATCACTCATAGTCTTTAAAAGCGCACTTAAGAGGAGGTACTTGAATGTCTTAAATTAGAAGACAGTCAAAACTTGTAGTCTTACGCTATAAAATTAAAAATAACCGAGACAACGCCTTCGCTAACACATTATCTGCCACTATGCAAACCACTACGCAGACTCAATCTGATTCGCCATACAGAGGTCGCACAAACGAAAAAGTGGCGGTTTCGTGACGACTTACCTCTCGGTGCTAGAAGCACCAACGCGTGTTCCTTTGCAACCACAATGACATTCTTTTGCGTGCTTCGTTCTTGCACGACCCAGTCGTTACTTGTTGACAGTCGATGTAGGACAAATTTGTCGCTTCCATAGCCATCAACAGCATTGGCGACAAGTTTACCATCGCGAACGCACACCCATTGCTCACCTGCGTCGGAGGAAGGTAGCGTTGAAAGCAAAAACGAGCATGTAACTTGAATAGACTTTTCGAATCCTCCTTTTGTCCGTCACGATAAATCAAACGGAGTTTCTTTGACTCTTGGCACACGCTCACCAATTGTGCTCCATATTCGAGACGAACAATTATGTTGCCCAGTAACATGTCCACCAAACTTGATACGTCAATTCAAATAAACGCGGTTTGATTGACTCTTTGCGGACGGCCATTTGAAATTTGGCGTCAATGGTCCCTGTGAAGGCTTGCGTCTAGTTGCAAGCTGCCACAATACCGAACGAAAGCACACCGTGAGTGGATGTACCCAAATATGCGCGTCTGCCTTGTGGTCAATTTTCATGTTGACATCGCACATGTACTTTGCTTTCGGCAGAGTGATTGATACCGTTTCGGTACAACTCGCCACAGTCGAGGTATCAGCTGTTTCTCCTTCAGTAAGCCCAGCTCGCTTAGCGACAGTCTGGGGCGAAACAATTGCATTCTCGTAGCTGGTAGCCGTAAATTGGTCCGCCGACGCGTAAGCTCGATAATAGTAAAGCTTGTCTCGCTCACCCACGACAACTTCATGGCTCACTTCAAATACTCCCAGAGCGTCCTGCTGGCCTCGCAGTTTATACTCGTTGCGGTACTTCACGGCATCATAGCTCTCTCCGACAAAAGAAAAAAGCTGCTTTACCTTTTTCTGGTTGTAGTCATACAACCGAGTGTAAAAATTGACAACAGTTGCGGCAAACTTGGTGCATTGCTGCTGTAGTTTCCCCGCGATATACTTGTTTATGCTTTGGTCTTCCACGCTTGAAACAATCGCACTTCCAGGCAACTTGTCGTCGCTGAAGACCACTCGCTTAGACTTGTTCCATGCCGAAAAATATCTCGCCAAAGAGTGCAAATCAGCCTTAAGTTTGGTTTTCGCACAGCGACTGAGATCACTTGTATAGACACTGCTTAGGACGTCAAAATTGCGAATGGCCTCTAGTGTCAGCGCGTGGAGCACTGGGTTCACCACCTCAAAAGGCCACACCATGCAGTCGCAAAATTCATCGACGAATACATCGCGAAAGCGGTCGCACAAATACCAGTTAATCAAACAAAGCGCGCGTGTTTCATTAGTCTGCTCGCTCATCGTTCTCTCAATGAAAAGTAGAAAGTAGGAACGATTTCTCGGATCCAACGGTTGCTCGTCCACTGCCATCATCAACTGCCGTCAAAGCCAACTCCTAACTTTCGAAATAAAGTAGTCAGCATTTTCATATTTTTTGCTTGTGCTGGCTACCTTGGTTGTGATACTTCCTATTGAGCGGCCTGAGAACAGAGGTGGCTCGGAGCGTCAGCGAAGTAGGTCTGTAGGATGAATGCGCGCGAGAGCAATGGCTCAATTTCGTTCTCAACCCAGTCTTTCGTCGGCAGACTTTGCAAAAAAAGCACTAGGTCCTGAAACTCCAACGTCTTGAGCGTCTCGCCAAATGTCATCAGAATCGCAGCACACACGTACACATGGAAGCTTTCAAAGCCCGAGTCTTCGCACAAGTATGTATCCCAGATGCGCACAATGCCGTCCAGTGGTAGCTCGCGCATCAACAAACAATTCATCCAACGAAACGCAAACTGCACAAACTGCACATTTTCGCGCTCTACGATATGCTCAAAGAGTTCTGCATCGCAGCGATGGACTAGGTCTTCCATGCGCTGTACCATACGTTGCAGGCCTGGCTGGGCAAAGGTGTAGTGGTCCTGGATATCGTCCAGCAGCTTCGTCAGACACCAGTAGCTGTCCGCCTCAACAATCCGCAAGTTCTCGTCCAACACTTTGGACAAGTCGCATCTCTGGGGCTCATCTGCGAATCAACGTCGTGTTAGCTACTTTTGAACGCTTCCATATTGTCCACTTACCGATAAAAGCTGAAATAAAAACAACTAAGAACGGCGTCATGAGGTCATTGATGCCTTGCACATATCCACTGGCCGGGTGCCGGATTGCCCAAATATACAGAACACGTTCCATACACTATGTACAACGTCAACCATCTGCCAAACAACTACTGATGATATACTGATGTCAGCCCCGTCTCTCACCTGGTGAATACGCTCATTCTGGAAGAGCCTCACGTCAGCATTGGTGCGTGGTATATCGACGAGGATCTGTCGCAGCGTCGTTTGCTCTCGTGTACCCCGATCTGTGTCCGGGATGTAATAATACTGCTGCAGCAGTTCAACGTATTCCTGCCGCTTTCGTTTCAATATAGTATCACGACGATCTTTCTTCGACGGCATGTAGCCCTGCAATTATACACAGCATCAAGAAGTGAGATTAAAATGCGACGCATTGTATTATCACATCAAAACAAGCTATACCAACAGTAGCCGCCAAACTGTGGGTCGATGCTTCGTAGGAACACCGCCCCAACTCAGCTTACGAAGCTGGTCTAAATCAATAAATTCCTTTTCCAGTAGCCGTTCAAACTGCGTATCGCGAAGGTTGCCTGAAGCATTGCGTGATGACGAAGTCAACGCCAACGCCGTGTCGGCAACAGGTGAGCTTTTCATTCCGTCGTCATTGTGGTGGTGATTGAGTCGATGAAGTTTACTGCGTCCCTCAGTCAAAAAATTTTCATGCACCTCCTGCTTTGACTCACCTTCATGCATCCCATAGTGCCCTTCCAGTGATCTGGAAGTCGTGTCACTACTCTCACTGTCCACCGATGAAAAACTTCGTAGCCGTGGCGACACTGAGGCAACGGGAGAAGATATCATCCTGTCACCGCATCATAGCGATTTGAGCTTCCAATTTTTAACCAACTAGTCGAACATTTCATTAATTCGTACATCAGTGGAGCTGGCAACGGTCTCGCCCAAACAGGAGGTAATTGCCCCGTATTTACTTGCTTGACTGATCCCGGCACAGCCTGTGCTTTCTGTTGTACTGGACCTTTGTTTTGTCCCCTTGAGAAGAAGCTCGAGGTTGCAGCATTGCTCAGACCAGCAGAAAATAATTGCTCCTTTTTCTTCTGAGTAAACTTATGTAACGCCGTCTTGAATGGGTTCGACGTGGCTCCTTGAGAAGGTGAGTAACTTGGCTACATCAGTATATAATGACAGTAATTAGCCACTAAAACGTCAAATGAAGCTCCATTTCTTCATCTAATTCAGCTTTGACAGACGAGTTGGGGCTTAATAAGTATCAAACGCACCGTATCTTCGCTGGATGATCGGTTATCTGATGTAGCTTCCATTATTGCAGTGAATGGGTTCGTACAAACTGCGTTAATACTCGATTATGCTCAGTAAGAGGTCGTGTAGCTGCTGCAAAAATCTCGATTAGTAACGCTAGTTTATCTATTTCAGAGCGTACTTAGATGATAATTGTACGTTAGAAGATGTGAAAGTGCATTCAAAGCATTATAGGAAAACTCTAGCGCCACGAAAGCATGTGGTAGCTACAAGAGAGACCTCCCTTTTGACGTACCGAACAGATCCGCCAAATTCTACGCACCGTTTTGACTGTTTTTGTCGCAGTAAATGTAGTGTGGTGTACGTAAAGATCGTGAGGTGCACACCAATCTCTATGTGGTATAAATAGAATGTTTAATATTACGGTTAGCAAATATGTCTATTCCCGGTTCAAGCAGTTTTGTAGGTGAAATTCTTATTTTAACAGGAGTTTTTGAAGATAACACTACAACAGCTGTTTTTGCAGCTGTTATTTTTAAAGAAGATCCATTTGTTAAAATAATTTTTGTAAATCGTTTATCTTCCAAGTAAATGTTGTGGGTTCGAGTCTCACTAAATCACAAAATAATTAACCAGTAGCGATGTAAGTTATCGGTTAGCGCCACGTGAACATGTTAAATGTTCCATGTTATGTATTACTTGTCACTCGTAAGAAGGGTAAACAGTAAGAGACGGCGCGAAAAAAACTTCAAGCTGAAGTAGCCGTTGACTGATGTAACGGCTCAATTCAGAGCATCACTCTGCGTCTTCTTCTTCTGTACCGTGTCAGATCTCGCAAAGTTAAATGGCTTCTGGGTCAATTGTCCCATGTACTTTAACGGATATCTCGCAAGATTGCGTGGACATCCATCACAGAGAAAGCAAGTGCACAGAGAGAGAGACTATGTGGGTTTGCCCCAAGAGTCTGCCGGTCAACGGACATCTCTTTCAAAAGGACCCACGTTGAATCGGACGGCGCTGGGCCATCGGAAAAGCACGCCTTGCTGTAACTGCCTCAGCTCAGCTGTACAAGTGAAAGCCAAATTTGAACCGATTCTGGCCAAAGCTTCTCGCTGGCGATCGTAGAAAAGATTGATGAGAGATATGAGTTGGGCACCAGTGCTCCATCTACCAACCATGGGCCTTGCTTGCAGTGATGGCAGCGGCAATGCATGAAGCGACCTTTTTGCTTATTTTGCCACAAGATGGCTGCCTAGAAGCTATGGACGATGTCATGAAGCATGTTGTCATAGAGTTTGAGCAATTCATGCGGGCAAATTCAGTGGTCAAATCAGCATCATGGCGTCGTCTGCATCAAGATGATGGCAGCCAGACGTATCGATTTTCCAGTGTTGCAGGCGCATGGCACCACAAACTTGAGCTGCGACGTTCCTGGCCGCGTTGCTGGACTCTTCATTCTTCCCATCTTGTTTTCTTCTCATTGACTTTTGTGCCTGTCGAATGGAACGGCGCTATTGGGTGGAAACGTATAGCGCACACAAGTTAAACCAATCATCGGGCAGAATGTTGTCGTACCGTAAAAGATTGGATTTTACCCATTAAGATTCATGGTGAGATGTTGCCTGATCGTCTCACAATCGGTCGACCGCATCAAAGCGTAACAACGCAACAACCGTTAGCTGGTCATGTGATGGAGAAGTAGTAATTTCTCTACAACGCACCAGATGCTAGCAAAGTAATGTGCTAGAGATACTTAAGCGTGTCACAGCACGTTGCTTTCACCTGGCGATGCCACCACCATTGCAGTCGGTCGACGCGATCTTTGCCGCAAATGTAGAAGGAATGTGAACAGGAGGTATCTTTTGCAGGTGAAAAAACCTTATTTCTGGAAGTCAGGATAGGGATTGTCATGATTTTAAATCGTTTTTGTCGGGCACGGCAGTGCATCAATACGACAAAACCAGGCCAGTCGAGGTTTTTTTCCCATGCCAATCTGGATGGTATGCTCTTACGTTTGACTGACGAAGCCAGCACGCAAATCAAAGCAAAGTCCTTGCTGTAGCTTTCGATCACAAGGCAAAAGGAGACACGGGTGACAAGTCGCAACACGTTTCCACGTCGAAAGAAGCAATCACCCTAAATCAAGGTATGGGTCTGGTGTATCCAACGGCTCTTCTCTACGACGTCCTTCCAACAGTCCAACTCCTCTAACTTATCATATTGTCCCCTGTCGCTTTAGACACACCTCTTGTTTTCAGGCCCCAATTTCTAAAACTAACAATCCATGACCGAATTCATACGCACCATTTGGCAAACTACCGCCAATAATAACAAGTCGACGTCATCATCTGATATGCAGCAACCCGTGAATCAAATTTACTTACCTCCCTCTGCACCTGCTACTTCATCTTCGAAAAACGGGATGGAAAAGCAACGTCTGATTAAACTGGAGCCACCCATGTCGCCAGTCTCGGACTCAGAGAGTCAGTCTGCTAGAGCTCAACGTCTGGCTCGTGTCGATGCACGACGTGACAAACGGAAACCAGCGGACAGTGTTGATGTGGTCCACACTACCAAGAAACTTAAGACCGAAACGATGTGCGATTCAAGTGGAGAAGAACGTCTTCGAGCGATGGAAGCGCAATTGGAGCATTTAGATCCGGACTCGAAGGAAGCGAAGAAGAAACGGCGTCTCATTCGGAACCGGATGTCGGCCCAGCTTCATCGAGAACGGAAAAAAGCGTACGTGGGTCAACTAGAAGACCAATTACAAGCCAAGGAGAATCAACTTAAGGTTTTACAAGAGCAACTTGCCGCCATGGCGATGGAAAGTGAGCAACTGAAGCAGCAACTTCATCAAAAACAGACCATGGACAAGGAAGTACAGATTAAAGCGGAGCCAATTCCATTGGAAAAAGCGGAGCTTGCGGTTCCAGTGACTGTGTCAGAGGACGGACATTCTTCTGTGGATTGGGCGGTTTGTTTAGAAGATGTGGACGAAGCTATGGTTGGAGAGGATCTTCTGTGTGACCTGGACGAGTCCCCACTTGCTGCTTATGGACTGAATCATTCTATCAGTGACGATCCCGTGACTATAGCATTGGCTGAAGAAGAAGAACGGCAGAAGATCCAGGCCCAGCAGACTCAATCTCACTATGAGATTCATGCTGCAAAGAAGAATTTAGCCATGATGATGGCGATGATGTTTTCCGTAACATTTTGTGGACAAGGCGAGTCCGTGGCTAATGTTACAAGTGGGAGCAATTTCTCGTCCATGTTTAATGCTGTTCCGGTGAAGGAATTGTCACAAATGAGCATTGCGTCACGTATTGTTGCGTGTCTTGAAAAGACGTCGTGGGAGGATTTCCAGGATGTGTCTTCGTGGACGGCCTCGGCCGCTAGTGCTGCTGCTGCTGCTGTTGCGGTGTCGGCTGATAAGAAGTCACGCTCATCCCCGACTCAAAAGCCGGCGGACTCGCCGTCTGCAGCATCAGACGTGACGGATGCAGGATCGTGCGGGTCTCCTAAGGAACTTGCGGACGTTGGCATGAGCTTTGACACGGATCTGATTGAGGAGTTTGTATACCCAGTGGACGAACCGTTTATTCCCGCACTTGCGGACACGAATTGGTTTGGCACTGACAATGCCGACTTTGGCCACAGTGACGTCGAGGGTGACGACGAGCCTATTTCGGAGACCAAGACGATGTTTAAACCCGTGTCGATGACCTCGTGCTTGTACGAGAAGCTGACGAAGCTTTGGAACGAGAAGAATCAGGTGATTTTGACCGTCTTGAACGGTAAGAACGAGATCACTCGACGTTTGGTGGCTGATATGAGCACAATCCGCAAGGGAATGTCTACCCGTGCTCTGTTCCCGACAACAGCTGCCACTGCGGCGACCTTGTCGACCGACAAGCTGCTGAAGATGCACGAGCAGTCGGTTACGTTCCTTTACCCACTGAGCGCATTTTCGGAGGACCAACGTTCGGTTGCCTTCCCTAATGGCCGTGCCTCTGACCAGGTATTTTTCGAGGTATCGTGCCAGATCAATGGTGCGGCTAGCCCTGTGCTATAAAGGATTGGCGTGAGGTAGGTAGACATTCAATATTAGGGAGCGCGAGCAGAGCGCTCTAGCTTCGTATCTCTTCTATTTTCGATGTGGCATGTAGTTACATATCTATCAGATGAACCATAGAATCAAGGACATCGAGGCAAAAAACAATTAATGGTTCTCTGCTTCTGTACAAACATGTATCGCCACCACAACTATTTACCGACCTAATGCTGCCAGATTCGTGAGCCGAGCTCTAAAAGCTCTAAATAGTCTTGATAACGTCGGGATCGTCAACGAACGCGCCAGCGCCGTCTGAAACGGTCTTTGCATTCAAATTCGTGCCCAAAGATAGTCTTGAACATTGCTGTGAACATTGCTATGAGCACATCATGTTCTCCTTCTTCAAGCATCATTTGCCTCCGAAACCACCCTTCCACGGAAACCTCTGCCTTCTCCTGTTTCAAACTGTCGAGTGTTGTCGTTTCCGGTGTTTTTCTGGGTTCAAAAGCATTCGTAGGCCTACTGACCTCTGCAAACTTTTCCTTTGTCGTCTTTTTTCCAACGTTCTTTGGATGGTACTAGAGCTGGTGAGTGAGGGTAGGACTTCTTAGCTCCCCAGGTCGGAGGACTTCTTTCTCACGTCCAGCACCTGGTAGTACGTACCACTTACTGTAGTGGACCAACAGGTGAATCGATGAGACATTCTCAGAACTTTGTGAAATATCTACAAATGGCTCTGCAACGTGTGTTACTCGTCGCGCCGTCGTCTAGCAAAAGAAATTAGAGAATGCGCTTGCGGTGGATTGACAGTGACATTTGGATGTGCAGGATGTCCGATTTAACAAAGTCAATTAAGAGCTCTTTGAAATAACAAGACCCTAGACAGCTCCACTAAGATAACTTAACAGCTCAATCAAGACAAGTTGACAGCGCATTACATGTGGCATGGACCGAATAGTGGATCAATTTGTAACCAAAAAGAATAAGTAGGTATGGACTGAATAAGTAGGTATTGACGTATGCAATACGACGAATAAGTAGGTACTTTGAAACTGCAAAATCGCAGCGGAATGTACGAGATACTATGACTTCACGACTCGCAAGTATAATCAATAAGCAGTAAGAGAATATATTGTTGAAGCCTTATAAACGGCTGCGAGCCATTAAGCGTGGAAGCAGGACCATGAAGGTGGCATCACGGTATCCACTGCTTGCCAGCACCATAATCGCCGCTTTCGACGACTAGCTTCATTCTTGTCAATGCATCTACTTCGCAAACTTCTTGATCTTGTCCGTCCACGAGTCCGCGGTGTCCTGCACCTTGGACGCCACGTTCGAGATAGTACCATTCACGTTCTTTCTAACATCTGAGACCGTGTCTTGCACCATGCTCCTGGCATCCGAGACTGTATCCTGCACCTTGCTGCTCGCATTCGAGGCCGTATCCTGCACCTTGCTCCTGGCATCTGAAGCCGTGTCCTGCATGTTGTTTCGAGCCTCCGAGACCTTACCCTGCACCTTGCTCCTGGCATCTGAAGCCGTGTCCTGCATGTTGTTTCGAGCCTCCGAGACCTTACCCTTCACCTTGCTCTTGGCGTCCTCCTTCTCATTTTGTGCGCGGTCTCGCATCTTACGTGCCTGCGACTTGGCATCAGATGCAAAATCGTCCGCTTGCTTCTTAGTGCGGTCCATCCAGCTGTTGTCATCGTCGCTCAACTTTCTCTTCGTCTGATCCTTACGAAGCTTCATGGCATGCTGCCCACACTGGCGGAAGTCCCGACGCTTCATGGCATGCTGCCCACACTGGCGGAAGTCCCGACGCTTCATGGCATGCTGCACACACTGGCGAAATACTTCCATCTTCATAATGCGTATTGAGGAGACAACTTTTTAGTAATGAGCTATGAAGAAACTTGGGCGGAAATGTCAGCAGAGATGCAGCGCGAGTTTTGCATCTAATGGTGAGCCACAGGAACATCTTATCCTATTGCTCTTTTGCTTGCATTGCAAGAAACTCATCACGAGCTGGACACGTTTGAGTTGTGCTTCGAGCAATCACGACATTCGTGCATGAGCACAACTCGATTTTTCTGCTTTCGATTGCCCATGCACACGTGCAAGAAGCGATTGGTTTACGCCATCTCAGAACTCTTGCGTTTCCTGCGGGCTTTCTCGTCATCACTAGTGGGCTGTGTGAGTAGAAGCGGCACCGAATTTGTCGCCATTGCCTCCATCTCCGACGATGCTGGACATCGATCTAAATCGACGCACCCGATTGACGGCATGGGGTCGTTCGCAGACCCCCAGCACTCTTTTAATTGACTGCGTACTGTCAAAAGCTGCTCGGCTGCCTCGGCTGATGGCAACTCGACGTAAACACACTGCTGTCCCTCCCAGTGGACATTCACGAGCCTAGTTGCTGATTGTAGATTGAGTGCCCACCCCACACAGTGCTTGATATGGAACGTCTTCAAAGCTGGGCACCCAGTGGAAATATTACCACCATTCGGCAAAGGCGTAGCACCGGCAGCAGTTGGTGCACGCGTTCGTGTCAACTTCATCCGAACAAACCGAGACCGCGATGGTGTGGGGGTAGGCTCAGGGAACGGACCTGGCAGATCCAGCACATACTTCGGCAGGAAGTGGCTCACAAACAACACGTTTCGTAGGCTCTCGAGTGTTTCATCGGTGTGCTGTGGGTTTCGATTTGAGTGTTGTGAAGACTTTCCCAAGGAAGCAATGCACTTGTTTGACACGCCTAGACCGGAACACACGCGCAAGAATACGAACCCCGTCATGAATGCGTCATAGCCTGCCTGATGTGCCTGAAGCGGTACTTGAGATGAACTCGTTAGTTCACTTTCATGCTCACGTGCTGCATCGACACCCCTCACACTTGGCTGCACGCTATGAACCTCGGGACCGTAGAATGGATGCTTCGACAATACCTCGAAGCAATTCTCAAGCGCAGTATGTGCCAAATGAGTCGCGAAGGAGTCCACTTTCTGCATAGCGTTCTCAACGAGCGTTTTGGTATCAAAAACACCACCACCCTCACCAAGCCACATATGCAGCTCTCGCTGAAACTCAGCACAGCGCCTTGGCAGTGGTCCGTGGAACTTCTCGTAGCACTGCATGAGATCAAGGAGCATGTTGTGCCCAACGATCGGTTTCCGCGCGGCCACAATGACGTCCAGCACAGCAGTAAAACCAACCAGACTAAGGTTTCGCTCGCGTATCTCGTCGTCTGTAAGCTGTTGGTCAGCTAGCAACAACGCTTGCTTCTGGCATTTCGAACGCGTGACAACAATACGAACTCGTCGTCTCCAAGGATTACGAACGACGTCCTTATCGTCAACGTTGTCCACTTTACAATCCAGCGCTAAAGCATCTGGAAGAACTTCGCGGAGATATTGCACGAGGGCATGGCGATGGAACGGTGCTAGTGGTTCAGTCACGTAGGCACCGCACGGAGCGAGCATTGGATCGGCAGGTACCGGTGCCAGCAAGAATCGCTTCATGTTGACCACAGTGTCAGGTATAAAGTTCTCCTCTTCTACACCCTGTTGCAGATCTTGTTCAGGCAAGCCCTCCTCCTGTTGTTCTCTGTCGTCTTCATCGACAGCTTCCTCGTCTTCCTCCTCAATATCTTCCTCCTTGGCAGCATTCTTCACATCTCCATTAGCATGTAGCTGTTCCATCGATTCTTCCTTCCCATTAATATAACTACTAGCCAAAATACTTCCAAGCGGTGTCAAAAGATCACGATCTCTCGTATCTCCACTTCTCCGTTTATTCCATCCATTTTTCTTCTTTTTATTTTTCTTTCCACCACGTCGTCCACGTCGTCTAGGTCCATTATCTTGCACAGCCTCCACAGCTTTCCCAATCCCCGTATCTCTTCTATCATCAAAAACTGCAAGTGTCTGCTTCAATTGGCTCATCAAACGATCCAAAAAAGCTTGTGTCTCGTCCGTAATCAGCACCGATTGTTCCGTATCAAACTTCCGCAAAATCTCAGGTCTCGCTGATCTTTCCAGTGCCAATTTGCACAATTCCTGCTGCTGCTCATCATGTGACAAGTACCCGATTCCTCGATCGATCCACGTATTCAAATCAAACCCATGGGCTCGAATGTACTGCAGACACTTGGCTTGCACCAAGAACCTCCTGTCTGGACAAGCAGAAACTCCTCCTCGAATTGTCCCATTGGCTGCAGCTCCTGAGCCGTCGTGGAAGACCGGAAAAAGCGGGAATTGATACGTCTCAACCTGAAAACACTTCGCCTCGGCATCCCAACGAAAGACCCCGAGCCCAAATTGCACGAGCGGAAACTGCTTGGCACTTTCTCGATATTGAGCATAACGTTCATCAATTGAATCCATGACACTCGGACGTGGCGTCCTAAGACAAAAAGTAGCAATTGGAAACAAGAAATTTGTATTGAGATGATGAGCGAGAGCTACGTACTCGTGACAAGAGAGCCCGCCCATTTCGGTGTCGATAGCTACGAATGCACTGTGGTTGATGATACGCTGTAACTGCTCGAGTGTCGCTGCGTTGAGCTCGTCACGTCCGAGCTCCTGTACCTGCACATCAGAGAGCATTTTGCTTGCCACAATCAAGTTACCACTTGAAAATTCAAGTTTGACGTCAATGTTCTTGTGAAGAAGTGAAATAGTTAGGTAAGAAGGCGAACGAAAACTCGCTATTACTGATATTGAGCTTGTTCTTGCTAGCCAAGCATTTGTTAATCATCTTCATCACTCGAGAATCTCAAGTCTTCCATCAGTTCATCACCTGTATTGCCCATGGACAGCCCACTTTCATGACACACGTACGCATACGCATCCTGTCCGACAGTCTCAAGTAACGGTCCCATGAAGACATCTCGAATAACTCGAAGATCTCGATCAGAGTCCAAAAACACTGCGGCCACAAGGGCTTCAAACACATCGGCATACATTTTCGGCAAGGAGTGGTTCCTGCCACGAGCTGCAGCGCATTTGCTTTTCGCCTTGAGCTTTCTCGATACACCAACAGCTTCAAACGTCGGACTTAGACCGGTACTTGCTTCACTCCGGGCGTACTTTCGCTCAATATTGCTCACGCGAGTCATTGTCTCGTGGTCAATACGGACGGCCCCGGCAAATATACACTCGTCTACACCAAAGCATACCAACGCTGTTTTGCCCAAGGCATCGTTAGATACCGTTGCACTCTTCCATTGTGAGAGTGATCCGGGCAACCATTTGTCGTACATGAGGAATGCATATGATAGGGTCAAGTACTCGATCAAAGCATCACCCAGATACTCCAGTCGCTCGTAGTCTCCTTTCCACACCGTCTTTTTCTTTTTTTGCGTGCGCGATATTACTTCAATGTCCCCAGTACTCGCATCAGCGCTGTTCGCATCCTTTTGGTCAATATGCACAACAAGCTGACCAACTGATGGGTGCGTCACGGCTTCCAACAGTAGGCGCTTGTTGCGAAACGTGTACTTCAATCGTTGCTGAAGAAGCATGAACCGCTTTGGTAGATCTTCAAACTGCGGCACGTTGAAGTTTAGGCTCAACGGGCGTTGAACGCCCCCACGAGACGTCATTGCAGCGTCGTACAGCTCATTGGGAAAGCAATCCGGGTAAAACGGCTGCGCAAAGCTCGTTGACGGGTGCTCAAGGACGCTGACACCAATCCACTTGAGGAAGTATCGAGCGCCTTTTTCCCCCTTACCGACCAGGTACGCTCCAGCAATCGCCTCAAGAACGTCTGCAATCCATTTTGATGGAGCTACCACTGGATCAGGCGTCTTGCCCATGCATGATGGCTTCCAGCACTGGAAAGGGTGCTGCTCCACTTCGGCTGGGTACAAAATGTAGTGATGAAGATGTGCTGCTAATGCAAACTGATTGAGTCGATCGTTGCGGATGATGTCACGACGAAGCTGTGTCAATTGACCCTCCTGTGAAATATCTTTTCGCTGTTCGTACATATACCACGAGGTCTCGAGTTTTAAGAACGTATCCCCAAGGATTTCTAATCGTTCATACACAGGTTTTGTGGTCGCATCGTCTAAAAGTGTCATATCAAGCTCCAGACCAATTTCACCCATGAGGTGTGAAATTTGGCATTTGCGCTCAAACTCATATAGAAGTGGCACCAATCCCATTGCATCAAAAAAGCGGCTCTTCGTCAGGCGCAGGCGCGAGGTGTACTGCGGGATGAGCAAGCGCTCATTAAACTTGGTTTTGTACTGTGCAGTATTTCCTTCGTCGTTATTTCGCTGCATAACCCTTCGAATAATTGGAACAATAGGAGGAACCTGTATACCATGAATCAATGGCTGGTTCGCATCGGCCTCCTCGAGCTGTTGTCGAGTGTGCCATCGACCAAGAATGGGATTACCTGGGGTAGATTTTCCTTTTCTCAGATGGGCCGTCCATGTTTGCTCGTCTGCCAGGTACTCCTTACGAATATCCTCCACCGTTCGAGCAGTACAAGCTTGAACCACATAGCTAACATTAAGGCGATAGGTCGGTACGCAAATCCATTCTTCAATTGCATTTGCTGGACCTCCTGTAACACCTGTCGTCGGTAGTGGCCACAGTGGCTCAAGTAGTGGCTTCCCAATGATTTCACGAACGTAATCCCAGTCTAACGATAGAATGGATGGTTGTGTCGTCTCATCCATCACGCTGGGCACAACCAAGTACCCTTTGTCGTTTTGTTCAGAAAATTCGTTCCACACGTTATCACTTGCAATGTCGACATCACGCACTGCGTCTTCTACACCCATACAAGCTAGACGCATTACCACCAAATGGAAGTGCAGTACTTCGTGCAGCTGTTGCTTTGTTAGAGTGAGCTTCAACGGCCTCTTCGCCAGCGTTATTGGCTGGATCTTCGCTGACATCACACCACTTGTCGCAAAATCATAGCGCCACCCCGTATTGGTGTTGCCAGTATACAACTCGTTAGTCGACAAGATCGCGTAGGGCGCACCACTGAGGCCATAGAAGCACATCGTTGTCGACCACTCCTCACCCTCTTCAGTAACGCTGGCAGCTTCTTGCGTCAGGCTTCGAATCGGCCGCAAACTCAATTCCACCGCGCTTACCGGTGGTAAATCATACGATGACTGCGTCGATAAATCAGTCAGTTGTGATTGGTTTTCTGGGGCTTCGTCGTTCTCGCCTAGCATGACTGTGATATCAGAGTCGAAAGTTCTATTTTTGCTATCGGTAGCTTCTGTGCCTTCTCCGTCGAGATGAATAGTAGCCACCTGGTCGTCTAGAAGCTTTGAGCGGAAATGCCGATCCAACAGCCCCTTTTTCACTAATTCTTGACACGCCTTAAAAGCAACAATTCCCTTTGCCTCGTTTTGCGTCTCTACCTGCTGCGAATGAAGCTGCTTTTTGATGCCCAAAGCGCCTGGGAGTTTCAATGTTGCTGAGTAGCGGAATCGTCTATATTGGACGTCGCTAGGGTTGGTATCGTATGCTTCGTCGTCACCATCCTTGATTTCGTCCGTAGTCTCCTCAGATGTTATTTTGGCATGCTGCTCAGCCTCAGCTTTCAGCTCGTCAATTTTATCGGTCAGCTTTGAGTTGTACTTTAGTAGCTTCTTTTTTGATCGTTTTAAAGACGGTGCCATGGGCTTCGTGATAGCGATTCGCCTCACTATGTACTGCGGGCGACGGTCATACGTATCTAGACCTGGCAGCGTATCACAGAATTTGCTCAAACACTCCGAACTATTCGTCACGTTCAGAATAGCACCTGTGTCACGATTGATAATCTCGTACGGATTTATCGTAGGGTGAACTGGCGTTGGAATTACCGACATTTGACGTTGTGCCTGCAGCGAGGCCAAGGTAGAGCTCGTTGTATCTAGTGTAGCAGCTTCCGCTGGAGCAAGCGGCATCTGTAGACTGCTCCTCACACCAGTAGATGAGGATTGCGACGCTGCAAGGCAAACTTGGCTATTTTCTTGCTCGAGGCGAATATGCTCCTGCATTTTACGAACAAGATCTTCAAATTTCTTTCGAGCTAGCACTGTGTCTGCCGTAACATACTTAATCAAGCCGCGTGTGGGGTCGGCTCGCTTTCCGAATTCAAACAATTTGTTAGCTTCCAGAAGTTCATCCATGACCACGACGAGATCGCATGGTGGCGAAGGCATACGCATTTTTGGCGAGCTCTTCGATACAGACGTGGTCACCATAATCTTTGTTTCGAAGTCCGTAAACATTTGCAGCACTTTGCGAAATGACGAAAACCGAAGTGTTCCAGATATACGAGCATTGCTGTTACCTAGCATGCAACAGCTCGGTGGTAAACCTAAATCTGCCAACGCAGTAGTCAAATACTCAGCAACGACGCGGCAATAACATCGTCTTTCAACAAACACCCAAGCCCGGACTAGCTTTTCCCCTGGAGAATTGCTAAAACGATTTCGAATTACCTCGGCGGTCTTCAATAGCCGTGGTGGCACATTCAGTGTCCCACAAAGTTCCAACTGTACAGACAGCCACAAGAGAATTTTCACGATCGGTCGAATTTTATGTTTTGTGGTTTCATCGATCGCGACATGGGCTCCAATAAATTTAGCAATCAAACGGTCTGTCTTTGTCAATTCTCTCACTTGATCAGCATTCGCTTCACAATCGCCTCCTTCCATCATTTCATTCTTTCCTTCACCATCACACACCTCTCCATCTTCCGGCTCAGCATCCATTTCTTGTCCATTCATTGGCTCATCAACCTCCACAGCATTCCTCTGCTGTTTCCGTTTTCGATTGTTTATATTATCTGGGTCGTCCACAATACAAGCTTGCAAATTAGTTTGCAATTCCAGTTCAATAAACTTCCATAAACACCATTGTCCCAAATGGTTTTTCACTATTTCAGCATCTTGAACAAACCGATTGACTTTCTCTTGTTTCTTGCGTTCATCATAAACTGCTGCTGAGTTGCCAAGCTCCAATTCCAGTCGAAAAACATTCACAAGATTCACTTTTTTACTGTTTGCACCCAATAGAAAATCTCGTACACTCACTAAATCTTCCTCCTCTCTCTCCTCTTCCTTCTCTACATTATGAAACACTTCACAATGTAACGGTGGAAATGTCGGCTTCACAGACGTCGATGAAAAGACTGGCAACATATTAAACACATGAATATGCTTCAATAATGGATTTGTGACTGGATTCCAGTCCATTTTTGATGCTAAAAGCCTCGTCGTGGCGAAAATTCGCGTCGAGTTCTCGGTCAGCAGCTCCGTTAGTAGCTTAAAGAATGACGGGAGCTCAGCATGCACCAAATCCCAGTCTTCTACGACCAGCAGCTTAATATTTATAAGCCTAAGGATCCCTCTACGTAGCAATTCTTGGAGAATTAATGGTGATAAAATTGCGATCTGTTCACGTGCTGTTTGTAGCTCCTTGTGAGCAAAGTCGGCGTCGTCGAGCCATCTGTTTGGCGTGGTGGATGTTGATGCAATGTCGTCACTACAGATTATACGTAGTCCACATAATCTGGCAAGTTGAGTCTGTAATGTTGCGCGTCCTGATGGCGACGCGGCGATTGCCAGCGCTAACTGCTGAGGATTCGATGCAGCGGATTCGCATAGTAAAGCACAGCTTACGAACGTCTTGCCAATAGGTTGCGTGCTACTGATTAATACACTGCGGTGGCGAGCTACAGCTGCAATTTCTCGTTGGTGTTCCCATAGTGCGGCGTCCATCGATGTGGATGCGGAATTTGGAATGATGGTCAATTGTGTGACGAACACAGAAACTGAAGACGAATGGTGAATTTTCATGATCGCATTGTCAAAATGTTAATAAAATACAAGTAGCTTTTAGCCATTATAGAAACGATTTCTAAACTCGTGTCAACTGGTTTTAAGAAGACGTCGCGTTAAAAACGTTTGGGTAGGGATGAGCAAAATCGGCGCAATACGCTGACCCGAATATCACAACAAGAAAGATGGGCACGCATGCGCCAATTGGCTAGCCGCCCGTAGCAACTGGAGGTACCGCTCTGATTCTTGCTACAGCGCCATGGAGCCGAAACCCATGCTGTAGGTTATATCGATCGGTCTGCGGTAAGTGTACGATCGAGATAACGTTTGCCGTTTGTGTCCATGCCTCCCACTTATTGCGTAGTTAAGTAGAGGGAGATGGACAATTGGTAGAGATGACAAGAAGATTGATACAAAAAATACACAGCAGCGGCGGCTTTTGCCATGCGTAACAAATGGAAACCAAAAGCTGCGTCCTTACAGCGCGGTCTTAAGCACGTGTAAAACTGTGACGCCGGTGACGCCTGCGGCAGTTCACTCTGCCATTCCACTCGTCGGTTGCTGAAAACTACGCGACTCATCCGTGTCTCAAGAAGAGCAGCAATCCCAATGGAAATAACAACAACAACCTTATGGATTGCCGTGTTTGCAAGCTTTGGAACTTCCTCGTGGTCAAGCAGCAAGCACTTAGGCAGGGAGGACTTAGTTGCGGATCGGTGCTGATTCTGCCTTGTCAACGAAATGTCCCACCGGATTATACCTTATCTATACCAGAAGCGCAGAACATGAGACGTCGCTTTCTATTTGCGTTGAAGAAGAGTAAGTCAAGACACAAGTAGAGAAAGGAGAGGAAAGATGAAAGATGCATGCTCACCTTCTCGAAATTTGTGGCTGCAACAGGACGTCACCTTCCGCTTCCAGCTCCAGATAAATTGTGTCAAGTCTTACAAGCCAATGTCCTTGAACCTGTACAAAAGACACAACATTAGTTTAGTAAGTCAGGACACCTTTGTAGCAGAGTGAAAAACGCGAGCAAACAACAGAAGGAGTAGCCTTCCATACTTACCTCTTCTGCTGCTGCTCCGCCTGCTTGGCTAGCGCCTTTTGGAATAGGTCGTCGTCGTGGTAGTACATCAGCGCAGCCTGGAAGGCGTGCAGATCAAGCTTATACTTCTTGCAGATCTCCTCAGTTTTCTTTCCAGACGCCTTGATGTACTGCTGCGGGAGCTGGTTACGGAATTCCGCTTCCGTTAATTTCTGCTCACGCAAAGTCGTGACGATCTTCTCCATCTCGTCCGTCAGCGACGGAATCAGCTCCTCCATGACGCGAATTACCATCGTGACCTCAATATCCGGCTTATCTTCCGGCACCACCTGCAGCAATACACAAGCATCAGTCAGTACGAACAAAATATCAGTACAAGCAGCAGCTCACTCCTTACCCATGCTAACTTTGCTCCAGGGATCAATGGATCGCGCGACCCCGTAACTTTCCACCGTAAACGTCCGAGCTTTCGCACAAAATCGTCGATAGTCTCTGCTTCAGCAACCGAGATCTTGCCATCGGGGCCTCCGCCACGCAACGTGCCCGTCACAAGTCGTTGCATCGCATCCTGAACCTGTTTCTTAGTCACGTAATTGTTGCGAAAGACCGCGTCCTGAACCTTTTCCAGCGTCGACTCAAAGGCGATACTCATTTTAAGAGCACGTTGCTCTGGTGACAGCTTGAGTTTACCATCATTCTCCTTCTTTTCTTTCTCCACAGTCTTCTCCAGATCCTCCAGCATTCGCGCCGCGAAGACGCTCATGTTCTGGTCAATCTGTTCGTACAGACGCAGTAGCGCCGTCACATGTTGAATCGGGTTCACAGCGTAATCTCCCTCTGCTATCTCTTCTTCATCTTTTTGCTCGCTTTTTGCTTCATTATCCAGCGCAACAGCCATCGCCAACGCACCACACGCACACCAAGCTATCAACACGTTCATTCGCTTATTGGGGCTCCTAGAGGCGTCATTCAATCGGCAAAAAGCATTGACCTTCGATTCAGATAAGTGCAGATTACATTCCGCTATGTCATGTCCCGTAAAAGACCTCACGAAACACGGCACACGTCGACGCAAGACGTGCTTCACCCAGCTCACTTGTCCTCCAAACATCGAGACAAAAAGACCCGGTACGTATCAGTAATATTACTGATACGTACCGGGTCTTTTTGTCTCGAAAAGACCTTCCGATTTCGATACCACCCACAAAAACCGGTTCAATCTCTACCTTTTCTTAAGTTCTTCTTCTGCGAACTTAACGCCAGCCAATAATCCAGAAAGTGTATCAATCAACCAGACATCATGAGTACACTGCTGCTGGGTACGGAGGCCGTAACTGAGGTAAAATTACATCCTGTAGTGGTGCTGCAAGCACTAGACCGTGCACTTCGTCGTGCTGAAGGTCAGACACGAGTAATCGGCACGCTTCTCGGTCGTGTAGAAGGTGGAGTCGCTGAAATCAGCGACTCTTTTGCTGTGCCACACTTGGAAAATGGTGACGAAGTAGCAGTCGGTCGTGACTTCCATGCGCATATGTACGAGCTTCATCAACGTATTAATGAGAATGAGGTCGTCGTGGGCTGGTACGCCACCGGTTTGGGTCAATTGGACGATCATTCGGTGCTCATCCATCAGTTCTACAGCTCAGTCTGTGAACTGCCAGTACATTTGGTACTGGACACGAACCTACGAGGAGATGCACTTAACGTTGCTGCTTACGTGTCGACTCCACTTGAGGTCGTGGATACGGCGCTTGTGAACCAGTTTAAGCAGATCTTAGTGACCCAAAAACTTTCGGAACCTGAAGCTATTGCACGTACGTCTTTTTTGAATCTGAATTCCTCGTGTTTTTGAACGAGTTGTTTTACTGGTCTATCTTGTTTTTATATGTAGTGAATGCTATGGCACCAAAGGATGGAGAGGTGAAGGCGACAGCTTTGCCCAAGGAGTTGGAGGCGCTGGAAGAGACGATGCAGCAGCTGTACAAGTGTATTGATGAGGCTAGCGCTTTTGTGGGTGATGTGGTCGCTGGTGAGCAGACGGAAGATGCGAAGCTTGGACGGGAGATTGCGGACGCACTGGCGGCTATTCCCGTGCTGCGTGAAGACCAGTTTGACCAGCTCTTTAACACGGGCTTGCAGGATCTGCTCATGGTGTCGTATCTGTCGGGACTTACGCAGGCACAGCTGTCTATGGCCGAGAAGCTCATCAACACCTAATTTGTGGATGTCCAGATTGCTGAAGCTGCAGCTCGTGTCGGTAGTTGTCTTAGTAAGCGTGGAGAAGGCGAACAGGTTGTTGCATTTTGCTTTGAATTGTTTGGTGTCTCTGTGTGTTTGTTTGAAATGATGCCAATTTGCTGAGCTACGTGATCTTTCGCGGCGGACAAGTTTGTGCTGCTTGTTGTTTGGAAGTGGGATATTTTACCTGGCTCTTGAGCAAACCCCAACCAGTCTCGTATACTTCCCTTCTCGACTTGGCAACATCGACTTGGCGCTGAAATCTAAGATAACCTGGACAAAAGTTTGGCGGCGAACTGCTGCGTAGGTGAGGTGACGAACCAGGTAATATGCTGTCGAGTGGTCACTAGCAGTGAAAGCAAGTCTTTACAAGCTTGATTGTTGCTTAAAGCTGTAGCACAGGCTCGCATGGCACCAAAACACTGCTGCTGACACTGGATCACAGCATGATGGTCTGCATCATTCTTGTCGAAGTGACGGGCCTTCGTTGCCCTTGACGACCAGATCGTGCTAGAAGGATAGCCACTACTGGATACGAAGCTGCTTGTTCTAACAACCGCGCAAGCCCTTGTCGTCACGCAACACTACAAAGAATCTTTCATGTGCAGGCTAGTCTCCAGTGCAATATCTAAAGCTAACGAGGCCTTTGTTGATTAAGCTCTTGTTCGCCAACGACCAGCAATGAGAATGCTTGCTGCTCGCTACTTCTGAAGCGTAATTCTGCTGCATCTTACTGTAGATACTTTGACGTAAAACAAATTCCCCAGATCTTGACTTTGGGCTTACACGACACCAGGCTCAAATCTACTTGCCAAAGCACATGCTAAAGCAGCATGAATGCATGGACGCCGTCAAGCGGTGGTATCTACTTGTGTCTTGTCAAAGTTGAACCCTGATCGACACTAAAAAACCGGTAACTGCACGTTACTTGGCACTTCTACTCTACATGTCTTGGCTACAAGTGAGCTGCAACTTGCGACTTAAGTCGTTCGTGAACAAAACAACATGTACTCTTTACATCACCTTGCCAAACATATAAACTGTAGTTTCTCTTAGTTGGCGTAGATTGCTTATTCTAGCTGCATTACAACCGTTTCGCCATTGTTGAACTTCAATTAAGCCCAGCTGTTGTTGCCTTTCAAGATATGAACGTCTGTGCACCTGTACATGATTATGGTACAATTTTCCGCGTTGTTCGTGCTGGAGATGCTCACTGTAATACTTACAGTGCACTCTACAATGTGACGCTGCTGTCTCTTCGAGTAGACGATATCCACGAAGAGATCTCAGCTCTACATACACATGTATCGACACTGTCGATTTCGACAAAGCTGCCAATTAGCCAAGTGACATCGAACATACTCGACAGGTAAATCTTCTAAAGTCGCACACGTCGCAGGCGTTGCGCCCTCTCGCTTGACAGCTGCTGCTCATTCAGCAACTTTCCTCAAACAACTCAACCAGTGGAGACTTGACAGAAAGAAAGATCTTAACTTGAGTATCGATGCACAACTCAGAGAACGCCTTTGGTGGCATGAATCAACGCCTGCCACCTGCCTTCCGCACGCTAGCGTTGCACGCTGGCCTCAAAAAGCTGCGTGAACTCGCACGTAGCGACGAGTTTTCGGACAGCGAGAGCGACGGCGTTGATAACGACGAAGACGAAGAGGAGGAGGACGACGATGAGCATGATGTAGCTGTCACCATGATCGTGCCTTGCCGCCGCTCATCGCCCAAGCGCAAGATTGGGGTGGCGCATCATTGCGCTCAGCTGAGACAGCAAAAGAAGAGCGATGACAAAGCCGGCAGCAGTCCCAAAGGCGACGAGTGGGAACTTGTAGACAAGTCGCCAACGTTCGAGAGCGTCGTGGAAGGCAAGGCGGAACTAGGAGGAGAGAGCTGGTTTGTGCAAGAGCGAGAGCAGTCGACCAGAAAGATACCGTAGGGAGACGTCCTACTTCGTCTGTCGTCGTCTTCTGGATAATTTAATTTCATCATCTTGCGTACTTGAACTGCAAAGCAAAACATTCTGGTCCTTTTGTCTGCTACTAATCCACACGCGGACGCTTACTATGAGTCAGATACCGGAGGTTCTCTTGCGATGAAGACTGTGATTGCGACAGCGTCGGACAGTTGTCACTACCACCAATTGCGTTTCTGCAACGACAATGTATAGAAGACGTTATCAGGAATTAAAGCACACCTGCACATGCTGGCTAACTAAGCACTCACCCGTCAGTAAAAAGTGGGACTTCTTCTTCACTGCGAACCTGTGACGACGTGGGCAGAAACATCGTGACTGTGGAGAGCGTCATCTCGATGGAAAACTTGGCCATAGACGTCGACTGGGCCGCAAACAATACTGGGCTAAGCAATGACAATACCATCGCAATAATCAGATCTCCAAATAGTCTTCAAGCTCAACCCAACTTACCTGCCGCTTGTCGTGAAATAAAAGGAAATTTCCGACACGTCACTCGTTTTACAGAACGCTAGTAAGGCCTTTATCAACCAACAGCGACAGTCCGACATTAGTTTTTTCTCTATCTCAAGATTCATCAACAACATTGTCTCCATCTCACCCTGATCTCTTTAATACAAAAGATCAATTGCGCCGACGAATCAATGCTATCAGTAGCTGGCTGTAGTATGTACTCATCAAACTCAGCACTCTCCACTGCTGTTTCTGTCTGCAGCTGTGCCTTACTATCTGTAACATTGGAGAAGTGGCTTTCGAACTTCACATGTGTAGCCGTGCATGTGACGCTCACTTCATTACTACGATGGATATGAGCCAGTAAAGAGCTCAAATGGTGCTGCCGTGTCCGCCAGCGATTAGGACACGCGTCCTTATCGAACACGGCACGCATAATCTGGCACGACTGGACCTTCATGTGGTGCGTCTTTGTGATATCAAAATCACAGCGCAGCTTCCAGAGCAGCTCAATGCAGTCCACGTCGATTTCATCCACATCACTGCCCTGTGAGATGTCTTCCTGGCTCATATCGGCGAGATCCAGTGCTTCTTGGTCCACCAATAGCGCCAATTGGACGCTCTGCACGTGCTTGAGCGTACGGAAAACATTACAACATGATTTGGCAAACACTTTGCACTTAACAAACGGTGTGCGGCCATTGAATCTTGCCTTTAGCGTCTCGATTGAGGAAACTTCTACGCCCTGTAGCGTGATACTGCTGTCCTGAGACTCGGAGAAAAATGTACGATCCAGAATTACTTGGCCAGAAGCAGAGTGCGCGTCATTTAGAGCACGGAGAGTAAGACGACGGGAGAAGGGGTCACATTCAATTGAAAGCTCTTTGCCTATTTGTGCGAGGCATTGCAGTGCGGCAACAAACACCTTGAGAGCTTCCTCGGCAATCTCAAGACGCACTTCCATTGTGAAATGCAATGTTCCACTTTAGTGGACATACGTTTCCCTCGTAGGAATGACAACCGCGCTAAGTCGTTTGGACCTTCACTCGTGTATCTCCCGGTATGGACGAGATTGCTCTGTTGCAGCAGCAACTGGCCGCTGTGCAGCAGCAGGAAACGGCGCTGAAGCTATCGGACCACAATGTCATTGATCTCTTACTCAAGCTGCAGCAACTGGGCAAGCTTGAAGTGATCCACACACGCACTGGAAAGCAGTTCCTGACGCCACTTCAGGTCCAGAAGGAGATTATAGACTACGTGGCACTACAGGGTGGACGTATGTGTCTCACGGATCTGGAGAAGATCATTGACGTAGATCGTATGCATGTGGAGAAGCAGGTGATGGTGCTATGCAGAGGAAACAGAGGCCACAAGGACTCGTACCACGTGGTAAACAACGGCGAGGAGCTGCTCACGAGTTGGTATCTCGACGGTATCATGGAGGATACGGATGTGCTGCTACAGGATAGTGGGACCACGTCTATTGGAGACTTGGCTCGGCAGTTTGGCTTTACCGTGGACTACATGAGGGACGTGGTGCACACGAGACTCGGCAGCGTCTTGAAGGCACGAGAAAGGAACAATGTGCTGTATACGGACTCGTACGAGACGGAGCAAAAAGCGCGGATTCGAGGGGGTTTTGCTGGTATGACACGGCCTGCGTTTGTACCTGACGTGGTGCGGTTTTTTGGCTTCGATGAGACTGTAGTCAATGAGGCACTGACTGAGTTGATGCAGATGAAAGTACTGATGGGCACGCTGAGAGGACGGGAGTATGTGCCTTATGTCTTTATGGGATCCCAGAAAGCGAGCATGTACTCGTTCTTCCATCAAAATGGTTACTTGGAACATGCGAGAGCCAAAGAACTGCAAGTTGCTCGGCCTTTTGAATTTTTAAAGAGGAGGTTCCCGGATTGTGTGCCTCTACAAGAGAGTGTAGTAAGCCGCTCTCTACAGTTACAGCTTGAAGGAGCTGTAGAGGCAGCGGTGAATGATAACTCTCTGGTGGATGTACGGTCGGTGCTGCCGAGTGCTCTGTCAGCAGATGATATGGCATTGTTGCTGGGCTTGTCGTCGGGACTGAAGAAAACGGGACATGCACCCAAAGCGTACCAGATTGCAAACACTTATGCTGTCAGCTTGAGCTTTTTTGTTTCTTGTTTGGAAAAAATTGGTGAAGATGCTACGACCAAGGCTACTCGTGCTGCGGCTCAGCAGAAGAGCAGTGGCGTTAAGGCTGATTTTCACGAAAGCAGACAAGAGGTTGATAAAGATAAAGGTTCAGACGCTGGGAGTAAGCTCGGCAAGAAAGGAAAGCGTGGAAAGGGCGGCAACAAGCGCGACCAGGAAGAAACTAGAGGCAAGTCTAGAAAGGTTACGAAAAGTAAACGCGGATCAAAGCGCGGTGAAGATGCTGGTGACGATGATGACAAGAGATCTGCACCTGCTCAACTTTCGATCGTACCGACGCGTGAGGAGATGATTGATCTTCTTGTGAAATGGTTTCCGATCATTCATGATTTGGAAGGCGATGACGACTTTATGGACGGCATGATAGCGCATATAGAAAATAAGACCACTGAAGTCTACTCAACCGCACTGACTAAAGCAATGTCTAGCATTCTACGAGGAGATGCTGCGTCATTGCGGGAGTTGCGCAAGACGTTTGAACACCGATTCGATGAACAATTGACGAAGTTACTCATTTTGGAAAAAGGATTTAACAAGCTATTGATGCACGTAGATGCCAAGAATGCATCTGGCATGAAGCAGCTCGCTGTCGTGGAGGTGCATTTGCTTGAGACCTTTGCCGTGGAGCTTGCAGCTCTGGTTACAAGTTTTATTGCCGAGAGCAACAATCTTGAATTGGAAGGCGTGTCGCTCTTGTCATCTCCTAGTGGCAGCGCAGACAATAAGAACAAGGTCGCAACTGATCCGGTGACGACTTTAAGCGATAAAGACAGGAGAGTTGTCGAGTCGAGCCTTCCGCAATCAACTGCAAGTACTTTGGTGCGGTTATGGATGCTCGCCACCGCTGGTCGTCGGTCACTAAGCGATTTCATGGCTCATATGCCGGTTCTGGCAGAAACGCTGAGTATGCCGCTTCGGAAGTTGGATCGCAAGAAGGAGCGACAGGTGATATTTGGGTACCGACAGGCACTATCTGCAGAGCTGGGCGAGATGGCGGCACTTGCGATCGATAGCAATCAGCAATATGCTTTAATAGCAACATTGGTGCTGCAACTTTTCTTCCAGCAGCTTACCGGGCTTCCGGGTAGTTTTCCACGTGACAATGTATCGTATGGGGAAATGATGCTAAACGCATTTCGAGACTCGGTGCCGGAAAAGGCGATGCTTGTAATTCAGGCTTTTTTGCGTTTGGCAAGCGCGATGAGCAGTGGCGAAGGAATTGCCGAAGAGCAAAAGAGTACGTGGAGTGCGAGCTTGGATGCCGTGCGTGCGTTGGTTTCCTTGAAAGATCTGAGCTCTGTAGAATGAATGCAATCAATTCATTGCTCGAGTACAGCCGTTTTGAAAGCTTGAAAGTGTGTGCTCATGCATTTTGACTTTACAGACTGACATTACTTGTCTACACTACGTACGTGATCGTTTGATTTTGTAATACTTGTTCATAGTAGGGCTAAGTACGTGAAAACTCACGTACTGGTCGTTGTTCCGCAGTTCGCTGAATAATACGCGAAGCCGCGCTAGCCAAGCTGCTCATGGCAGCATACTGCGATTGCGTCAGGTTGCGAGCTTGTGGGTCAGCACAGCACAAGGAACCGATGACCGTCTTGCCATCAGACCCAACCAGTGGGAAACCGCAGTAAAAGTTAATTCTCATCTTGCGGACACTAGACATGGCATTGAAACGTACGTCAGCCTGTACATGGCGCGATACGAGCGGATTCCGGTCCAGGATGGTTTGAGCGCAAAACCCCTGCTCTCTCGGATACGACTGACCGCTGGGCGCTGTCGGATGAGTAGAGGCCAGCACATGCAGTTCTGTCTTGTCAACAACGGTAATCGTACTGACGGCGCAGCTAAGTTCCTTTGAAGCCAGCGAGCAGATGATGCCCAATTCAGGCACGTCGCCCAATTTGTTCAGTTGCTGCTCATGAATGAGTTGCAATCGTTGGTACTCGTTGGCTGGGATCGGAGGTACGATAGCTTTCGTCTTGTCGTCTGGAAACTTGATCTGATAACTTCTTGAGTCTGCGTTAGCTAACGGGTAGTCGTCTTCCCAAAGCGGAGCTTCACCCCAAATCAGCTTAAGCCGTTCCACATCATTAACAGGCTCAACGTCGACATATTCATCGACGTACTCATTTCCTTCGTTGCGTTCTCCGAGCAGAGGCAAACCGCTGGTGGTTGCACCTGCCGACGCACTACGGATTCGAGCAGAACATGCTTGTCTCCGAGCGCGTTCTTCCTCGACAATATACTTCATGACACTCAACACACTAACTTTGCGTCTCCATTGAGCCGGTCCTCCTGCGGTTGCATCCGCCAAGATTTCCAGAAGAAGGTCATTAAGAGACGCCGAACGCGTCATGAATGTAGGCCGGGTACGCCTCGAATCAATACCACGAAGATTGCCATCTGGAGCGCTGTAAGCACGGGAGGTCGGAGACTGCGCGTCGGAAATCACTCGCGCCGGACGCAGGTCCTCTTCCGTGACTGCTGTGTATTGAGCTTGGTTCATCCGAATGAGACAACGTCCACATACGCGCACTTGCTCAATCTGCGGACGGTCGTCACCACGTGCGCGGTGCTCGCGTTCTTGGACATGGGCGCATTTTTCACAAACAAGGAAGCCACACAGACAGCACAACTTCCTTGTGCGCTTGAAAAAAGTCGAGAATGAGCGACGGCAACAAGCACAAAGCCCTTTGGTCATGGTATCAAGTAGGAGCCGCGTACTGTTGATAAGTACCTGCATTCCAAGACGACGACGCTGGACGACGAAAATGAACCGATGACAATTTGCAGCAAGCTGAAGCATCCAGATGCGCGCTCGGCGTCGTTCATGACCAGCACGCTTAAAAGCGTCGTGAGCATCAGGCGGCAGGTACTCGCCGTGGAAAACGACACGAGTAAAGCAGTCACTAGGAGCTTGTTCAAACGAGTAGTTGATGACAACGCTCGGAACGTGCGACTGCGACCGTGATGATGGTGTATATGCATTATCTAAGACGACACAAGAGCGTGCAATTGACGCGAGTGTTCTTGTGAAAGCTGGCCGAGGGGTGGCACAACCTGGACTTGCTGTCGACGATGCTGTCCTCCTGGCGGACTGCTCTTCTTTCGCTCTGTCTCGGGGATACAGTAACTCCAAGAAACACCATGGCGAGTTCCTGGAGAAAACGTTACGACCTTCGAACGTCGCACTTTTGACAGAAAGCTCTCTGTTCTCGTAAGCTTTCGCCTGGTTTCCTGTTTTACGTTGAATCTTAATCGTGCGCAAGAGTTCACCGTCGACAAAGTCGCCGTGGTAAATGCAGCTCATCATATCACGGAAGGTGTCAGTAGAGGCGACGCGAAACATAAGTCGCAACTCTTGCACCGTGCAGGGCAAATACTCCTCTGCTAAAACTGCAAACCCCTTTGGTCCCCATCGTGTCTGGTGTCGGTGGTCACGGACCGTAAGTCGAGTAAAGAGCTTCATTGCGTTACTGTTCGTATAGCATCGCGGAAGCTTCGTTCGCTTCCAGACACTTCCATGTCTGTCACTGAGATTCGCCGCCGCCAATTCCAGTTCCAGTTCACCCCAATTCACGCCAGACGTAGCCGCAGCAGCTACTTCATGCAATCGTTTGTCACTTAGTCGAGTCAATTCCCCCATCGATTCGACATCCTGTGGACGTCGATGTCGTGAACGCGAGCAGTTTCCATATCCGTCATCACTGCGTTGACTGACAAAGTCGCACGTCGCACTGCTCTCTCCGCTTTCGTAGCTGTGACTGGGGTCCATCATAGCGACGAAGCTGGCCGTCATTGGCCGTGACAAGTCCTTACATGACTTTCGTCTCCACGGGATCCCGTAGTTCCGGGTCGCCGGCATCCTATTCAAAAGGGAGACAATCAAATCAGCCTTCGCGTTTTCCATCCGAACTAATGACTGTCTTTGTCTGTGGACGGAAACATTTTTTTATTGCACTTGACGCCTCTAGGCAGGCAAGAGCGGGTTCATGATTTGTCCTCATGCTCCGAATGTATTAAAAAGCCAGCATGAGCTTTCATACATCTGGAGAAACAAATGTAGTCGATGAAATTGTAGTCTGCTATTGAATCGCTCCGAGACGGTTTTCAAGATTCCATGAGGAGCAGTCTACACGAGAAACGTCTGCGTGTGATTTTTGAAAAGCCATTGTTACTACTGCCTGGGCGACTATAGATGGAAAGGTCGTTCGAAATGGCTGTTTACCTCGGAACAAAGTTTGATACGATGAAACAATACTACTGTGACAAAGGAAGACAAATTATTAGATCATCGGAATGGTGTGTGTGGCATTTATGTTCGCAATAGACGGAGGCAGATATCCCATCTGTCTGTGCAAAAACGTTGAGTCAGATGATTCCGTAGGATAGTCTAGACGGATAGGGGTCAGTATCCCAAAAACTGCTTCCTCGAGTCAACTACGACCGCGCCCCGGGGGTCTCACACCATATCAAGTCTGGACAGGGCACCGGGTGGCGACCAGACAATTAAATCTGTATCACGCTGCGCGGAATGAAAACAATAGTTGCAGAAAGACACTGACCTGCGGTGGCAGCGAGGAGACCATTCGCTATCTGTATTGGGACTGGGCTTGCGCCGCAGCGCTCTGGGATAAACTTATTGATCACTGGACCGGGCAAAAGTCACCAAACACTTCCTGGGGGCCTGTGCAAGCCGACGAGTTCACAGAATATCAGAATACCGTACAAAAATTTAGCGGGTCGATTTCAGGATGACATGGGAGAAGCCGAACGCGTCTGGAAGCAAATTCGGCACGTCCTTGCAAAGATATGTCAAATACGAATACGGGTAGACAAGAATGCAGCCGTCTACAAGGCTGACACACTCTACCTTTTCAGCAGCATCGCAAGTTTTTGGCCTTCGTGTTTTTGTCAGCTTTGAGCGTGCAGCAAGAATGGCATGATGCCGTCACGCATGGTTTGCTAAAATTCAGGCTACCTCAGTAATGGGTTTATCAAAGTGTTAAACGGTTCGATGTGTGTGTGAGTCTACCGCACTAGTCCTACAAAGTAAAACAAATGGCTCGCTAAATCTTTTGCCATTTAACATCCTGCAAATTCTGCAAGCGTATTTCTGTATTTCATGACAAATATCATTTATCGATGTTCGATACATCCTCCTCATTCACAGTGAAGCACCAATCCAATGCCACAATTCGACGGTTCCACGAATTTGAGATTTGCTGTTGACGTCCACGCTGTTTCAAGAAAACGCGCTCACATATGCTGCTTTGATTGCCTTATAGAGCTTCCTACTCCATTGTTGACCAATTTTTAGATTTCTCCACAATTATCGCCACCCGTCTCGATATCCGAAATACGACTGATCTAGGATCTCGAAAAACCAAGTTGGAAGACTCATGAGAGGCGAAGGACGCTAGTGCTTATTCAAAAAATTCGACTTTGATGGCGACGCTAGTTGAGAGGCTTGCCGCGGTAAATAGACGCTTTCTGACGTTTCAAATCCGTAGAGCCAAATTTGCGTCGACTAGGTACTGGAATTCCTTCATAATCGGAGATTTCGACCGCTGTATTAAAAGAAGCTCAGGCGTTGGTTGTACAGATAGCCCGGAGAGCTCCTGAAGCGAAGCACGATGCATATTACCTTCGGTATCTGCCCCGCATGGTGTAAAAAGATCGTCGAATCATCGACAAAAGCGGAGATTTTTTGGTGATGCCGGGGTGCCGCAGTCCCCCTTATCTGGATACTTTGTAATAGTGCTATTGCTAGCATTTTTGCCACGAGAAGAAAAAGTGGTGCAACCCTGTCGGATGCTCTTGAGTGCGGGGATCGGATAATGTCCTATTCACTACAAACCGGGTGGTAGGAGGTCTCAAATCATTGTAATGAATGAATCCGAAATACCGCATAATCGCGCGAGACCGTGTCATATATGCCTTGCGAAAATCCAGCAATGAAACTACTTGGCTACCAGCAGGCTCCCGATCCGGTTTGTGTGTTCCCGTCAAAGATGCGCCATCATCATCATGACTGTTTTTTGTTAACATTGTCTTCCATGTTTTAGTTTAAACAGACAGTCTATTAACCGTTAATTCAGAAATCTTGTACACCATAACGCCAAGTCCAAAGCTACTCGTGACCAGGAGTTGTCTCCTGTCGGCTACGGTGGCTGTGCCGTTCCAGCTGCTGCTGCCTCGGAACAATTTCCTTTGCCAGGAATAGATAGTCGTAGTATCCTCCCCTTAATGACCGCTTGCGCGGTCCGTCGAGCTGACTTGTGCGTATACCGAAGTATTGACGCGTGGCGCGGGGACGCCGCCAGCTGGAGTATCTTCCCCTGGTCTGCTGCCCACACGACCGTGGCCGCGCGAGATGCATGCCCGAGACATGACCCACCCAGTTCGGCTCCCGCAAGGGAGGATTCCCGCCGAAGGGGGATTGCCCGGTATGAGGGGTTGAGGCTTGGACTGGCTTGAGCTTGACCGCGAAAATTTGGGAATGGCATTGTCTTCCATGTACGAAACCCTCTTGAGTGTCTTGGATGAGAATCCTTTAGACTTGCTGTACTCTATGAGATAACACCTTGGCGACGACTTTGTAGCCTGACTGGGGAAACGCTATCGGTCGGTAATCCATTGTGTCTGCTACATCACCCTTTTTCGGAGCGGGATGAAAAATCCCTCCAAAAAGGAGGCTAGTGGCGTTCTGTTCTGCAGTATGTTCTGGTCTGCGCCAAGCAACACGTAGGACTCCTACATATCTTCTGAGACTGCGTAGGAGCGACCAAGTCTTGAGCATCATCACGCAGTGGATGCGATCGGAGGTATCGTCCGCTCAAATGCTCGTGTATAACAAGCAGCGCTACTGCAATCGGCACCAGAGCTATCTCCGAGAGTGCGGGCGGATATCGAGCACATGCAAACTCCCAGACGCCGCTGCAGCGTTGCCGAACACTTGACTCGTTCTCCCGTCTTTGCACTTGTAAGCTTTTCATTGCAGCAAATAATGAGCATTAGCGTCAGTCGGGAGTCTATTTCTAAGCTCATGGGCAAACTTGTGGACACGTTTCCCATCGAGGCGGAAGGTCGTTCGTATCTGGTTCATTTTTCCAAGATAATGAAATTGTGCTTTACCCTACTTCAATTACAGACTTTATTTTGTAGATGAAATTCTTCACACATACATGTGATGAAATATAAGCTGACAGGATTATAGTTGCAAACCTGATAGTAGATGAATCTAAAACTGTCAAGATTTGAGGCAGTGATAACATACAGTCCACCATCGATAGTACGACGTCAGTGTCACGTGAGATACGGAGCGAAGCTTAATTGTGGTGCACGAACTAGCAGATGGGTAACGATTGGTTGAGCGATTTTGGGTGTCGATCCGATCAGTCTGTCCGTTCATACCTCAATTTGCCACCTCGGTTGCAATCCTCCAGCTATACAAAGTTGCAAGGATGGCCATCACTATCAACAATACTGACGGCTACCAACCTATGGGCGATGTTGCTCCGGAGAAGAAATCCTGGGTCCGCAAGATGCTCACGTCGTTGACCTTCTGGATCATCGTTGGGATGATCGTGGGAATCCTCATGGGACAGTTCGCCCCCGGCTTCTCGAAGAAGGCTGCTCCTCTGAAGAACATTTTCCTGCGCACGGTGCAGTTCATCGTCTTCCCGCTTGTGTTTTCGTCGCTAGTGATTGGTATTGCCGATCAGAAGGACATGAAGCAACTCGGTCGTCTCGCACTCAAGTCTATCATCTATTTTGAGTTCGTGACAACGCTGGCACTCATCATTGGTCTTTTTGCTGTTAACATCGTCAAGCCTGGTAAAGTGGGTCTTACTCAGGGTGACGACTACAAAAGTCAGGCCGAGTCGACGTTCACGCTAGAAAAGTGGATTGAGCACTTGACCCCAAAGACGTGGGGCGAGATGATGGGCGGCAACGGGTCATCAGAGCTGCTTCAGGTGCTGGTCGCCGCCATTCTCACGGGCGTGGCCACATCGAAGCTGCAAGACCAACATAAACACCTGATCATTGAGTTTGCACGCGCGGTGCTGGAGATGATGTTCAAGTTTGTGGACATTGTGATCTGGACGGCCCCTATTGGTGTGTGCTTCGCTGTCGCTGACGCCATCGGCTCGAACGGTCTCTCGGCTTTAGGCAGTCTGGGTGCTCT
The DNA here is from genome assembly GCA_011800735.1 of Peronospora destructor. Classification (NCBI taxonomy): domain Eukaryota; phylum Oomycota; class Peronosporomycetes; order Peronosporales; family Peronosporaceae; genus Peronospora; species Peronospora destructor. The sequence continues at coordinate 187,824 of WBRY01000018.1, read as the reverse complement.
CGTGGCTACAGTCTACGCAACAATTCTGCTCTTCATTGTCGTCGTTTTCGGCGCCGTGTGTCTAGTGTTCAAAATCAATGTGATGGAGTTCCTTGTTGCCATGAAAGAGCCGCTCATCATTGCCTACACGACGGCTACGTCGGAGGCCGCTCTGCCCAAGGTGTTCGAATGTCTTGAGAAGTATGGTGTGTCTTCCCATATCTCGAGCTTCGTCGTGCCATTCGGCTACTCGTTCAACCTGGATGGCTCAACCTTGTACCTGTCGCTGGCCTCCGTCTTCTGTGCGCAGGCCTCTGGTGTCGATAAAACAGTGGGTGAGCAGATCGTCATGGTCTTGATGCTTATGATATCGTCCAAGGGCGTAGCTGGTGTGCGCTCGGCTACCTTGATCGTCATCGCGTCGACGCTGGATCAGTTCGACATACCATCGTGGCCAGTGGCGCTCATCTTGGGTGTAGACTGGCTCATGGATATGTTGCGCACGCTAACAAACGTCATGGGAAACTGCTTGGCATCAGTCGTCATGGCTAAGATGGAGAATGAGTTTCGCACTGAGGAGTGGGAGCGCCAGTTTAGGTCGGTAGACGACGGCGAAATGAAGATGGAGGAGAAGATGAGCAGAGAGTCGATCGTGTCAGCCATCGAGGAGGCCCGACGCTAACTATATCGGACCGAGTACTACGTGCTGTATGGAAGCACGATGCAATGCCAAGAAAGCAATCAAATGCAACCTGTAGACATGAGCAGCAGGTACCCCCGATTGATATACCACTAGTAAGCTTAAATGTTCAAACCCATTTGTCAAGTCGTTGTGAAACTGGTCTGGTGTTGATCGTGGCAATCCAACGTCGGCGAAAGTTGCTGTACCTTGGTGGTGTCGATGCAAGTTCAAAGTTGTGCTTTGCTAAAAATCCGTTTGATTTGGAGGGACGTTTTCAGAAGCTGCCTAGGCGTGCTTTATTTATGGTTGCTGGTGAGCTGGGGATGGCAAAGATCCACGCATGACGTGAGCTATAAAAAGGGTAGCCTCAGACATCGAGAGTCTGCTGTACCGGGAGGTCATCAAATGAGGCAGTGCAGTATCTCATGGAAGCCTGGATAGGATTGTGCTGCATTAGGACCAAAGCGAAAGGGTGTGGAATGGTGCAACGTTCGTGATACGGTAAAACTAACGCGGTTGGTTTTGGTCACCGAGCTGGCTGTATAAGCCATGTTGGTTTAGTGTAAGGGAGCTCTGGCTGAATCAAAAGCCTTTTAGAACGGACGCGAAAACAAGTTGGAAAAGGAGCCGAGCAATTGACAAGCGGTGACGTGACTGCTCAGTGGTGGCAAAACTGTACTGAGCCGCTTACAACAACAATTGCGTAAGTTGTGACCGAGCTATTGCAAACTAAATTTGATATTTTGTTTTATGCCAGAAAAAAACCGTTTTTAAGGATTCGAGGTGTTATCCGATTATATCCTGACCAAGTTGCATCATGCCCGACATTGACGCACTGTCCTAGAGCTCCACTTCCCTCCACACTTAGCCGCCTGACTAATCAGTATAATGCGCAGTCAACTTGTCTTGATTGAGCTGTTAAGTTATCTTAGTGGAGCTGTCTAGGGTCTTGTTATTTCAAAGAGCTCTTAATTGACTTTGTTAAATCGGACATCCTGCACATCCAAATGTCACTGTCAATCCACCGCAAGCGCATTCTCTAATTTCTTTTGCTAGACGACGGCGCGACGAGTAACACACGTTGCAGAGCCATTTGTAGATATTTCACAAAGTTCTGAGAATGTCTCATCGATTCACCTGTTGGTCCACTACAGTAAGTGGTACGTACTACCAGGTGCTGGACGTGAGAAAGAAGTCCTCCGACCTGGGGAGCTAAGAAGTCCTACCCTCACTCACCAGCTCTAGTACCATCCAAAGAACGTTGGAAAAAAGACGACAAAGGAAAAGTTTGCAGAGGTCAGTAGGCCTACGAATGCTTTTGAACCCAGAAAAACACCGGAAACGACAACACTCGACAGTTTGAAGCAGGAGAAGGCAGAGGTTTCCGTGGAAGGGTGGTTTCGGAGGCAAATGATGCTTGAAGAAGGAGAACATGATGTGCTCATAGCAATGTTCACAGCAATGTTCAAGACTATCTTTGGGCACGAATTTGAATGCAAAGACCGTTTCAGACGGCGCTGGTGCGTTTTCTGACGATACATTTAGAGTTTTCGGAGCTTGACTCACGAATCAGCCAGCATTAGTTCGATAGTGAAAAAGGTCGTTGCAGCCACTAAACGCGGCCGGCACTCGCGCTGCATCTCTGCTGACATTTCCGCCCAAGTTTCTTCATAGCTCATTACTAAAAAGTTGTCTCCTCAATACGCATTATGAAGATGGAAGTATTTCGCCAGTGTGTGCAGCATGCCATGAAGCGTCGGGACTTCCGCCAGTGTGGGCAGCATGCCATGAAGCTTCGTAAGGATCAGACGAAGAGAAAGTTGAGCGACGATGACAACAGCTGGATGGACCGCACTAAGAAGCAAGCGGACGATTTTGCATCTGATGCCAAGTCGCAGGCACGTAAGATGCGAGACCGCGCACAAAATGAGAAGGAGGACGCCAAGAGCAAGGTGAAGGGTAAGGTCTCGGAGGCTCGAAACAACATGCAGGACACGGCTTCAGATGCCAGGAGCAAGGTGCAGGGTAAGGTCTCGGAGGCTCGAAACAACATGCAGGACACGGCTTCAGATGCCAGGAGCAAGGTGCAGGATACGGCCTCGAATGCGAGCAGCAAGGTGCAGGATACAGTCTCGGATGCCAGGAGCATGGTGCAAGACACGGTCTCAGATGTTAGAAAGAACGTGAATGGTACTATCTCGAACGTGGCGTCCAAGGTGCAGGACACCGCGGACTCGTGGACGGACAAGATCAAGAAGTTTGCGAAGTAGATGCATTGACAAGAATGAAGCTAGTCGTCGAAAGCGGCGATTATGGTGCTGGCAAGCAGTGGATACCGTGATGCCACCTTCATGGTCCTGCTTCCACGCTTAATGGCTCGCAGCCGTTTATAAGGCTTCAACAATATATTCTCTTACTGCTTATTGATTATACTTGCGAGTCGTGAAGTCATAGTATCTCGTACATTCCGCTGCGATTTTGCAGTTTCAAAGTACCTACTTATTCGTCGTATTGCATACGTCAATACCTACTTATTCAGTCCATACCTACTTATTCTTTTTGGTTACAAATTGATCCACTATTCGGTCCATGCCACATGTAATGCGCTGTCAACTTGTCTTGATTGAGCTGTTAAGTTATCTTAGTGGAGCTGTCTAGGGTCTTGTTATTTCAAAGAGCTCTTAATTGACTTTGTTAAATCGGACATCCTGCACATCCAAATGTCACTGTCAATCCACCGCAAGCGCATTCTCTAATTTCTTTTGCTAGACGACGGCGCGACGAGTAACACACGTTGCAGAGCCATTTGTAGATATTTCACAAAGTTCTGAGAATGTCTCATCGATTCACCTGTTGGTCCACTACAGTAAGTGGTACGTACTACCAGGTGCTGGACGTGAGAAAGAAGTCCTCCGACCTGGGGAGCTAAGAAGTCCTACCCTCACTCACCAGCTCTAGTACCATCCAAAGAACGTTGGAAAAAAGACGACAAAGGAAAAGTTTGCAGAGGTCAGTAGGCCTACGAATGCTTTTGAACCCAGAAAAACACCGGAAACGACAACACTCGACAGTTTGAAACAGGAGAAGGCAGAGGTTTCCGTGGAAGGGTGGTTTCGGAGGCAAATGATGCTTGAAGAAGGAGAACATGATGTGCTCATAGCAATGTTCACAGCAATGTTCAAGACTATCTTTGGGCACGAATTTGAATGCAAAGACCGTTTCAGACGGCGCTGGTGCGTTTTCTGACGATACATTTAGAGTTTTCGGAGCTTGACTCACGAATCAGCCAGCATTAGTTCGATAGTGAAAAAGGTCGTTGCAGCCACTAAACGCGGCCGGCACTCGCGCTGCATCTCTGCTGACATTTCCGCCCAAGTTTCTTCATAGCTCATTACTAAAAAGTTGTCTCCTCAATACGCATTATGAAGATGGAAGTATTTCGCCAGTGTGTGCAGCATGCCATGAAGCGTCGGGACTTCCGCCAGTGTGGGCAGCATGCCATGAAGCTTCGTAAGGATCAGACGAAGAGAAAGTTGAGCGACGATGACAACAGCTGGATGGACCGCACTAAGAAGCAAGCGGACGATTTTGCATCTGATGCCAAGTCGCAGGCACGTAAGATGCGAGACCGCGCACAAAATGAGAAGGAGGACGCCAAGAGCAAGGTGAAGGGTAAGGTCTCGGAGGCTCGAAACAACATGCAGGACACGGCTTCAGATGCCAGGAGCAAGGTGCAGGGTAAGGTCTCGGAGGCTCGAAACAACATGCAGGACACGGCTTCAGATGCCAGGAGCAAGGTGCAGGATACGGCCTCGAATGCGAGCAGCAAGGTGCAGGATACAGTCTCGGATGCCAGGAGCATGGTGCAAGACACGGTCTCAGATGTTAGAAAGAACGTGAATGGTACTATCTCGAACGTGGCGTCCAAGGTGCAGGACACCGCGGACTCGTGGACGGACAAGATCAAGAAGTTTGCGAAGTAGATGCATTGACAAGAATGAAGCTAGTCGTCGAAAGCGGCGATTATGGTGCTGGCAAGCAGTGGATACCGTGATGCCACCTTCATGGTCCTGCTTCCACGCTTAATGGCTCGCAGCCGTTTATAAGGCTTCAACAATATATTCTCTTACTGCTTATTGATTATACTTGCGAGTCGTGAAGTCATAGTATCTCGTACATTCCGCTGCGATTTTGCAGTTTCAAAGTACCTACTTATTCGTCGTATTGCATACGTCAATACCTACTTATTCAGTCCATACCTACTTATTCTTTTTGGTTACAAATTGATCCACTATTCGGTCCATGCCACATGTAATGCGCTGTCAACTTGTCTTGATTGAGCTGTTAAGTTATCTTAGTGGAGCTGTCTAGGGTCTTGTTATTTCAAAGAGCTCTTAATTGACTTTGTTAAATCGGACATCCTGCACATCCAAATGTCACTGTCAATCCACCGCAAGCGCATTCTCTAATTTCTTTTGCTAGACGACGGCGCGACGAGTAACACACGTTGCAGAGCCATTTGTAGATATTTCACAAAGTTCTGAGAATGTCTCATCGATTCACCTGTTGGTCCACTACAGTAAGTGGTACGTACTACCAGGTGCTGGACGTGAGAAAGAAGTCCTCCGACCTGGGGAGCTAAGAAGTCCTACCCTCACTCACCAGCTCTAGTACCATCCAAAGAACGTTGGAAAAAAGACGACAAAGGAAAAGTTTGCAGAGGTCAGTAGGCCTACGAATGCTTTTGAACCCAGAAAAACACCGGAAACGACAACACTCGACAGTTTGAAACAGGAGAAGGCAGAGGTTTCCGTGGAAGGGTGGTTTCGGAGGCAAATGATGCTTGAAGAAGGAGAACATGATGTGCTCATAGCAATGTTCACAGCAATGTTCAAGACTATCTTTGGGCACGAATTTGAATGCAAAGACCGTTTCAGACGGCGCTGGTGCGTTTTCTGACGATACATTTAGAGTTTTCGGAGCTTGACTCACGAATCAGCCAGCATTAGTTCGATAGTGAAAAAGGTCGTTGCAGCCACTAAACGCGGCCGGCACTCGCGCTGCATCTCTGCTGACATTTCCGCCCAAGTTTCTTCATAGCTCATTACTAAAAAGTTGTCTCCTCAATACGCATTATGAAGATGGAAGTATTTCGCCAGTGTGTGCAGCATGCCATGAAGCGTCGGGACTTCCGCCAGTGTGGGCAGCATGCCATGAAGCTTCGTAAGGATCAGACGAAGAGAAAGTTGAGCGACGATGACAACAGCTGGATGGACCGCACTAAGAAGCAAGCGGACGATTTTGCATCTGATGCCAAGTCGCAGGCACGTAAGATGCGAGACCGCGCACAAAATGAGAAGGAGGACGCCAAGAGCAAGGTGAAGGGTAAGGTCTCGGAGGCTCGAAACAACATGCAGGACACGGCTTCAGATGCCAGGAGCAAGGTGCAGGGTAAGGTCTCGGAGGCTCGAAACAACATGCAGGACACGGCTTCAGATGCCAGGAGCAAGGTGCAGGATACGGCCTCGAATGCGAGCAGCAAGGTGCAGGATACAGTCTCGGATGCCAGGAGCATGGTGCAAGACACGGTCTCAGATGTTAGAAAGAACGTGAATGGTACTATCTCGAACGTGGCGTCCAAGGTGCAGGACACCGCGGACTCGTGGACGGACAAGATCAAGAAGTTTGCGAAGTAGATGCATTGACAAGAATGAAGCTAGTCGTCGAAAGCGGCGATTATGGTGCTGGCAAGCAGTGGATACCGTGATGCCACCTTCATGGTCCTGCTTCCACGCTTAATGGCTCGCAGCCGTTTATAAGGCTTCAACAATATATTCTCTTACTGCTTATTGATTATACTTGCGAGTCGTGAAGTCATAGTATCTCGTACATTCCGCTGCGATTTTGCAGTTTCAAAGTACCTACTTATTCGTCGTATTGCATACGTCAATACCTACTTATTCAGTCCATACCTACTTATTCTTTTTGGTTACAAATTGATCCACTATTCGGTCCATGCCACATGTAATGCGCTGTCAACTTGTCTTGATTGAGCTGTTAAGTTATCTTAGTGGAGCTGTCTAGGGTCTTGTTATTTCAAAGAGCTCTTAATTGACTTTGTTAAATCGGACATCCTGCACATCCAAATGTCACTGTCAATCCACCGCAAGCGCATTCTCTAATTTCTTTTGCTAGACGACGGCGCGACGAGTAACACACGTTGCAGAGCCATTTGTAGATATTTCACAAAGTTCTGAGAATGTCTCATCGATTCACCTGTTGGTCCACTACAGTAAGTGGTACGTACTACCAGGTGCTGGACGTGAGAAAGAAGTCCTCCGACCTGGGGAGCTAAGAAGTCCTACCCTCACTCACCAGCTCTAGTACCATCCAAAGAACGTTGGAAAAAAGACGACAAAGGAAAAGTTTGCAGAGGTCAGTAGGCCTACGAATGCTTTTGAACCCAGAAAAACACCGGAAACGACAACACTCGACAGTTTGAAGCAGGAGAAGGCAGAGGTTTCCGTGGAAGGGTGGTTTCGGAGGCAAATGATGCTTGAAGAAGGAGAACATGATGTGCTCATAGCAATGTTCACAGCAATGTTCAAGACTATCTTTGGGCACGAATTTGAATGCAAAGACCGTTTCAGACGGCGCTGGTGCGTTTTCTGACGATACATTTAGAGTTTTCGGAGCTTGACTCACGAATCAGCCAGCATTAGTTCGATAGTGAAAAAGGTCGTTGCAGCCACTAAACGCGGCCGGCACTCGCGCTGCATCTCTGCTGACATTTCCGCCCAAGTTTCTTCATAGCTCATTACTAAAAAGTTGTCTCCTCAATACGCATTATGAAGATGGAAGTATTTCGCCAGTGTGTGCAGCATGCCATGAAGCGTCGGGACTTCCGCCAGTGTGGGCAGCATGCCATGAAGCTTCGTAAGGATCAGACGAAGAGAAAGTTGAGCGACGATGACAACAGCTGGATGGACCGCACTAAGAAGCAAGCGGACGATTTTGCATCTGATGCCAAGTCGCAGGCACGTAAGATGCGAGACCGCGCACAAAATGAGAAGGAGGACGCCAAGAGCAAGGTGAAGGGTAAGGTCTCGGAGGCTCGAAACAACATGCAGGACACGGCTTCAGATGCCAGGAGCAAGGTGCAGGGTAAGGTCTCGGAGGCTCGAAACAACATGCAGGACACGGCTTCAGATGCCAGGAGCAAGGTGCAGGATACGGCCTCGAATGCGAGCAGCAAGGTGCAGGATACAGTCTCGGATGCCAGGAGCATGGTGCAAGACACGGTCTCAGATGTTAGAAAGAACGTGAATGGTACTATCTCGAACGTGGCGTCCAAGGTGCAGGACACCGCGGACTCGTGGACGGACAAGATCAAGAAGTTTGCGAAGTAGATGCATTGACAAGAATGAAGCTAGTCGTCGAAAGCGGCGATTATGGTGCTGGCAAGCAGTGGATACCGTGATGCCACCTTCATGGTCCTGCTTCCACGCTTAATGGCTCGCAGCCGTTTATAAGGCTTCAACAATATATTCTCTTACTGCTTATTGATTATACTTGCGAGTCGTGAAGTCATAGTATCTCGTACATTCCGCTGCGATTTTGCAGTTTCAAAGTACCTACTTATTCGTCGTATTGCATACGTCAATACCTACTTATTCAGTCCATACCTACTTATTCTTTTTGGTTACAAATTGATCCACTATTCGGTCCATGCCACATGTAATGCGCTGTCAACTTGTCTTGATTGAGCTGTTAAGTTATCTTAGTGGAGCTGTCTAGGGTCTTGTTATTTCAAAGAGCTCTTAATTGACTTTGTTAAATCGGACATCCTGCACATCCAAATGTCACTGTCAATCCACCGCAAGCGCATTCTCTAATTTCTTTTGCTAGACGACGGCGCGACGAGTAACACACGTTGCAGAGCCATTTGTAGATATTTCACAAAGTTCTGAGAATGTCTCATCGATTCACCTGTTGGTCCACTACAGTAAGTGGTACGTACTACCAGGTGCTGGACGTGAGAAAGAAGTCCTCCGACCTGGGGAGCTAAGAAGTCCTACCCTCACTCACCAGCTCTAGTACCATCCAAAGAACGTTGGAAAAAAGACGACAAAGGAAAAGTTTGCAGAGGTCAGTAGGCCTACGAATGCTTTTGAACCCAGAAAAACACCGGAAACGACAACACTCGACAGTTTGAAGCAGGAGAAGGCAGAGGTTTCCGTGGAAGGGTGGTTTCGGAGGCAAATGATGCTTGAAGAAGGAGAACATGATGTGCTCATAGCAATGTTCACAGCAATGTTCAAGACTATCTTTGGGCACGAATTTGAATGCAAAGACCGTTTCAGACGGCGCTGGTGCGTTTTCTGACGATACATTTAGAGTTTTCGGAGCTTGACTCACGAATCAGCCAGCATTAGTTCGATAGTGAAAAAGGTCGTTGCAGCCACTAAACGCGGCCGGCACTCGCGCTGCATCTCTGCTGACATTTCCGCCCAAGTTTCTTCATAGCTCATTACTAAAAAGTTGTCTCCTCAATACGCATTATGAAGATGGAAGTATTTCGCCAGTGTGTGCAGCATGCCATGAAGCGTCGGGACTTCCGCCAGTGTGGGCAGCATGCCATGAAGCTTCGTAAGGATCAGACGAAGAGAAAGTTGAGCGACGATGACAACAGCTGGATGGACCGCACTAAGAAGCAAGCGGACGATTTTGCATCTGATGCCAAGTCGCAGGCACGTAAGATGCGAGACCGCGCACAAAATGAGAAGGAGGACGCCAAGAGCAAGGTGAAGGGTAAGGTCTCGGAGGCTCGAAACAACATGCAGGACACGGCTTCAGATGCCAGGAGCAAGGTGCAGGGTAAGGTCTCGGAGGCTCGAAACAACATGCAGGACACGGCTTCAGATGCCAGGAGCAAGGTGCAGGATACGGCCTCGAATGCGAGCAGCAAGGTGCAGGATACAGTCTCGGATGCCAGGAGCATGGTGCAAGACACGGTCTCAGATGTTAGAAAGAACGTGAATGGTACTATCTCGAACGTGGCGTCCAAGGTGCAGGACACCGCGGACTCGTGGACGGACAAGATCAAGAAGTTTGCGAAGTAGATGCATTGACAAGAATGAAGCTAGTCGTCGAAAGCGGCGATTATGGTGCTGGCAAGCAGTGGATACCGTGATGCCACCTTCATGGTCCTGCTTCCACGCTTAATGGCTCGCAGCCGTTTATAAGGCTTCAACAATATACTCTCTTACTGCTTATTGATTATACTTGCGAGTCGTGAAGTCATAGTATCTCGTACATTCCGCTGCGATTTTGCAGTTTCAAAGTACCTACTTATTCGTCGTATTGCATACGTCAATACCTACTTATTCAGTCCATACCTACTTATTCTTTTTGGTTACAAATTGATCCACTATTCGGTCCATGCCACATGTAATGCGCTGTCAACTTGTCTTGATTGAGCTGTTAAGTTATCTTAGTGGAGCTGTCTAGGGTCTTGTTATTTCAAAGAGCTCTTAATTGACTTTGTTAAATCGGACATCCTGCACATCCAAATGTCACTGTCAATCCACCGCAAGCGCATTCTCTAATTTCTTTTGCTAGACGACGGCGCGACGAGTAACACACGTTGCAGAGCCATTTGTAGATATTTCACAAAGTTCTGAGAATGTCTCATCGATTCACCTGTTGGTCCACTACAGTAAGTGGTACGTACTACCAGGTGCTGGACGTGAGAAAGAAGTCCTCCGACCTGGGGAGCTAAGAAGTCCTACCCTCACTCACCAGCTCTAGTACCATCCAAAGAACGTTGGAAAAAAGACGACAAAGGAAAAGTTTGCAGAGGTCAGTAGGCCTACGAATGCTTTTGAACCCAGAAAAACACCGGAAACGACAACACTCGACAGTTTGAAACAGGAGAAGGCAGAGGTTTCCGTGGAAGGGTGGTTTCGGAGGCAAATGATGCTTGAAGAAGGAGAACATGATGTGCTCATAGCAATGTTCACAGCAATGTTCAAGACTATCTTTGGGCACGAATTTGAATGCAAAGACCGTTTCAGACGGCGCTGGTGCGTTTTCTGACGATACATTTAGAGTTTTCGGAGCTTGACTCACGAATCAGCCAGCATTAGTTCGATAGTGAAAAAGGTCGTTGCAGCCACTAAACGCGGCCGGCACTCGCGCTGCATCTCTGCTGACATTTCCGCCCAAGTTTCTTCATAGCTCATTACTAAAAAGTTGTCTCCTCAATACGCATTATGAAGATGGAAGTATTTCGCCAGTGTGTGCAGCATGCCATGAAGCGTCGGGACTTCCGCCAGTGTGGGCAGCATGCCATGAAGCTTCGTAAGGATCAGACGAAGAGAAAGTTGAGCGACGATGACAACAGCTGGATGGACCGCACTAAGAAGCAAGCGGACGATTTTGCATCTGATGCCAAGTCGCAGGCACGTAAGATGCGAGACCGCGCACAAAATGAGAAGGAGGACGCCAAGAGCAAGGTGAAGGGTAAGGTCTCGGAGGCTCGAAACAACATGCAGGACACGGCTTCAGATGCCAGGAGCAAGGTGCAGGGTAAGGTCTCGGAGGCTCGAAACAACATGCAGGACACGGCTTCAGATGCCAGGAGCAAGGTGCAGGATACGGCCTCGAATGCGAGCAGCAAGGTGCAGGATACAGTCTCGGATGCCAGGAGCATGGTGCAAGACACGGTCTCAGATGTTAGAAAGAACGTGAATGGTACTATCTCGAACGTGGCGTCCAAGGTGCAGGACACCGCGGACTCGTGGACGGACAAGATCAAGAAGTTTGCGAAGTAGATGCATTGACAAGAATGAAGCTAGTCGTCGAAAGCGGCGATTATGGTGCTGGCAAGCAGTGGATACCGTGATGCCACCTTCATGGTCCTGCTTCCACGCTTAATGGCTCGCAGCCGTTTATAAGGCTTCAACAATATATTCTCTTACTGCTTATTGATTATACTTGCGAGTCGTGAAGTCATAGTATCTCGTACATTCCGCTGCGATTTTGCAGTTTCAAAGTACCTACTTATTCGTCGTATTGCATACGTCAATACCTACTTATTCAGTCCATACCTACTTATTCTTTTTGGTTACAAATTGATCCACTATTCGGTCCATGCCACATGTAATGCGCTGTCAACTTGTCTTGATTGAGCTGTTAAGTTATCTTAGTGGAGCTGTCTAGGGTCTTGTTATTTCAAAGAGCTCTTAATTGACTTTGTTAAATCGGACATCCTGCACATCCAAATGTCACTGTCAATCCACCGCAAGCGCATTCTCTAATTTCTTTTGCTAGACGACGGCGCGACGAGTAACACACGTTGCAGAGCCATTTGTAGATATTTCACAAAGTTCTGAGAATGTCTCATCGATTCACCTGTTGGTCCACTACAGTAAGTGGTACGTACTACCAGGTGCTGGACGTGAGAAAGAAGTCCTCCGACCTGGGGAGCTAAGAAGTCCTACCCTCACTCACCAGCTCTAGTACCATCCAAAGAACGTTGGAAAAAAGACGACAAAGGAAAAGTTTGCAGAGGTCAGTAGGCCTACGAATGCTTTTGAACCCAGAAAAACACCGGAAACGACAACACTCGACAGTTTGAAGCAGGAGAAGGCAGAGGTTTCCGTGGAAGGGTGGTTTCGGAGGCAAATGATGCTTGAAGAAGGAGAACATGATGTGCTCATAGCAATGTTCACAGCAATGTTCAAGACTATCTTTGGGCACGAATTTGAATGCAAAGACCGTTTCAGACGGCGCTGGTGCGTTTTCTGACGATACATTTAGAGTTTTCGGAGCTTGACTCACGAATCAGCCAGCATTAGTTCGATAGTGAAAAAGGTCGTTGCAGCCACTAAACGCGGCCGGCACTCGCGCTGCATCTCTGCTGACATTTCCGCCCAAGTTTCTTCATAGCTCATTACTAAAAAGTTGTCTCCTCAATACGCATTATGAAGATGGAAGTATTTCGCCAGTGTGTGCAGCATGCCATGAAGCGTCGGGACTTCCGCCAGTGTGGGCAGCATGCCATGAAGCTTCGTAAGGATCAGACGAAGAGAAAGTTGAGCGACGATGACAACAGCTGGATGGACCGCACTAAGAAGCAAGCGGACGATTTTGCATCTGATGCCAAGTCGCAGGCACGTAAGATGCGAGACCGCGCACAAAATGAGAAGGAGGACGCCAAGAGCAAGGTGAAGGGTAAGGTCTCGGAGGCTCGAAACAACATGCAGGACACGGCTTCAGATGCCAGGAGCAAGGTGCAGGGTAAGGTCTCGGAGGCTCGAAACAACATGCAGGACACGGCTTCAGATGCCAGGAGCAAGGTGCAGGATACGGCCTCGAATGCGAGCAGCAAGGTGCAGGATACAGTCTCGGATGCCAGGAGCATGGTGCAAGACACGGTCTCAGATGTTAGAAAGAACGTGAATGGTACTATCTCGAACGTGGCGTCCAAGGTGCAGGACACCGCGGACTCGTGGACGGACAAGATCAAGAAGTTTGCGAAGTAGATGCATTGACAAGAATGAAGCTAGTCGTCGAAAGCGGCGATTATGGTGCTGGCAAGCAGTGGATACCGTGATGCCACCTTCATGGTCCTGCTTCCACGCTTAATGGCTCGCAGCCGTTTATAAGGCTTCAACAATATATTCTCTTACTGCTTATTGATTATACTTGCGAGTCGTGAAGTCATAGTATCTCGTACATTCCGCTGCGATTTTGCAGTTTCAAAGTACCTACTTATTCGTCGTATTGCATACGTCAATACCTACTTATTCAGTCCATACCTACTTATTCTTTTTGGTTACAAATTGATCCACTATTCGGTCCATGCCACATGTAATGCGCTGTCAACTTGTCTTGATTGAGCTGTTAAGTTATCTTAGTGGAGCTGTCTAGGGTCTTGTTATTTCAAAGAGCTCTTAATTGACTTTGTTAAATCGGACATCCTGCACATCCAAATGTCACTGTCAATCCACCGCAAGCGCATTCTCTAATTTCTTTTGCTAGACGACGGCGCGACGAGTAACACACGTTGCAGAGCCATTTGTAGATATTTCACAAAGTTCTGAGAATGTCTCATCGATTCACCTGTTGGTCCACTACAGTAAGTGGTACGTACTACCAGGTGCTGGACGTGAGAAAGAAGTCCTCCGACCTGGGGAGCTAAGAAGTCCTACCCTCACTCACCAGCTCTAGTACCATCCAAAGAACGTTGGAAAAAAGACGACAAAGGAAAAGTTTGCAGAGGTCAGTAGGCCTACGAATGCTTTTGAACCCAGAAAAACACCGGAAACGACAACACTCGACAGTTTGAAACAGGAGAAGGCAGAGGTTTCCGTGGAAGGGTGGTTTCGGAGGCAAATGATGCTTGAAGAAGGAGAACATGATGTGCTCATAGCAATGTTCACAGCAATGTTCAAGACTATCTTTGGGCACGAATTTGAATGCAAAGACCGTTTCAGACGGCGCTGGTGCGTTTTCTGACGATACATTTAGAGTTTTCGGAGCTTGACTCACGAATCAGCCAGCATTAGTTCGATAGTGAAAAAGGTCGTTGCAGCCACTAAACGCGGCCGGCACTCGCGCTGCATCTCTGCTGACATTTCCGCCCAAGTTTCTTCATAGCTCATTACTAAAAAGTTGTCTCCTCAATACGCATTATGAAGATGGAAGTATTTCGCCAGTGTGTGCAGCATGCCATGAAGCGTCGGGACTTCCGCCAGTGTGGGCAGCATGCCATGAAGCTTCGTAAGGATCAGACGAAGAGAAAGTTGAGCGACGATGACAACAGCTGGATGGACCGCACTAAGAAGCAAGCGGACGATTTTGCATCTGATGCCAAGTCGCAGGCACGTAAGATGCGAGACCGCGCACAAAATGAGAAGGAGGACGCCAAGAGCAAGGTGAAGGGTAAGGTCTCGGAGGCTCGAAACAACATGCAGGACACGGCTTCAGATGCCAGGAGCAAGGTGCAGGGTAAGGTCTCGGAGGCTCGAAACAACATGCAGGACACGGCTTCAGATGCCAGGAGCAAGGTGCAGGATACGGCCTCGAATGCGAGCAGCAAGGTGCAGGATACAGTCTCGGATGCCAGGAGCATGGTGCAAGACACGGTCTCAGATGTTAGAAAGAACGTGAATGGTACTATCTCGAACGTGGCGTCCAAGGTGCAGGACACCGCGGACTCGTGGACGGACAAGATCAAGAAGTTTGCGAAGTAGATGCATTGACAAGAATGAAGCTAGTCGTCGAAAGCGGCGATTATGGTGCTGGCAAGCAGTGGATACCGTGATGCCACCTTCATGGTCCTGCTTCCACGCTTAATGGCTCGCAGCCGTTTATAAGGCTTCAACAATATATTCTCTTACTGCTTATTGATCATACTCGCGAGATCTGAACTACTGAAGCTCCTTCTTCCTCGCACGGATCGCTTCAGTGCCTTAGACTTTTTCACCATCTCTCCACTGCGCCATGGCAAACTGATCCTGTGACGGCTAGCTTCTGCATGAATGAAAGCAACGTGGACATCATGGTACAAGATCCGATGGGAATTTACGTGGCATGACCTTCCTCCTGCGGAGCGCGCTTCGTATGGTCTTCGCCAGCCAATCGGTTCCACATGGACGCTATGCTGCACTATGAGCAAACTCCGCGGACAACCACAAGAACAGCCCACCGTCGCTGCATTGGCATGGTGGTCGAACCACAACGGAGCTTCCGGCCACACGTGTCACAAGTCTTTGGTGTGCGGTCGCTTGCTGACTTCATGCGCCACGGAAGTGTTTGGCCGTCGCAGCAAGACTTTGTGCAGCGTTATATTGACTTCACACTTGGGTCTGTGCTGCCTGGACGACAGGCACTGGTTGCGCGTGCTCTACAAGGAGGCAAGCCAGATCGTCAAGCGACTTGGAGCGACACTTCTGGTCTTACCGCCAACGAGCAGTAGGCGCCACCCTCTTCCTTTTCTCGGATGCAGCAGTGGTGTGCTTGATTTCTTTGATCCCAAAGTCCGCGCTCCTTCGTCTAGCGTGGACGCCACACATGCCGGAAAAACCACATCCGATGACTATCCACTCCTCGCGGTTATTGTGAACCATACAAGCTTACGTGCGATACCACAAGCATCTGCAGGTGATCTTGCTCCACGTGTTTGCGGATCTGCAGTTTCGGCTCGGCTTCCGACTTCTGCCTGTCCGGTCACGGTTCTGGTTCTTGGAGGCGTCCCACCCGCGCATTCGCCATTTCTCTCTCTGGTGTTGATCCAAGCACAACGAACATACTCTATGCGTTCGTACTGGGTGCGGAGTAATCGAAACCGAGAAGCATCTGTTCTTTGACTGCACACTCGCAGTCCAGCTCTGGGAGCGTATTCACCAAATGATGTCGCCCTTCCTCCGGCTCCGCGCAACATGGTTGAGCATTGTGCTGGCAACGCAGCCGGGGGTCCGTGACACGTGGAAGTGTTGAGATGGTCTACGACGCTTGGCACACGCTTCACGCGGTGACGATCCACTTCCTATGGACGGACCGCAACCCCTCTTTGACGGGAGGCAACCCACGCCTGTGCTCCCGGCCATGCAGGTCATCTTGACAACAGCTAGCGCCCATTTCCGACACCGCCTTTGTCGCCTGGAAGTGGAGTTGTCCTCACGCAGAAACCTTCCAATTAGGCTGGATCGGCTCAAAGTCGTTCCTGTGAGTACAAGTCACTCCGGCGGACGTGCAGTGCCGTAGAGTTTTGCCTGACAAAGTCGTGAAAGAGTCGATTGTCTGACATTCAAGCAAAACGAGCTTGCTGCCATGACTGTTGGTCGGGACCGTAAACATTTTCTGTAAGTATTTCGATTTTCAAACAGCCAACACCACGATTTTACACTAAATAGTATAGTAGAATTATTTAGGCAGGTAGGTTGTGAAGACCTTCGTCTATACTATTAATATAGACAACCTGTCAACTGATCATACCCGCCAGTTGTGTAGTCGTACATTCCGCTGCGATTTTGCAGTTTCAAAGTAGGATGCAATACCTACTTATTCATAGTATTGCAATGTGTTGTTAATTTCTATGTTTATTTCTATTGTATAATCGAATATCCCACCATATCCGATTGCAAATGCCAATCCACCACAAGATCTTCTCGAAATTTCTCCTGCTAGACGACGACGTACGAGCAAAACCCTAAAGTCATTTTCAGATATCTCATAAAGTGTCAAAATGTCTTTTCATTTCAACCAAGTGCGTTTGTGTCTGGTCTTGGTCCTCTTCTTGGCACTATCCATCGAAGCTATGGATCCGACCAAAGACTATTACAAAGTACTCGGAGTGAGCAAGAAATGTTCGGACCGGGAGCTTAAGAAAGCGTACCGTCAATTGGCACTCCAATATCATCCGGACAAGGCTGAGAATGCTGAGGAAAAAGAGACGGCAACGGAAAAGTTTGTGGAGGCTTCAGAAGCCTACGAAGTACTTTCAGACTCAGAAAAGCGGAGAGAATATGATGATGCTCGACGGTTTGGAGCTGGAGCTGGAGGAGGACAAGGGGGTGGAGGGGGTAGTCAAAGAACACGAGATGCAAAGGAGAGCATGGCGTCATTCACAAAAATGTTTGAAAGTGTCTTTGGACACGGGTTTGATACTACCAGTTTTTCGGGTGGTGCTAACGGTTTTGGAGGGGGATTTACTTCTGGAGGGGCTAGTGGAGGTGGACATGGAATGCCGAAGGAGTTTCAATTCAGTGGCACAGACGGTTTTGGTCATACCCGACGACCGGGTGGAGGGTTTGATGGTAATACACGACTCAAGCGACCAACGACATTGTACGGATCCGGGTCATTGGTCAGATCGCTGTCGAAAAAGAAATTTCCTGGCACTGATGCAATCTATGAATGGCTGGTGCAATTTTACACAGTTGATGCACCAAGTGCCGAGTTTCGTGACAATTATCAAAACATTGCACGTGATTTGAAAAACAAGGTACGTGTCGGTGCAGTGAACTGTGAAAAGCATGCAGCTTTTTGCAAGGCCAATGGTTTTGAGACGTTCCCTTCGTTTGCTTACGTCTGGAAAGGTCAATTGACGAAATTCAAAGGCAAGATTGATGAGTACCAAGTGTACAATTTTGCTATGGAGAAACATATTGAACGTCTTCAACAGATGCGCGCTTCTGGCGAGATTGAGAAGTTGCACGCCGGCAATGAAGCCAAGCTATGCAACGTGGGAACGCAGGCCACGTCCAGTGCCTCATCTCTGTGCGCAGTGTTTGTCTTGTCTGGTGACAAAAAACAGCGCGAGAAAGAAATGAAGGTGGCAAAGGAAGTTGCAGCTAAGTTTCGTCACTCGAAGGGTCTGAGCATCGCATACGTCGATTGGAAGACTCAGCAGAGAATGATGCAGAAGTTGGTAGAGACGGCCACTGGTCATAGTGATCGACAGCAGAAGTCCGGGTTGCTGATCATTCGAACGAAGCGGGGGAAGATGCGTGTGGGAATGCACTCGCTAGATGCCGACTTCTCTGCTAACGCGTTATCAGCTACCATGGAGCGTGCTGTCGGTGGCGACTTGTTGATGGCAAATTTCAACAGTGCTGTGCACTTCCGTTAATGCTGAAGTCTGTCGAGGCGTAAGCGCCGCATCAATTCAATAATAAAGTTATCGTTGATATCTTTCTGACAGTTACAGTGCATGGTTCGCCATGTACGTTATAGGCACAACGGAGACTTACGTATATAGTTATTTTTTATGAAAGTATTAAAAAAAATTACTATAATCTTATTATCATCTGGAGCAACCATTACTTGGGCACACCATTCAATAGTTTTTGGTGATCGACAAAATGCACCAGTTGTAAAAAAATTTATTGAGTATAAACGGCTGCAGGAAAAGCGAAACTTTAAGACGGGAAGCACACACCGCTAGCAAATTTGGCCACGCAGCCAGCTTAATTCTTGTCAATGCACCTACTTGCCAAGTCCTTTGATCTTGTCCGCCCACGAGTCCGCGGTGTCCTGTACCTTGGACGCCACGTTCGAGATCGTTCCATTCACGTTCTTTTTAACATCCGAGGCCTTCTCTTGCGCCTTGTCACTGGTATCCGAAGCCTTGTCGTGCATCTTGTTCCGGGCCTCCGACGCCTTGTCCTGCATCTTGTTCCGGGCCTCCGAAGCCTTACCCTTCATCGTTCTCTTGGCGTCCTCCTTCTCATGTTGTGCGCGGTCTCGTGTCTGACGTGCCTGCGACTTGGTATCAGATGCAAAATCGTCCGCTTGCTCCTTCGTGCGATCCATCCAACTGTTGTCATCGTCGTTCCACTTGTTCTTCGCCTCCTCCTTACGACGCTTCATGACGTCCTCCACACACTGGCGGAAATCCAGCGTCTCTTGCTCACAGTCGGCCTGGTTGAACGAACCACTCCAAAGTTTGTGGAACCAATCTCCGTAGCAGGCCTTCACACGATCCTTCTGCTCGTTACACTCGGCAAATACCTCTGTCTTCATATTGCGTATCACTAAGGACAAGTTTTGCGTAATGAGCTCTGAAAGATACTGGAAGAAATGTGGGCAGCGACGTGAGTAAGGGGACACGGCGACAAGTGTCGCGCATAGTGGCACCAGGAAGAGTAGCTGTAACGGCCTTTTTTCACTACCTGTATGAACTAATACTCGTAGACTCGAATCCAAGATCGAAACCGTTATCTACATAATGGCTGATTTTGACTTAATTGCTATTGAAAGAAGAGGCAACAGGCTTTTTTTACGGAGAAGAGTAGGTGGTTGAAGAAGAATTTCTTCGAAGTAAAATCTATCAAAAATCTAGGCGGATCTTTTGACTCAAAGCGTCGGAAACTTCTCATATCTTGGACCGTTACAAACATTGTAAAGTCTTCGATAAATCCAATACACTGACGATCGTAGTAAGTACAAATAGCTGTGAAGTAGCAACCATCATCTTTGGGAAAAAAGCCAGCATTAGATTCCTTCTTGAAAATAAGATCGGTTAATCACGATGAATTGTTTTGGTGTGGCAACAAAACCTTTGAGCTTCTTAAGTCCACGTTAAGTGTGATTGAAGTTTTCAAGGCTCACTGGTATTATACCATGAAAATTAAAAGAGAACTTTGACACAATTTTGGTTCGTAATGGAGGGCCAGACCATTTATGAGATCATGCTGCCGGAGTCGGTTGGTCTGAGCGTGGAAAGCACTCGGGTTATCATGCGTGTAGCAAGCGTCTCCAGCAGCTTTGTTCTATCAGTCTTACGCCAAAGGAGCTGACTACGACATGGAGAAGTTTAAATTTCTGGCTGACGAGAAGAAGATGGTTGTGGCCGCTGACATGGAAGCGATTGCAATGGATTGAGCTGTTCAAGCCGGAGGCTTTTTAGATGGTGCAATGCGTGCACGTCACGAGTGGTAACCTGGTGGAGCCCACGGCTACTGTTACTATGCGTAGAAGGACGGCCAGGAGGTGAGCTTGGTTGCTATGAGTTCCGGTCCGATTGACGCTATTTACGTTGTCATCAAGTGCGGTACAGGCATGGCACGAATTAAGCTAAATGACTTCTCTGTGGATGGTGTGGCGGACGGTACGTACGCTTTGGTGAGGTGGCTGCTCAGGTGCAGGAGGATAAGAAAGAGGAATGAAGACGGAGGACGAAAAGCTCGTGAACGTGCAGACGGGTGTGACGCGTGACCGCAAGTTTGTTGACTACGGTGCTTATACACGAAACTGGTGTATAAGCAAAGGCCTACGGCAACTCAATAAACCGCATGATTGCCTCGCAGGCACGAGCCATTGCTGATGCTCAGATGGACGCCTAAGATTACGAGATACAACATCGTTGTAGCGATGGCTTTGCCGCGAGCAATGGTGATCTCAGTGAGAAATTCTCGTCGACATATGAAGCCAAATAGTGCCCAGGCCGCGACTTGTGGTGGAGAGTGCCGTCTGTATGTATCATCTAATCTATGTGAAGTGCACCAGAAGAATTAACAGCAAAAATATCACGTTTAAGGCTGCAAAAGGCGTGAGGTTTCTCTTTACCAACTTGCTAAGACATATCCCCAAGTTACACTGATTAGCAAAAATATAACGGGTTGCGAAAAGAGCGATCTTTTACTTGCTTACTAAGCATACTGTAGATTTATTACATGGGTTCAAACTTTGTCCGAATTTTTCAACTACAGACGTAGCATTTGTATGCAGCCTACACATGTGGTTTGGACAAATATCACGACAATACCTCGCCTATCATTCTCATTGGCTGAAACTGTAAAATTAGCGATCAGATATTGCTACTGGTCTACCGTCGTTTGTCGGCATTATAATCTTATTTATCCCGTTTACGACACAAGAATTGGTCACCTTGACAAACGATTACTAAACTACCAAGACACAATAAATATTATCTTACTATTTGTAAGCCTTTTAGCTCTTACTATTCTTCAGTATCCTCAGCCTGTCTTTCACTGTACGCTTTCAGGTCGCTTCTTTGCTCCCTCTTCCAACAGCGTCTGTCAAAAGCCAGCGAGACTCTCGAATCACCGGTCTTTTCTGGTCTTATCTTGCGAGATCTCGCCATTACCGTCGTCGTAATTCACTCACTTTGAAGATGCCCCCAATCGGTAGCAGTTTCCGTAGCAAAGTAATGCGTGGCAATTCCTCATCCGAGTCGTCGTCCATGTCGGATGAGAATGACATTCAGATGCAAGGCTGGATGCGAAAACAGAAGGAGACATTGCGTTCCTGGGCACGTCGATACTTTACACTCAATGGTAAAGTACTAACGTACTATGACAGTGAAGACACAAGTCGTGGTGCACGTGGGGTGCTTGAGTTTGTGGACGTGACAGCACTCACGACTGAAAACAATGGACTGTCGCTCCACTTGGTGAGTGGCAAAGAGGTTCGGCTTATTGCTGATACTCACGTGGCTTATGCGGCCTGGATGGCGATACTTTCGGCAGCTGTCAAGCGACCACTTACGATCAAGAATCGAACGAGCAAGGAAGGATGGGCGCATTGTCTGACAGATGACGATGTCTGGACACGCTTTTTTGTCGTGATTAAACACGATAGTTTTAGTTGCTATGAATCAGAAGATGATGATGCTGAGCTTGCATTGTCTGGACTGATTCGGGCCGTGAATGAGTGGGATGGGAAGCGCTTTGGGATTGTTTGTTCACTGAATCGTGGACGGACTATCAAACTATGCTTTGATTCGGCGGAAGAGAAGATGTCGTGGTTCCTGACGCTCGAGTTTTCCGTCGCATACGGTGCTGCACGGATGAAGAAGGAAGCGTCGGTCAAGAGTACGAGCAGTGAGAACAATCCTGTGGTGCGTGTAGAATCATCCAAGTTGGATGTTGGTGCTACGACGACAGAGACGAAAGAAGATGACGGCGTATGGATTTAAATCTGTTGACGGTGTTGTTCTAGTTGATCGATAGGACGAAAAAGGGTTGTTGAACAGAAGAAGCTATGGAGCTCCGTTGACGCGCTCTGGGCTTTGAACGTTAAAGCCCTACGTCTTTGGAAGAAGAGAAAATGATGAGACCCATCTACCTACCTAGCTAGGCACGCAGCTCAAGTAAATATTGCGATCACAGCTGCGACTTTATCAAGTCGCGCTTGTGGTCATTTCTTTTTTTGGTATTGCTGCTGCGAGAACACTGTATAAACAAAGAGATGTTCATTTCGATGTAAAGATCAATAAATGAAAGTATACCAAGCCAATAAGGTGTTTGTTTATGTGCAGCAAGCGACACAGAACTTTAGGTGATTTGAGACTCAAATTGCAACCTATAGCAGAAAACACAAACACATAAAGCTGCGATTTCATCATCAACAAAAAGGGCTGCTACACTCGTTCTTTCATTTGCTTTTCATATATCTGTAGTCCATTGATGTTGTTTTGCTACTTGTCTCCGTCCTGCCGAGCGATCTTATTTACAGTTTCGCCAAAACAGCCTCGACGTCCTTGTCGCTGGACACGACGAAACTCTTAGTGTCGGCCTTCTTGAGATGCGCCTCGAACTTCTCCACGTCAGCGTCAGCATCCACCTTCTTCAACAACGCGGCGGCTTCTGCAGAGGAGATTGACTTCACGCTATTGCCAGCTTTGTCCACAAAAACGGCAGCCTTCGGATGCTCCACCAGGTTGTTGCACGGCACATTTACGGATGCACCGCCCTCTACGACAACCATCTTCTTCTTCGACATCTCACTGGTGCCGTCCACAATTGCACCACCATACAGCGACGTCACCCCATGTAGATTCCAAATATTCAAGTGAGCACTGTAAAGTAGCCCCTTGTTGATAGCCGCCGCACGTCCAGCACCAGTGGCATTAAACACCAGCGCAGTCTTGTTGTCCTTGATCAAAACATCAGCCGGGACCACCAGCGACTCGGACTCTGCCACCTCTAGCAGCTTCTTCTTAGCCAGGCCAACAGCGTCCTTAACAGTCAAGAGGTCAGCAGCTCCAGTAATCACGATCTTGACAAACGTCGCACCATCATCGTCGTTGTCCACCAGCAGCTGCGCCTGTGGCTCCTTGCCCTTAAACTCACCTCCAGTGGCTACGTACACCACAATGGGACGAGCAGCATGCGGATCCTTGATAGGTACACGCACCAGCAACGTCTGCGCGAACAGAGCCACCAATGGCGAGTCCGTAATCACACGGACACGTGTACGGTCGTCCTTGAATGATCCTACGGCGCCGTCTTGTGTGTACAGATTGGGCTCAGTCGACAGATGCGTCGTTCCCTTATCGTACAGTCCTTCAAAGTCATTAAACACAATGTTCACGTCCACCTCTTGGATCTCCACCTTTTTACCAGCTATTTTGCACATTCGCATAATTATAAAAATATAACGTTATACAGTATATAAACAATTGGTTCATAAATTCCTTACCTGGCTTCTCCTGTTTGGCAAGTTGCTCAAGTTTAGACCAGCTGAGATTGCGGAAAGCGTCACCATGTGGTGTCACATCGTCTTGTGCTAGCGACCAGTTAAATTCAATATTGAGACCTTCGTGCTCCTCTGGGAGCTCCTACTCTCATAATTAATAATTTATTAAATCAAAGAAAGAACAATGTGTCATAATTCCATATTATACTTGATAATTCTTCAGCTACATAATCGACGCACCACTACAAACTTGTCAGCGGCATGTGGAGCAACGCTAAAGGTACGGAGAAAGACACAACGGGGTGCAACCAAACGCAACGCCTGAAAACTCTGGCGGATAGCCATCATTCAAATAGCTGGAGGGGGTTGTATCGTACGGATGAAATTGAACCAAATTGATGTGTTCGTACTTAAATGAACATAACAAACCTCAGCCAATGAGAAGCGTCATTCAATTTTGATCAATCACAATATTACGCATCGAATTGATTGCAGCAAGTTGCACTTGGTGCAGCATGGACGTGTCTCTTGCGGCATGTGGTTTCGCGCCGTCAGTTCTGGGTAAGATGATAAACGATTTACGCGGAGAGATAGCTAACATACTGAGTACATCATGTTGCTAACGTGGACATGTGATGGTGCGTGTACGTCGCATTGTTTGTATTCGTAGCGGCGCTTTTTCGCGCCGGTTTCCGGTATCAGAAAGACCTGGTGAGAGTCTTGGCGCGTGAATTGGCTAACGGTAGGGCGTATTGCTATGTCAAAGAGACTGTAGGGTACAGTATTGGAAGGTCATTCATTATAGTGGCTGTTTACTGCGGTAGAGGCACAAATCAGTATACAAGATGCCGTGAGAGTGCTGGAGATTGCCCAGGGCGGTGTCAATTCGACGACGACAGTGGGAAAGACAGCACTGGATCTTTTGCAGGTTGTAATGTTGTTTGATTGTAGCAATAGGAAGTAGTAGCTGATGTAATACTGGAAAATGGAGGTAGGAAGTGACAAAGACGAGACCAATTGCCATGCGACTCTTGGGACTGGACGGACTATTGGGTGGCGGCTTGCAACGTGGTGAAGTCACGGAAATTTGTGAGCTCTGCACTACCTGGAGAATGTATCATGTTGTGCCTGCAATACAAATGAAAACGTTGCTGTGTTTTGATAAAAGGTGGTGGTCCTGGAACTGGAAAGACGCAACTTGGGTGAGGTCGTGGACGACTTTTAAACGTCGTTAATTGGAGCTAACTATTTGGTTATATTGTCATCAGTATCCATGCTTGCTTGGCTACGCAGTATTTGACAGAAGGGACGGGGAAGGCTGGATCTGCTGTATATATTGGTACGCCCATGACCAGGTTGGGCTGGTTTATTCTTTCTTCTAATGGTTTCGTTTTAGATAGCGAAGGAAGTTTTATTATTGAACGGGTAGCGTCAATGGCTGAGCACTTTTTAGAGGATTTTTCTCAACTTGGATTGAAAAAGCTGGTAGATTAGCTTCTATTGCTTGAATCGTCGTCGGTCTCTTGTTAATTTGGCGACGATAAATTGATGATATATTTGGGGTCATGACTGGTGCAGACACGAGACGACTTACTGCAAGGGATTACATACTACCGTGTGCATGATTACTTGGAGCAAATGGAAGTGCTTCATTCTTTACCAGCCTATTTCCGGGTGACGAACGAGGTGGGCTAATGTTATTGTATTTTGCACTATGAATCCACTTGTTAATACATGTTGCTTGCGAATCTACTGCAGTGCAAGCTTTTAGTGGTAGATAGCGTTGCTTTCCATATTCGCCACGGCTTCGACGACTTTACGCAAAGAGCACGAGCATTGGACAATCTTGCTACCTTTCTACATGGACTAGCAGCTGACTTCGATTTGGCTGTCAGTGCTACCGTTGCGTTGAGTAAATGGAATGTGTCAACATGTACCAACCGTTTTTGTTTCAGGTGGTGTTGATTAACCATATCACCACGAAAGCATCGTTTAATGAGAACCAGCAGCGGCCAGCATTGGGTTAGTAATCTTTTGTGGCTGAATTACCCAAATGGATCTGTAATGCTGTTGCCATTATTTGTGTTCTTGTATAGGCGAAAGCTGGGCACACTCAACAGAAAATCGGGTTGTTTTCGAGTGGATGGTGCGTGCCTTCCAAGCTGCAATTGATATGTATATACGGTGATAATTATTAGCTTTCAAATGGCAGGGGACTTGCCGCGTAGCCCGCCTGGTGAAGTCAGCTACTCTTGCACATGACTCGGCGCCATTTGAAGGTACTTTAGAAACTGCTGAGTAGTTGCAAAAAGCACTTGACATAATGTTATTGTTGTTTTTCAGTTTCTGAGCGAGGAGTGCGCGATGTGGCCGACGATGAGTACTAAATTTGGTTTTCGCAGATGGTTGCTAGCAACTTTATTACCCGGCAAACTATTTGCAGAAATAAGGTCTCAGCTAATCGGATTTCTCCTTAAAGCGACACTAAGTGGACGTGACGCATTGTAAGTGAATTTTGTTCCACCATTGCTGCTGCTCACTGCACGAGTCCTTCCTGTTTTTGGCACGTCAAGCGTATGTGACGCAAAGCACTCCAGTCCCAGTGCTGTAATTGCACGTGCGCGTCTAGAACACTCCATCAACTCGGTTGAGGGACAATGAGCTCTGACATCTTTTGCAAGTAGACCCCAACTCTAGTGGTGTTGCCATCACCACCAGAGGCCAAAATGATCGAGTTGTTACTAGCATCTCGGGTCCAGTGGTCCCCCATAGAATCGTGCGTTGTGTTGCGTCGTACATGCCTGGTGAAGCGGGTTTTGTGACTGGAGCAATTGTCGCCGATCTTGTTTTAGCAAAAGTCATGCACTCGTGAAGATCATCAAGGCAGGCAGCCCCTCAGAGCTACTACAAGGTAGGATTTGATCATCCCTATCACTGCTGCCATCAGCTATGAGAATTGGAATGTGAGCTGACTCGGTTTGCAGTGTTATTAACAGAGAGACTCGTGCATATGGACGCTGTTGTTGTGACTGAAATAGTGCTGCATGCTGCAGCAGGTTGTATCTTGTGAAGCTGATGGACAAGAGACGTCCGCGTTGTTTCTGGAATAGCGACAAGTAAAATAATAGCAGAGTCATTCACTCCCGACGTTCTTGATAGCCTACACTATCAATGCCAACCACCCCGCCACCATCGTAATACCCCCAATAGGCTACTCCAAAACACCAATTAGCTCCTCATCTCTACTATTCGTAGCCAACTAGCACCCACCGTGATCATGCCAAGCTTCTTCTCCCCCGTAAGCGTCACTGCATAGAGAGATCCCGAGAATAACATCGTACCCGTTGCAATGAGTCCACCAGCCAGTTTTGGTCGTCGACACATTGGTGTGGCCAACAACACCACCGAGTGGATCAGCTGCCAAAGAAAGAGACACTATGAGTCTATATAGTGAACACCTAAGTATTGTGAATGAGCCATTACCTGGTAATAAGAGGCTATTTCCCAATTCTTGAGCATTTTCGGATCTTTAGTACGGTTCATGAGCCCATGAGCTCCGAAAGCGCCTGTCACACGTCGCAGAAAACGTGATTCGTCAGTTGACAAGCTGTAGTAATAGCATAGATTGTAGTATAGAGACTATATTTATATATTGACAAACCGAGCAATACGCCACTGGCACCTGCAATCACACCGACCTTCCACCAGATCGAAGAAGCGGGCGAAACTAACGCAGTCTTCATTTCGACTAAACTTTATGACCGGTATACAGAAAAACTTGCCTAAAATGATATTGTCTTGATTGATAACTTTGGTAACCAATCCATACATTAGCTGATAATTTGTTTTAACGGATAGATTTGTATGGTCCCAAGAGTATCACTTTAGGAAAACAATCTCTGTACAAAGTAACGTCTTTGATTTGGCAGCACTCGTGGTCTTGACCAATCAAAAGAGGCTATAATTTGATTACGAGACACGTATAAAACAGAAGACGCAAGTAAGTCTGTCGTAACTCTACTCACATTTCGTTTATTTATGTAAACCTTTTTTTTAAAGTGTATGTTCTTCCAGAAAAAACTTGCCTAATTCTTCGGACTGGAGGAGTCAATCTGATTAGATAAGGTATCAGTAACAAATGGGTTACGATAGAGTGTGTGAAGTCGCCATCGGGACAGAAATTACTAGCAGCTAAGAGAAGGTATCAGGTATGACAGTGGCATTTAAGCCTCTATTTCAAAACCTTGTTCCAAGTATCTCCCGCAAATTGGTTAACGACTGTACACGTCGCGCTCCTTTATCCAAATCCTTAATTTTACGTCAACTTCTTTGATACTCATTCCCTTCCATTTCAAAGTCGCCAAGCATCTCGATGGCTCGTGTCGAGGGGTTCTCCGGTTTTTCTATGGCTATTACACCACCTCTATCCGTCTGCTCATCTCCTCCTACATCTACTGCATCTATTCCATCTCCTCCGAGCTTCTCGCTCGCCGTAGAAGTGGCGGTACTAAGCTCTGAAGATGATCAAGTACCTTCTCCAGGTGGTCCGGACTCTATGGACTATAAAACCGTGACATTTACGGTATCTCCACCTCCGGTACTCCGCCGTGGGTCTCGTGATAAAAATTGTACGCTGTTTTCTGAGCGTCAACGCTTTACACCCACTGCAGATAAACTTGTGCTGGTTATGGTGGGGCTCCCGGCTCGTGGCAAATCTTTTATTGCTAAAAAGCTTTGCAAGTTCTTTTGCTGGAAAGGTCTTAAGTGTCATGTATTTAATGTGGGACAATTACGTCGAGCTACAAGTTCTGGAGCTAAACAGGACCATTCTTTCTTCGATCCGAGTAATAGTCAAGCTCTAGAAGAGAGAGAAAGACTTGCTCTTGAGTCTCTGAAACAAGTGCAATCCTGGTTTTTAGGAGCCGATGGAGAAAAAGGTGGAGATGTGGCAGTTTTTGATGCTACCAACACGACAAAGACTAGAAGAAAGATGCTGAGAGAGATGTTTCATTCTTTTGCAGAAGAGCACGCGACCAGTGTTCATGTGGTTTTTGTTGAAAGTATTTGCACTAGTGAAGCAGTAATCAATGCTAATATCAAGCAAAAGATTGAAAGTAGTCCAGATTATCGCAGCATGCCCGAGGAAGAAGCATTTGCAGATCTGAAACAGAGACTGAAGAATTATGAAGCCGTTTATGAAGCGCTGGAAGATGAAGAGGATTGCAGTTATATCAAGTTGTTTGACATGCAGTCCAAAGTGCATGCCAAAGGCATTTACGGACATGTGGCCAAGTCTATTTTGCCCTACATGATGAGTTTCCATATTGAACACCGGCCGATCTGGCTTGTGCGGGCTGGACACTGCACTGAAGTGAGACGAGACTTCCGTGCCATTATTAAAGATCCGTGTGTAGCCCCACGGTCTGCGCGTTTGAGTGCACTCGGAGTAGACTTTGCGTACCGTCTCGGCGTGTTTGTAAAGCAGCGGACGGCGGTGTGGATGGAGAATGAAGGGATCACCCCGGAACATGCTTCGACAGAATGTCTTGTCATGACATCTACGTTGCCACGAGCTGTACAAACTGCAGACTTTCTTTCCAGCGGCAAGCGAAGTGCGTGGATATTCTTGTTGATATTTGTCATGTTGATACGTGATACTCACTTACTTTGTATGTTTGATTCTCTAGTGCAAATGGCAACTCTGAATCCGCTGGATAAGGGCGAGTGTTATGGAATGACGATGGATCAGATGAAGGAGTTACTGCCAGAGGCATTTGCTGCGTACGAAAAGGACCCATGGCGTACTCGTTTTCCTGGTGGTGAGTCTTACCGGGATTTGATGTTGCGTCTGGAGCCCGTTCTCATCGACATCGAGCAGCACACAGGGCCAGTGCTCGTGGTTTCTCACATTTCCACATTACAAGTGCTCTACTCGTACTTTTTAGGCGCGCCCATCGAAAGCTGCCCAGGCCTGGAAATCCCATTCCACTCAGTGCTCGAGCTCGTGCCAAATCAGGACGGCTGGACCAAGACTGTATTTAACATGCGTGCTTAAGGCGTATTACAAGGTGTTAACACACGTTTTGCTTACTCGTACACGAATATGCCTTTACATAAGCCCAATGACGAACTCAACACGTTATCATTCCACCGATAGTTGAATATCTTTGTAGATGAGATTTCTTGTGCAGGATCTTAAACCACGCATGAATGCAAGTTCACGTACGCGGGCGGACTAGCGGTTGTTGCCATCGACTTACCATGCACGCTCCAATATCGCCACTCATTTTCCTAGAAATGTATCACTGTATTTCATCATCCCTTACGCTTCTTCGTGAACTGAGACGCGTGTCCCTCCATGACATTCATCCTCTCTCTAGTAGGTGCCATACGCAGCTTAATAAACTCCTTCGCACTATCCAACAATGCTCTCGTCTGCGTCTTCTCCAACGCCTCAAGCGTCTGCACTTGAATGTTACCGAATTGTCTCGTGTGCGTCTTCTTCTCCATCAACTTAGCCAACTTGACTTCTTTCAGTGCACGTATCTTCTTCGCACGCAATTGGGCCATTGCTTCTTCCTTCTCTGCCGCTTCCTCCTCTTTTTCTTTCCTTGCAGCAACAGCCGACAAAACTTCATCCGGTAATTCCGGCACTTCTGTCAACTGCTTATTTTTCCTCTTCCTGCTTCAAATACAATACCACCGACAATTTTCCCACCATTTCAGACACCTTCTCTAATATATCAAAGCATCTTTGTGCGATTGCAATGCCCCCTTCGATCTCAAAAGACCCAAAAATCTCATTGAAACGCACCTTTTCGTCGTCTTGGCTTGCACACGCGCCTCTTTTTCCTGACGACATTGCGTTAGCGCTTTCTCTGTGGCTCTCTGCTTGGTCACGACTTCAGGTGCCTCGTCGCTGTCGTTGCCATTGTCGTGGAATCGCACAGCGGGTATGTTGTCGTCCTTCATCCTTATCGTACGTAGCCCTGGTAAAGTGTCAAATGTAGTCTCCACTCAACACTTTTGACCAATCAGCACGTGATATGTGATGTCTCCACCAATCGAAATGCTGCAAACCAGATTTATGCTGACCAATGCTGACGATGAGATATGGCTACACTTAGTGAACAAAGGCGTCGACAGTTGTGCTTCTCAACGCATACAATCGTCTTAAAGATCAGACATTGCAGTTGACTTTCGTATTGTGCTGACAAAGTTCTTCCATACGGGTCGACAACCCGATGCCGCGGTATCATGCGCTATAGGTGAGCGTCATTTGGAGTTCATCTTGCTGGTGCTGCCATCGAGATACTTCTAGATTACCCTTTAATCCACCACTTTGTCCTTTGATCACAGCCCTAAGCTACATCGGTGAGAGTTCGCACGAGCATCCACAGAGGAAGCAGATGCGGACGCTCGGTGCATCATTGAGCTCGTTCGTCTTGCAATAATGTAAAAGCATTCGTGGCTCCACAGACCTTAAGACTTCGAAATTTACAACGTGAGCCACCAAACTTCGAATTTTGCAGAATGTCATGGTTGGTTTCACGCAGCGTATTAGCAACCTTAGTAACGACCAATGCCATCGATTTGAAACGTACTGTGAGGAGCTACATCCAATAACACGCCAAGTGGCCTGACCGTTCTGCAATTGCCGTTCCACCTAGCTTTCGTCATCGCGCGCACTAGCTGCCTTCATATCACAATTTGATGTATCAATATCATTGTTGGACCCGAGCACTGCCATAGGGCTACAAAGACACTTGCTACACCTTTGGTAGACGCTCGCTCAGCAACTCACCTCGTGACCGACGTGATCCAATCTTACTCGCCGCAACAACGGTTATATCGGCCAGCCGCACAATTACTTCTTTCATGCAGGCCCTACAATTTACAACTCCAAATAGTTGCCCAGCACTATTCGCTTGCATGTTTTTCCAATAATTGTAGTGAAAGGAAGGTTAATAACCAGCAAGGCGTTCTAATGCAGGCGAGGCGTACCACCTAAAAGTCGAGGCTTCTTTAATTGTCCACCATGGGATTAGTTCGTCTCACTTTTCGTCTCGTCTTTTGCTTCAGTCTTGCCTTCGGCCTTCGTCTCCACCCTGGTCTCAGTCTTTTTAGAGGTCTCCTTTACTACACTGGGCCACGTGTTGTACAGCACGACCATTGCCGACACACATCCGACCAAACCAATCACGCCGTCATGTAGTTTCGCGCCAGTAATTCGCTCCGACAGCCTCACTCCTGTCGTGTTGGACGACACAATGAGGTCACACGTCACCTTGAGCACTGCAAGCAGTTGCTTACAGCGACCACTTCTCAGTGTTTTCAATTGATTCTGCAGCGTTTCCACGCGCGTAGTGTCCTCCTCCGAAGCCAGAATGTCCCTTACACACTTTTCCTTCTCCGCATCGGCATTGAGGTTGTCCAAAGCGTTGAAGAAACCCGCCAAGTTGGCACAAAACCACATAATTCCTCCACGATATGCCAACTTGTCTACATCAAAGTAAAGCACCTTAGCTTTGCTTGCAAAAGCCAAATTGTCCGTGATAAAGTAGCCCATCATGCCCACATTCTGGACAAACTGCAAATAGCGTTCTCCCTCGGACAGACTCTTGTTATTGGACAGTGTCTCCAGCTTCTTATAGTACGTGACACTCTTGCCCAATCGAAAAGCCTTCCTTGACTGCTGCATGACCTTGTAAAGAGCGTAAAGTCGTTGTCCCACGTCACTTTTGGGGTCGATCGACAGGATGTAGAAGGCCAATGCTCGACTGCCATATTGCAATATCTAAGTATCATTACGAAACGGTTAATAGCTCATTCAAACGCTGATACAATAAAGATTGTAAACATATACGACGTTCACCTTGGAAAGCTTGTCTCGACCTTCTAGACAAAAGGCAAGTTTAATAAAGGCATTCAAGGAGAGTGGAGCTTTAACATCCATGATTTTGAAGCGAATACTGAGCGTTGGGAGACGGTTGTAGGCTCAATAGATGCGCAAATGAATGAAAAACAAGACCCAATTGATTATAAGAAGGAGGTGAGGCGTGGGAAAGAGGGACAGCGATTGAAGTGAGACGTCGGCCTCGAATGACCTCGGGTCTGACGTGAATCTTGTGTGGACTAAGTACGATTATTGGGCTAGATTGTAACATATTTCAGTACTTATGAAATACTCAACATGACGACGACGACGTGGTTGGCAATCGCAATATATTCTTTCGACGAAAACTTTCATACTAGAAATTGGTTTTAGAATATATGTTTTGAAAAGTGCTAAGAAGCCAAAGACAAGTTATGAAAACTTTAAAATGAGTCGCATTGAAATGAAAACGCTCAAGCTAACATCTTCTGTATTAATGTTCGTGCAGTATTTTTCTAAGAACTGAGCTTTGCAACGCTAGCGAGTTAAAATGTAATACATGGACGCCTTCCACGCATATCTCTTTTGTTTGTACGATTTAGTACCACAGCGCCTTGTTCCAAAACAGACTCTTCGAGTTGGCTAGGTCATCATCAGCAATTGTAAACGTATCGTTGAACACGATCTGCGTTCCTATGCTCGACTCGTTGTACAGCGGCCAGCAGATTTTATCTTCCGCCCACATGGTGTTGGGGTTGCCGGTGAGCACAAAAGAAAGCAGATACTTCTGCATCATAATCGCAATCGTTCTGTTCACCGACAAGCTATCACCCGCGTCCCCTGCGCTACCAGAGCCGTCAATGGAGTTGCCGCCCATCAATTCCGTTTCGTCGGCATCACCAACAGAGATCGTCGAGGCACCAGAGGAAGATAAGCCGGTGGTGGTGGTCGCGGTCGTGTTATCCGATGAGGTCGACAACTTGTACGTGCTGTACCAGTAGTATTTCTGATCAATGCCGTGAGTGGCCGTGCCAAGAGCAGCCTCAGCACTCCAGGTTTGATTCTTCAAGGCATGTGTCAAAGCCATAACTTTGCTCGTTGAGTCGAACGACTGCTTCATGTCAGAGAAGCGAAGACCAGCGTTCTTGTAGTCGCCCTCTGGGTACAGTTCCAGCAGCTCCTTGATCACATCGTCCGTAATAGTAGGGAAGAAAATACGCAAGTAAGTCGAGATGTCCTTCTCATTGTCGATGCCGTCGTATGCCAGAGAGTTTGCCTCGTGTGTGATCACGCACGGACCCGAGAAGTTAAATTGTCCCTGGTACAGGCTAGTCTCGTACGTGTCCGGGATAATAGACCCATCCACATGAGGCTGCATTTCGTACGTATACTTACTGATGACATCGTTCGCTGCATCAGTAAGATTAGCGAAGTCCACCTCACGCATGCAGCCGAGCTGACCGTCGTCGCAGCCAGCAGCCGACGACACGTTTTGCCAGAATTGCTCAATGTGGTGGTGACCAGCGCTTGGCATGTAGTCGGGAGATATCACAAATGCCTTGTGGAAGAGCTGAGGGGCGTTGCCACCAAAACGGGTCATCTGGAACAGCACCTGTGATCCACCCGCAGAGAACCCCAAGGCCGTCACGTCGTTCGGGTTGCCGCCGAAGTTGCTAATGTATTTTTGCACCCATTTGAACGCGTGCGTTGAGTCCCATACGCACAGGTTGGCTTCACCACCTTCGTGCTGGTAAGTGGGGCCCGAGGCCAGTCCGGTGATACCAAGACGATAGTTGTACGCGACAAAGATAAAGTCCGTGGACAGGTCAAAAAGACCCTCCGGCGTGTCGTGAAACTTGGAGCCACCCCTGAAGCCGCCACCGTGCGTCCAGACAATCACTGACAGGTTGCGTTCGGCGGCGTCGGCAGGAGCCCATACATCGAGATACAAGCAGTCCTCGTTGCACGAACAGTCAACATCGGCTTTAGCGAGGTTCGTGCCAGTGTTGGTCTCCGTCTCGACGTTGGGCCATTCTGGTGCAGCAAAACGGAGATCGCCTGTAGGCACCTTGGCGAATCGGATGTTCTGGTATTTGTAGTATCCGACGGTGGTGTTTCCACCGACGGCCTGAACTGTGGTGTAGTTGAGCTCAACAGTAGGAAGTGACGATGACATTGAACCGCTGCCGGTTGTCATGGTCGTCTGATTGCTGGAGGTAGCAACCGAAGGGGTCTGCGCCGTGCCAAGAGCGTTGGTGTTGCTGCTGACAAGAGCCACAATAGCTGTTGAAGCCATCAGAAGAGTGCAGATGTGCATGGTTTGCTTGGGTTTTCGAGAAGATGGTAATCAAATTGAAAAGTGAGTGTCTGCAAAACGAGTGCCCGGCAGGTCGACTAGACGACGCAACTTCTCATGAGTGGATCTACTTGGCATTAACGAAACGGCAAATCGTTTCTTGCAATTGTAAAAGATCGCGTGGGGCTGTGCGTAAACATCACCCAAGAAGCTAAAGCTCGTGTATGTCACGCCTCTGTATCCAGATTTAGAAGAACTACCATTCAGCACCATGAGCGGGACGATTGGAATATCCCGAGCATTTCAGCGTGGTATATCTAGGAAGTGTTTATTTTTAAATTAGCTCAGGTAAGTTCTGGGACTGTAGGACGTTTCCGGCGTTAGACTTTAATGCTGCAAAAGGCAATCCCATTTTGATGTAGGCCCTAAACGTGGATGACAGACTGTGGACACTCTAGTGTATGGCAATTCAACATGTAGATGCTCGCGCCCTAAATGCATGCTAGCGACCGCTCACATGTGAGACAGGACTTTTTCAATGGTGTCTAAAGAACTCACATAGGGATTTACGCTGCATCCGATTGTGTGACAGCATCGCAAGTAAGTTACGAAAAAACTTGGCTGATACGGGAAAGATGTCAGAACCCGTTTCTAGAGTTGTTGTTTGCAATGCGCGACAGGGACAAAATGCTAGCAAAACTGCTTGTTGTGGTGAAAACAAGTTGGGCTTCAGGTTTTGGTGGCGGTTGACAAGGCGGATCATCATTGGTCGTCAATCTCCGTCCACCGCGGTGTGGATCGATCTCAGCTACCCCGATCTCATCGCCAAAGTGTATGTCCAATGCCCACTGAAGTAGGTTCCTAGTAGCTGAAAAGCCATATGCTGGGGCAGAAGCCAACGTGCACGAAGGCTAGCAAAAGATGAAACATCCAATGATTTGGTAGACTGAAAGCAGAACTGTGGAGAATTGGTGGCAGTAGGCAAAGAACAAACAAAACTGCTTATTGACTTCATATACAAGGTAAGACGCCGTAGCAAGCTAAGTAGAGTCAAGCTCAGAGATGTCAGAAATCTGTCACTAACGAGGTAAGCACTGAACGTAAATGTATAGGAGGCTTTTTGCGTTGCAGAGGAGATGCAGGAGCAAATACATCAAACACAAATAAGGGCAATGCAAGCTAACAACGTAAATCTTTAACTGTCTGAACTACTCTGCTTTCGCATGCTTACTGTTCATTGACCTTGGCTACAAACACGAGTGATTGAAGCAACTTACTATGCCTCAACTTATCGATCTTAAACGAAGTTTCAGAACAAACATGTATGAAAGACGATGAAGTAGCGATAAACTCAGCCGAAAGTAGAGGGTGAGCGACGTTCCAACAAGAAACTACTGCTTGGTGAGTCGCCATGACCAATTGCCTCCAGTAGCAGTATTAGAAACAAGTATGAACACTTTAAGGCTTTCCCTAGCAAGAACAAGCAATCCTGTTTGTTTCTGCATCTAATCACAGATAAATGTCTGCAGGAGCACCGTTAAGTGCTGATGAAGAGGATAGCAAGCAAGTTATGAAGGTGAACCTTGAGCTTCAAGCTTAAGACAAACCATCTTGCGATTGATTGTTGTTGAACAGGTAAGTTACAAAGTCTTTGCGCGAGAAATCGGAGACAAGACTGAGTTCATCGACTTAGGTTTTACGACAATGATTAAAGCGTCGTGTAGGAATCTAAATTGTGCTTGACGTCGTTGGAAGAAGTACGCAGCTTTATGGTACGAAACGACGATTTGACTATACGTACTTCGTTCAATACTAATCGTAGTTGTTTCTCTTCCCCATTACAGCAGATTTACAATTACAGATCACGCCCTTCAAATTTGCTCATCAGTGCTGTACCATTCGATGCGCTGCTTCATCGCGTAGAGGCACCGGATCACTGTCGATGGAAAAAGCAAAATTCTAAGTAGACAGACTCTTTGTCAGAGGTGTTATGCAACGCTACAATCTCAACGTGTACGTTCTCGCCTCGAAGCCTTGTCCGCTTCAACTTCAGCTTCAAAAGACCGAGTCGAAACCTTGCTTGCTGATTCTATTTTACTCGCACGGTTGCTCTCCATGGCACTCTGTGCTGTGTGGTTTCTTGTAGGTGTCGCCGGAAGACTGGAAGGTACTGTTTCTTTCCTGATTCTTCTCCAAATGTGAGAGTCGCAGCAATGGAGTGAGCAGCGCACAGGCCAAGATCATGATACCAGTGTACAGCAGACCAGAGCTATACTCGTCAGTGGTGCGAAAAATGAGGCCGTAAATCACGCCGCCCAAATTGCCACCGGCGCCGACCAAACCATTGACAGTACCCGTGTGCTGTTCGTTCAAATACGGAACAATGCCATAGGTCGAGCCGCCGGTTGCCTGTGCGGCAATGGCGACGAGGATGTAGAATGTAATACAGGCATCAATCGACTCCAGCTGACCCAACGTGATGACAAACACACCCAGTATGCACAAAAGTGTAAACTGTACGCACTGACGGCCTTGCATACCCAATCGGCGGCTCACTGCGTCTGAGGCCAAGCCGCCCAGAGCGCGAGCAAATATGTTCATGAGTCCGAACGACGATGCGACAGTGGCAGCACTGGTCTTAGACAGCAAGTAGCAGAGTGAGCTGTCTGTTGGCAAGCAGCCCTCCTTGGTGAACTGGGTGTAAAAGTAAAGAGCGCCCATGTTGTTCAGCTGCAGTTCCGTGCCGAACGCAGCTGCGTATTGAGCAATCATGATCAGGACGTTCGTGTCCGTCAGCACAAGTTTAAAAGAGTCAAGCATGCTCATAGTCTTCGGTTGTTCACGTGCATGATGTTGTGTCATTGGAAGGCTACTAGAGCTATCGCTGATGCTTGTCCGGACAGAAGCAAACTGCTCAGCTTTTCGCTTGATGTTCATAAGCTCTTGGAAGTCACCTGTAGGACAACTATCCACCGCGAAACGGATCACGATACCCATAATAACAACCAGCACGGCAGGCGAGGCAATGGTGATTCGCCATCCTAGATCCTCCGACACATGACCGCTGGAAATCATGGCTTCATACACGAAAGGCAGCACTAGGAAGGCAAAACCAATACCCGAGACGCCTAGTCCACCGGTAATTGCATTGGCCGTACCCGCGACATTTCGAGCAAATGTGATGGTCGTCCAGTATTGACTGGACACAAAGACGCAGCCGATGAGTCCAATAAAAAACCGGACAATGACCAAACTCTTTGCTGAGGTCACAAAGGCAGCACAGACAATAGGAATCGCACCAAACCAGAGCACTGCACTCTGTACTGCTTGTGGACCAAACCGGTCAAGTAATGGACCTGCCGCAATGCGAGAGAGAATAGTACTGGCCGTACTAGCAATATCGGAATTGTAAACTTCACTGTCTGTGAGTCCTAGTTGCGTCTTGATGACCGGCATAAGAGGGGGGATAGCGTACCACCCGAAAAAGCCCATGATGCTTGACATCCACGAAAGGTAAAAGATGCGCATATGAGGTCGTAACATACTGGTTAGTTTGATCGTTGTCGCCCTGTCGAATTGTTCGTGGTCGACTGGTAAGTCATAGGTCTTGGTCGTCACCACTTCTGGTTCGTCAATACGACAGTACGCAGTGTGTGATGATTGGGCATGACTTGGCGAGTCACAAAGAGTGTCTTGTACTCGTGGTGTCTCCACTTGAAGAGAACTTAGTGAAAGTCGCCGCAACGAGTGCAATGGAATAGCAGCTTGAGAACTCATTGTATAGACTGAATGACCCTACTGATGTCGATGTAGGTACGCCTAGGTAATTGACAGAATGAACGAGTGTGACTTCGTCGGATACAAGTTTTTTAATTCGGGAAGGTTAACCTAGTACAAACTATGGACATTCTCAGACAGGAGCGACAAAGTGAGCAAGACTGCGGCCGACTCTACCTCGCTTGCCGTTTTTTAAGAGTTTTCTGAACCAATCACCGGTTTGGCATGTCGTAAATTACAGCACAACGTGGGATGACGGTTAGATGGCGCGTCACCCGTCGCAGGTTCTTCTGCACCGTATATGTGTCAAATGACTTCAAGTCAGAGCACGCGTCTGAACAATCGACACTGCATAGACAGACGTATCGAAACACGAGCTACAGTACAGTTGTATCGAGAATTGCGGTAGAAAATTGCTTCAGCCGTCCACATTCATGAGTTCTCACGTAGGAATTCCTAGAAAGCCATGCGGTAAAGGAGTGCCAGTGATAGCGACAAGTGGTAGACATGCGAAGTGACTCATCACTCGGTTCAGTCAAAGTATAATGTCGCTGCCTTGGTTTTTGAGAACCGCCAGTACAAAGTGGTGGCGACAGACCAAGCGAGACAAACGTCGAGCCGTCTTGGCCTCGACACTTGCCGTTTCCAGTTTTTTCTCTAATTGTCCTGAATTAACTAATGCGATAAGTATGAGCTTCTTTGGTTGATAAGCTAATCCAGCTTCTCACCCGTAATTAAGACGGGACGTGATTTTACGGAGAAAGAAGTGCTTAACATCGACATTGCCATAGCGAGCACTAATTTTCTCGCATTACGTCACCCTCTACTGCTTAATCAATTCGTACCAAGTCCTGTGTGGCTAGAAGCCCTTTCAATCTTCTGCGTATTCGACGTACGACATGCTCGCAGTGGGCTTTTCCATTTGTCGCATAGGCTGCATCTTTGTCACAAGTCAATACTGGACGACTTCACGTTCGCATTTCTGCTGCGTCCCATTGCATCAGATGGTTATGTATTCGAAATATTCTCATCAGCGTGTTGACGATCGTTATAAGGGTCGTAATCCGCGTTGCAGTGGATGTCTATCCGATCGGTGGTCTCTAGAATCATATGGGCAAGAGATGACAGGAAAATAATAATAGAAGCAGTAAAGCCTCAGTAGGCGGGCAATGGCTTGAACAGAGCTAAAGCACCAATATTTACTCTAGTGGTTCAAGATCGTGCTTTCGAAAGCGAAAGTTCGGATCATCGTCTACGCGTACCACCATGATCCGAACAGAAAAGCAGTAGCACAACATGGGTGTTCTCTAGTTTCTACAACGTTTTAAAAAGATTGCACGAACAGAATGTTATGTGTCAACGGCAAGCGCGGCAACGGTAGCATCTTCAATTCGGCCTCATGAACTTATTCGCGCGCGCCGTTGGTGCTTTGAGCACATGAGTTCGTGTTCTAGGAATCCTCTACCTGCGACTTTAGAAACCTCGCTGGCAAATGACGGTAAGGAACAGAAGATTGATAACTTTACCAATATACGGTTGCACTTGGAATCACTAGAGGAGTTTTGCTAGAACTATTGGGACTGTGAACGACATTGACAAAGCAAGCCGTCTCTGACCGTCATTACGCAGCTCCACGTCGAGAAGGCCAACAACAGCATAAATAAGATATCCTGAACTGAGTAAAGCAAGCCTACAAGCAACAGTCTCAATACACATAACGGCAACAGCGTAAAGCACTTGCAGAACAAGGGGAAACAAGACGCCAGGGTTCATGCTCTCAACAACTCGGTGTATCACATTTTATTCCAGGCAATCAAGCAGAATAAAAGGAAGTCGGTTTCTTCATCGGTTCGCCGTTTTCTCATCGTCAAAGGCGGCAAAGCTGAAAGAATTCTCGAGACAAATATCAAATCAGCTTCGAACCAGTGTGCACAAGCAGCCAAAACGACCAAAAGTGCGTTGACAGCAATCACTGTCTCCTCTCACTCCCTGTTCTCTCCAGTCACTGTACACACGTGCAATCCATAGCTAATTGTCCATCTCTCCTCTGCTATGCTAAAGGTACAAAACCTCCAGCATCCCTCGCCCAATGTCCACGCACGCACCGTTTATCTGTTGGCCTTAGCCACACGCTCAATCTCATCCTTCTTCTTAATAGCGTAACTGTTGGACGAGCCCTTGGACGCGTTGATAAGCTCGTCTGCCAGGCACTCAGCAATGGTCTTTACGTTGCGGAACGACGCCTCACGGGCACCCGTGGCGATGAGGTACAGCGCCTGGTTGACACGACGAAAGGGTGACACATCCACACCTTGACGACGCACGACACCGGCCGAACCGACGCGGGTGGAGTCCTCACGTGGGCCTGACTTGATGACGGCTTCCACTACGACCTGCAGCGGGTTTTTGTCCGTCAGCAAGTTGATAATCTCCAGCGTGTGCTTGACAATACGCGTGGCCTTGAGCTTTTTGCCAGAGTTGCGGCCCTTGCGCATCAACGCATTCACCAGACGCTCCGTGATGGGGCATTGTGCCTTACGGAAGCGCTTCTTCTGATAACGCTGAGCCGTGTGGGGCAGGAACGTAGCAGCTTTGCCCTTCACGGCAATGTAGTCCTCAAGGGAGATGTCTGCTGCGATGCTAATGTCATCGTACGACCTGTTGCAAGCACTGTATTAGCTATTGGAGGGATACAGTACAACCAAATGGTTCTATCTATCACTGTTTCGGCTTGATTCGTCCTAAAGAGGCTCGAGTGCTCGACAAGTGATAAAACCTACACCCGACAATGCACCGCTGCTGTCTTACGTATACAAATGTGCCTGCAGATGTTTTATTATGCTACCTATTACGTTACCTACCACTTGTTAAAGAGCTTCACTTCAGTTGCAACTTCCGCCATGTTGAGAGAGTTTCCGAGGATGAATTGGAGCGAGATAGGTGGGAGACTCGCAGCTTAAATGAATGGGTAGGAGCTTTAGCAATACAATCCTTAAGTCAAGTATTTGGAGCACAAGTGAAAACACCCCCTACCTCGCTACAGTCTACGGTTCAGGAGACCGGTTCGGCAGCGAGATCTAGAATTGCTCTTACATCGTACAGTCGAGAATGCGTCAGTTTTATGAGTAAAGAAAGTATGGGTTAGAACTGGGACGCCGCATTGATTCAAACCGTAAGTTTTTTTGAATCAGAGAACCTGAATCAAATATATTGGATTCGTATTCCCTTGCAAAACCACTATCCAGCTCTCAGCCCTTACCTCTCTGTTTAGTCTCTTCCCGAACCTCCACTAATCAATATCTGCGACACGCGCATCATCAAGTAAATGGTACACTGTACTCCTCGTTTTCTAATAATATGTCAGAAGAAGACAGTGGCGACATTTTTCATAGTGAGTCATATACAAACTTGATGGGGGGCGGTCCAGCCAGCGCAGATGTCGTGCGTTCGTCTTGTTTTGTGACGTTTCCAGAGCAAGCACATGCTGAGCCAGTGCCTGTAGATGCCTGGTATCTATTTGCAGCTGGATTGACGTTCCTACGTCGCTTGTCGCGTGATCGCGTAGGTGATAAAATGCATATTGCGCTGTTGCTTCAAGTGCCCGACGAGGAGCGACGTTACGTGTCTGTGAGCTCCAATACAGTGCTACAAGAGGCACTACAAGAGACTTTTGA
The DNA here is from genome assembly GCA_011800735.1 of Peronospora destructor. NCBI lineage: Eukaryota > Oomycota > Peronosporomycetes > Peronosporales > Peronosporaceae > Peronospora > Peronospora destructor. The sequence continues at coordinate 145,588 of WBRY01000018.1, read as the reverse complement.
GTGTCCAGAGAAGGCGCTGGTGCTGCATGTGATTGACGTGGGAAAAGTACGAGGTCAGAAACGAATTCACATCCGGCCAGAGGTGAATCCGAATGTTTCTCCAGAGCCAGTGGAAGCCTTGGGATTGGTGTTTCCTATACTGTCAATTGATCGAGTGGAAACACCTACTGCTGTGGAAATTTCAGCTGCTGAAGTGACGAGGGAGAGTTTTTACGATCAAATGACTCGGTCGATGTTTAACTATCGGAAAGATGATAGTGTTCACTGGAATGGAGCGAGATCGATGAAGTTACAGAACGAGGAAAAGAGTTTGAGTCACAGTGCGTTCTTTGTGGAAGAGAGGGACTATACGAGAAGAGAAAGGAGAGAAGAGAAGGAGCAGAAGAAGAAGGAGGAGAGGAAACTGAAAGCAGGTGTACCCGTGGCAATTGAAGCTATTGGTGATTTGTTTCCACGAGCTAAGCAGATGCAGATGGAGAGTGACCTTGTGAAACAAGAAAACGAGAGGGATATCCCTATGGCAACAGTTGTAGAGGCTGACGCAGCACACATTCCGTGTGACTACGTGATGCTGGAACTGCAGACGGGTTCAGGACTACCTGCGAATGCCAGCTCAACGTACTTTATCTCCTCTCGATGGGCAGAGCAGGCTGATGAAATGAGTGCGTCTATGAGTTTGGACCGTCCGTCGATGCCAAGCGCTACTTCCGTCCATGCAGCATCCAGCGTTGGCAACGATATTCAAACTCATGTAAATATCGAGGACTCGTTTGTACTCCTCGAGCGTCAAGATCTGTAAGTAACGTGAGGAGTAATGCTACATGTTGCAAGCTGCAAAGTATGAATGCAGTAGCAACCGAAAGAGTCAAAGGAGGTGAGGGATCGACAGCCATTATGTTGCCATTTTGTAGACGAGCTGAGAGAATAAAGGTATTTATACTTTGAAAAATCAACCGCAATCAGCGTTTCAATCAAACAACGTTTCAACCTTTTTATTGGTGTTTCATCACGTTTTTACCCATTAAACAACAATGGCAGCAGTGACTGGTAGCGTCGTGAGCGTGCAAAATGTCGCCCAATTCGATGACGCGACTGCACGCGACTCCACTTTCTCCGTGACGTTCTTCTGGGCTGATTTCCATGAAGCTTGTCGTCCTAATGGACAATTGGATGTAGTCGTGCGACAGCTGGCAATGCTCCATCCACGGATTCGATTCCTTAAAGTCGCAGCTGAAGACTTGTCGGAACTCTCGGAACGGTTCCAGATTGTTGTTGTACCTACTTTTATCATTATAGAGGGTCGTAAGGTGGTGGATAAATTAGAGGGTGCTAATGTAGCAGAGTTGGCGAAACGGGTGGATGTACTGAGCAAGAAAGTTGCAAAGAATAGTGTCACGAACTCGAATGCTACGGCTGATAAGACGCCGAAACCATTGGAAGAGGGACTAGAATATCGTCTCAAGAAATTAATCAATGCATCGTCAGTTATGCTCTTTATGAAGGGTAATCCAACGGAACCAAAATGTGGCTTTAGTCGGCAGATTGTCACGCTACTGAACGATGAGAAGATTCAATTTGGAACGTTTGATATTCTCAATGATAACGAAGTGCGTCAAGGGTTGAAACAATTGTCGGACTGGCCGACGTTCCCGCAGCTTTACGTGAATGGTAAACTGGTTGGTGGGCTGGATATTGTCAAGGAGATGAAGTCGGAAGGATCAATTGTTGAGCAATTAGGACTGACGAAGAGCCTGGAAGAAGCGGAAGCGACGTTTCAAGAAAGTCTGTGTGCATTGATAAAAGCAGCACCTGTGCTGCTTTTTATGAAGGGCACACCATCGGATCCAAAGTGTGGGTTCAGCAAGAAGATGGTCAAGTTACTGCGCGACCATCAGATCACCTTCAGCTCGTTTGATATTTTGAGTGATGAGCAGGTTCGTCAGGGTCTCAAAAAGCTCTCGAACTGGCCCACGTATCCGCAGTTGTATGTCAAGGGCAAACTTGCTGGTGGTTTAGACATCTTGAATGAGATGGCAGAAGACGGCGATCTGAGTGAGCAGCTCGGCGTGGAGAAGAAAGCCAAGAATGAGAACAAGTACGAGCAACTGATCAATCGTGCGCGCGTTATGATCTTCATTAAGGGAACACCCAAACAGCCTCAGTGCGGATTCAGTCGCAAGCTCGTGGATATTTTGGACAGCGAAGGCTTCAAGTACGACTACTTTGACATCCTCACGGACGACAGTGTGCGTCAAGGACTTAAGAAGCACTCGAACTGGCCGACGTTCCCGCAGCTTTACGTGAAAGGTGAACTGATTGGTGGGCTGGACATTATTCAGCAGCTGCAGGAGGACGGTGAACTCACGGAGTTGAAGGAGTAGGTGAACACAGGCGCTGTCTGCATGTGAAGCGTACTATATCAGAACAAATGAAAACTGCTGGAGGCTGCAACTCTATTCAATTCTTATCGATTAATCTGTGGCGGTGTACGAATAGCTTTTAGAATAGTACAATGTTCACTACGTGATAATCTGTGTGACAATACCAGCAGCGAGCGTCTTCCCACGATCGCGCAGCGTGAAGCGCCCGAGCTGACGGTAGTTTGCAAACTCCTCGAGGCAAATCTTGCGATGGCACGTGATTTGCACCACAGCCGAGCGCCCACGGGTGATGCAACGCGGCTTCTTCTTCTCGACCTCGCCGGTCTTGCTCAAGATGTTTATCAACCGTGTGATATTTACAGGCTCGTCCACGTTGTGTATGTGGATAGTCACGCATGTTCCCTTTACTAGTGGAACCTCCACCGATGGCATGGTCATAATCTTGGCCTCAAATTTCTTGGCAAGCCGCACCGGTGACGCAATAGAACAGATGATGCTGCCAGTACTGTGAGCATGCATGTTCACATACACGTAGGGACATTCCAGTTAAAAGAGTGCACAGAGAGACTATCGGAGAACGACAAACCTATATCATACGTTAATGCCGACGGATCGATCCCAGCGACTCCCATCTCGATCGTGTCGCCGGCGCGAGCAAGGGTACAGGTCTTGCCATCTTGTTCCATCCCTTTTTCGCAACAAATTGTTCAAAATGATGAGTTTATACAATGACAACGAAGATTTATCAAGGCACGCTGAAAGTACTCACCTTTTACCGTCACGGGGAGTCCAATTGGCATCAAGAAAAACTGCGGCAAGAGTAAATATCTTGTTACAAAAAGCTCTACAGGTCTATGATTGCGTAAGCCAAAAGCTTTACCGTGTCGCCCACTGCGGCAGCACCAGCGTAGATGCGGCCAGTGATAGTTTGTCCCAGACTCATCGACTTAGACACATCAGAGACCGTCATCCGGAACGGCTTGGAGATCTGGCGTTGAGGAGGAGCAAAGGCATCTACATGGCAAAAAAACGTTACGCGATGATGACAATATTTTAGCTTCATACATACATCAGCACTTACCGATCGCCTCGATTAGCGAATGGCCCGAGTACCACGAGCATTCCTCGACTCGGCCAGTTTTCTCCAGATTGGCGCCAGTAATGCCACTGAGAGGAACGAAATGCAAGTTTTTCGGGCGAAATCCTGCGCCCGTGAGGAATGTAGACAACGACTTCACAATACTGTCAAAGCGCTCCTTATTCCAGTTGACCTGCGAAACACGACACAACGTGATTGTAAGCCAAGCAAACACCTTCAATCACTATTTTAACCGCAGTAATTCACCATATCCATCTTGTTGACTGCCACGACCATTTGCGAAACACCAAGACTTCGCACAAGCAACGCGTGCTCCTTGGTTTGTCCGGAATTCTCAAATGCTGCTTCAAATTCGCCGGTTACTGCCGGAACGACCAGCACAGCAACGTCTGCCTGCGCCGCTCCCGCAATCATTTTTGGAATGAAGTCGCGATGTCCTGGCGCGTCGAGCAAGGTGAAGTGCTTGGTTGCCGTTTCAAAGTAGCTCGTACCCACGTCCATGGTGACACCACGAGAACGCTCCTCCTCGTCAGCATCCATGACCCAGGCATATGCAAAGGATGACTTGCCAGCCTCACGCGACTCTTTCTCGTACTTATGCATCAGTTTTTTGCTCACGTAGCCCAACTTGTACAGCAAATGGCCAGTAATGGTACTTTTGCCGGCATCAACGTGTCCAATCACTACCATGCTGATCTTGGTTTTGCCTCCATTACGCGCCTTTTCCTCCACCTCTATCGCTGTTTCCTGCGTCTTATACTCGGCACGTTCATAAGCTCTTTTCTCTGCTGGCGTAAATTGTGTCTGTGTCCGTGAGATCGAAGGTGCAGCATTGGCCGCATCTGCTGCCGACAAACGTGGCGCCTTCTTCACGTCTCTCACCTTCTTAGAAACTGGTGACGGCATTGCTCCTTCAATAGCCATAGCTTTGCCTTTGGTCGGAGCAGGCATGACAATCTCCTTCTTCGATTTAATCTCCTCATTGCCAACGGCCAGCGCCACCGCTTCAAGTCTGGGAATCTGGATCTGCAATGGCAACACACCACCCGCTGCAATTAGAGCTTCACCTTTTTCCAGCAAAGCCACAACGGCTTTATCCAGATCGTAATTGGCGCTACGAAGCTCCTGAATGATCTCGTAGCATGAAAATCTATTGCCGGTAGCTTGGTGTACTTGAGGTATCATGGCTTCCAGAATCTCAGCATCTCCAGGGTCTTCAATATTGCTATTGTTCAGATCTTGCTCTACTGGCGTCTGATCTTGCTGCACGAAAGAAAAGACGGATCGCTGGCGACTCGGCGAATCTCGACGATACATGAATTCGTCTACATATATAACGATAAAGGTGGTAATTTAGTTAGTCCTTGTAGTATTTTAACTCGTCATGTGGTATTTTAAGTAGTCATGGTATTTTCTGGTATTTTTTATTTTACTTACTGGTAGTAGGTGAATTGGGCTCGCAATCGTCGTAGTGTTCGTCATAATCTGAGCGGCATGTACAAGAATAAATTATAAGATTGGTAAGGATCAAGAACTGTAATAAAACGTAAATGGATTGTACCTTCATCCTCGTACGAGTACGCGCGGTTGCGTACGTTGCGGTGGCGGGACATGGCAATGAGCTTGTTATTTTACCACTTGAACGGATACCGGTGATTATATATTTGATCGGTATATCGGCGGATGTTTTTTGTAAATTAAAGAGATAATAATTTCCATGTAAAAGTATCTACTAACGTCAAGACTTCTAAGCTACTTGGATGGATGGGCAATGAATTTCATTCAGCCCATGTCTCCTGATGTCGGCAGTCGAGTGGGACTCGAACGTGTCCTTGCTTGATAACTAGAATTCCTAGATGCCACTATCTAGTTGGTGGCCTCGTGTTTACATTGTGCTTGTGGGATATCACGACGGTAAGGCTTTACCACTTAAGCGATGCATCGTTAAATAGGACAGCGGTGACTTGACTTGATATGGCTTGAGAGTCTCTGAGGCCATGTCGATATCAAGCTCGTCAAGCCGAAGTATCGACTCTCAGTCATTGGAGTCCATAATCGAGCAGTGATGGCTAACAAAAAGTGAACGTGAAAGCGCGTGCGGAGCATGCTGTCCATTGCTAAATGAGACTGTAGGACGATGGCGATCTGTATCTCGACGAGGCAGGCCTGGTCGAGTCAAGGTCGTGTGTACTTGTCGCGATAGTGAGACGTCATGCATCATGCGTTATTTTTTATTGCTTACATCTTGTCGAATGTCTCTAGTTTAGGTGTCAAGTGGATGCTTGTAGTCGCGCGGGTGGTGGTGCTCTACCATTCCCACGTATATACCGCCGCCGATCGCGCCACCTAGGATTGGGCCCACAATCGGTACCCAAAAGTAGTGGTCCCTAAGTGTGAAGACGCGTGAGCCCCAGCCAGCACATAACGAGAAGAGCCGCGGGCCAAAATCGCGTGCCGGATTGATGGCATAACCCGAGTTCATGCCAAACGCCATGCCGATTGCCACCACTAACAAAGCCACTACTACAGGCTGGGCGTACGGACTGGCAGGCTTGTTCAGCTCATCACCCAGAGCAAAGATACCTCCCAATAGCAAAGCCGTACCAACCACTTCCGTCAGGAAGCAGGTACTAACCGGAACGTCGCTGCTGTACGGGTACGTGGCAAAGATGCCTTCAGTCGATTGCTTGTTCGGGTCAATTTTATCAAACATGGGGCTGTAGACGGCCCAGACGATGGAGGCAGCTACGAAAGCTCCCAACACCTGTGCGGTGATATACGGAATCGCTTTGCGCCGCTCGAAACGACCGAAGAGGGCGAGGGTCATCGTCACTGCTGGATTCAGATGAGCGCCCGAGATGCCTCCTGATACGTGAATGCCGAAAAGCACGCCAAGTCCCCAGCACAAGTTGATATTGAAGTAACCACCCTTGCTGCCCTCGCTAAGCACGACCTGAGCCACGACTCCGTCACCAAACATGATGAGCACCATGGTGCCGAGAAACTCGGCCATGCACTCGCGTAGCAGCGGTGACTTGATTTGGTACGACTTTGGTGGTGGCGTCGGCATCTTAGCCACGTCAGCATCTTGTATGCCGTAATAATAGCCGTCTTTATCCTTGGAGATGTCACTAGCAGACAAATATTCCATCACAAGAGAGAGAAGAACTGGAGAAGGAAGTGGAACTTCTCGGAGCTAAGGAGAATCGAAAGTGACATGCAAAGTCTAGCCTGCACCCACTAAAGGTTTATAGATTTGTTCAAAAAGTTGTACTGAGCTTGACTGTCGGGAGCACAATTCCCGTAACACCCTTGCCATATATTGCATTACAGTGACGTTTCATCCCCGTTAAACACAGGGTGATGCTGCAACCCGCCTAAGTGAATTGGGAAGGGAGAAGTGTGGGTCATATCCAATTCATGGCCGACAGCAAAGCATGCGATCCGCGAGTCATTCGTTTGCACGCTTCCTGCACAGTACAGTGGAGTAGCGGGTGTCTTTGTTTGCTTACGCTGTGATCAAGGGAGGCGGTAGGCGATAGTGGCCCTCCATTCACAATTTCGTCAAATGGATCTAATAGCCGGCAAATTATTCTTGTCGGGGAGAATGCACGCCATGTCAAGCTTTATACAGCGTTTGCGTTGCCAGTGCTAGCAACATGGCTAGCCTTGCAAATCTGGTGGAAACTCTGACTTGGATTCCGAGATCCCCGAGCAGGAAATGGCTGCGCGCCGCATCTTGCTTTAGCACACAATATCGTCGACTAAGCTTGCGTAAGTGTAGGATGTTGAACATGCGGTTTCATCCTATATGTCTCCTCACTATCTGGAGGAAGTGGTTCGCTGAAGCTGAGGCGAAATATCTTTCTGACAACGTTATAAAGCAGTTCTTTCATTCAACACATTGTATTTGTCTCGTACACTTTGTCGCAGTGAGAATGTCAGAAGTGCTGCAACTGTAAGGCTACACATCAAACGTCACAAGCAATTGGCAAGTGATGTTTCAAAAGTCTTCATTGAGACACACAAGACAAATGGGAGGTGAACTGCAGTCCTGAATGAGATAAGATAATTGGGTGGAGTGGTATGACGCACCCATTAGTACGTGGTACTTAACTGGGAGGTCATAAGTACGTGTGTACTTAGACCTGCCACTTGGGTGAGGTACACCATGTGACCCACAAGGTGTAATTCACATTGAAAGGGATGACGCCCAGCAGGGTACTGGTGTCTGTCACAGACAGGTGTCATTTACAAGCTTAAATATATTCAAGCTCGCCACGTACGGACGCCAGCTATACAGACGCGCGTCCAATCATTGCATTTTAAAAGCTTTAAATCTGTGCTTAATAATATTGAATATACCACAGTCTTAAACTTTCTACTACCTCACAGTGCGCAAGAGAAGACGGAAAACTACTTTCATGACGCCACAAGTAATAAAAACTAATTAATTATGCGAATCGCCTAAGCGCCCACTAACTACCTCGCAGCACGCGAAAATAGAACGCCAGGCTTCCGTAGCAATTGGAAGCGGTTGCAATGGGGCTTGTGAAGACGGTGCAGGCTTCACATGCTGACATGTTTCACAAGAGCGTACCCATTTCTGGATGTACTTATACATGCACGGCCAGAAAAATACGCGAGAAATGGCCGCGAACGTCTTTTCGCGACCCAGGTGACCACCAGCTGGAGTGTCATGAAATTCATGCACTAACCGTGCTCGGAGGTCGTCATCAGCAGGGATGACGACACGCGGTGGATCAAAGACGTCCATCGTATACGTCAGCAGCAGGCCATCAAGCGCGTAACGCTTGATGTTGTCGCGCGTTGGTTTCGTCAACTTCGGGAGTGACCCCTCGCTAGGGTGTCGAAGATAATTGATAATTCCCGTGTAGAAGGAATCATTTTAGGTGCAGGATTAGCAACTTTAGGATTAATTGGTGCTGGTATTGGTATCGGTAACGTTTTTGGTTCTTTAATTATACTAAAAGATATAGTGAATTAATATCGTATGAATAGCCTTTAATCATAATTGGTTTGACGAGATCTATCTTTGTTATAGTGAATTAAATCAATCATATTATGTGTAGCATTACATAAATAAACACCATGACGGTTCGCATAAGACTCGGCGATCTGAGTCCGGATTGACAGCACAGGTGTCAAAATCATTGCATTGAGCCCCAGCTTAATACAGCACAAACTAATATCATCGTCTTCGTCATCAGCACTACCTGGCTGATGACCCATGTCGCGTCGAGGATCGTAATCGGGACGTCGAGAAAGCGCGTCGGCAAGAATGTTGTTCTTGCCGGGCTTGTAAAATATCACGAAATTATACTCTGAGAAGTATGACAGCCAACGTGCCATACGCTGGGACAAGTGAGGAGTCTTGACGGCGGTACGCAGTGATGCGTGATCTGTATAGACCGAAAACATCTTCTCGCCGAGCAAGTATACTCTCAACTTGATCAGCGCGTAACGCATAGCCAAAAGTTCCTTGTCGTGTACCGGATAGTTTCTTTCAACAGGTTTCATCTGTCGTGATTGAAAACTCACGACGCGCTCTCGGCCCTCATCATCAAATTGCATGAGGGCGCATCCAATCGCGAAATTACTCGCATCGCAGACGACGTGAAATGGCTTGGAGTCAGCAGGCAGCATTAGCACTGGTGCCTCAGACAAGCTCTTTTTCACGGAGTCGAAGGCAGGCTGATGTTCTGCCTTCCATGACCAAATTGCGTCTTTCTTCAGCAGTGTCGATAATGGTTCTGCATAATTCTTCGTATACTTATGCAAGTAATTAGCCAGGCCGAGCCATTGACGTAGTTCAGTTTGGTTTCTGGGCGTAGGCCAGGAACATATTGACGACACTTTCTCGGAATCAGCACGGACACCTTCCTTGCTAACATAGAATCCGAGTACTGGAATCTCGGAAGCACAGAAGACACACTTCTTCAAGTTCGCATATAATTTATTCTCGCGCATCACTTGAAACACCTGTTTCAAGTGGCGGAGGTGAACCTCCGTAGCGCTGAGCTGTTGCTCAGCGCGGCTGTGAACAAAAATGTCGTCGAAGTAACTTGGTGCAAAATCGCGTAGCGGGCGAAGTATTTGTGTCACCATCCGGTTGAACGTAGCTGGAGCGTTCTTAAGGCCTTGTGGCATGACTAGCCACTCCCATAGCATCCCGCTTGGGGTGCTGACCGCAGTGAATGGAATATCACTGTCTCTCATGAGGATCTGATAAAAACCATCTGTCAGATCGATGGCACTGAAAATCTCGCTCCCGGACATGGTATCCAATACCATATCTTTGCGAGGAATCGGCATTTGAGCCGGGATCGTGGCGTCATTTAGCTTGTTCAAAGCGTGTACAATGCGCCAACCGCCGGTGGCTTTCTTCACACAGAAAGTCGGACTCGAATGCGGCGAGATACTCTCGCGAACATGACCAGCCTTACGGCGGCCCTCAAAAAATTCATCAATTGCGATGACTTGATCACGCAGTAACGGCCACTACCGCGTCACGCAATACTTCGATCCTGGCACGAGATCAATCTCGTGCCGCACTCCACGATCCGCTGGAAGCTCAGCGGGAATTTTCTCCGGAAAGATATCGGCGTACTCACGAGCGATATCATAGACAGGGTTGCCCGAAGCACGAAGGGCTTCCCAGGACTGTGACGCGAAGCGTTCTTCACGCGCTGATTTGGGCTCGGCGCTCTTTGGGCGGGCCTTCTGAACTTCTTCACTGGATGCTTCGGCGGCTGAAACGATGCACACTTGCTCCATGTCGCCGGCCTTGAGGTCGTGAAGGAAATCTTTCCATGGTAGAGCTGATAGAGATGTGATCTCTGCAGCAGTTCACGGAGGGATTGCTACCTCGATGTAGCGGCCGCGATGTGGAGACCCTTCCACATATTCAAGCGCGCATACGGATTCCGTCACTACGGAATCATCTTTGACAGCGCTTTGACGAGAATTTCGTCGTCTTGGCGATCGGCGTGCTCCTTTCTTGCGTCTTGAGCCACTGCTCAAGACTGGCACGTCGCTGTCGCTGGAGGATGATGTACCCTCTAGACGTGGAAGCTCTGTCTCCACCACGTCGTTCACTCGCGGATCCACAGTCCGCTCACTCTCGTCAATTAGAGGCGGGAGCTCGTCGTCGACCGCCTCGGTAACAATCGGGAGCATCTGCTCGGCCGATGTGTGTATTTGCGGGAGCCTCTGCTCGACCGCCTCGATATTGATCGGGAACCTCTGCTCGTCCGATGTATTTATACGCGGGAGCCCCTGCTCGACCGCCTCGCTCGGAATCGGGAACCCCTGTTCGACCAATGTCCGTGTATACGGGAACCCCTGTTCGACCGCCTAGTTATGAATCGGGAGCCCCAGCTCGACCGATGTCTGTGTTTGCGGGAACCTCTGTTCAACCGCCTCGTTTTGTGGCTCTATCAGTGTGACTGAACATACCGGGCACAGAAGGCCATCGCTCTCTGTGTGCTGACTGCTAGTCGTGGCGAGTTCGTTCACGACTCTGACATGAGGCCAATCGGATGACGCAACCAACAGATGAGTGAACACTTCGCTAACGTCATATCCGCTTCGTCGTTTGACGGACCCAGATAGCCAATCTATCGTCGGCTGATACCGTGACAACCACGGTATCCGCAAGATGCAATCGAATGCATAGTTCATCTCGTACACCAGAAATTCGTCATTGCTCTGGAAACCGTCGAACGTGTACGGCAAAACCACTGTTTTACGCGGAACACGCTGTGGTTGTCCATCAGCAAGCTTGACAACGATGTCACCTGGACCTTCTCGAACCGTAATAGTAGACGGGAGAAGGGACAAACAGGATGCTCGAAAGAAGTTGTTGGATGCACCCGAATCCAACAACGCTCGGAGTGGTCGCTTCACTCCAGCAATGATGAGACTGATGATAATCAGTCTCGAATCGTCGCGCATGGTGGTGGCATTGAAGTGAGTATGAATCGCTTTGGGGCTAGGAGCCCGAGCTGCCACCTGAGTACTCGGGCTCCATTCCTGCCAGTAGGGCGCCCGCGCCTACTGGAACCGCTCGTTTTTTGGCGGGACCACCGACGACACAGTATCTCCACGTGAGACAGCTGTGTTCATGGCCACCGGCGCTGAGCTCGGCAGACGGCCGCACGATGGCCTGTCTTGCCGCACCGAAAACACATCATCGTGTTATAACTACGAACGTCGCAGCTGAATTGCTTGCCGCGACCACGTGATGCATCGATTGCATCGATTTCCATAGGCTCTGGGCCAGACGTGCGCGGACGCTGCGACGCTGCGTGCAAGTATGATGACGCGACCGTATAATCTTCACGAAGTGCGAGGGCAAATGCCTCCTCGAGAGACTTCGGTTCAGCACGTGTGAGGCAATAACGTGTCATGCCCTCCTTCATACCGAAGACGAAGACATGGACTTGTGAAGCCATGTCGATCGGCTGCGTGATAATACACGAAGCAAGATGTCTTGTCTTCTGCACATAATCACGCATCGACAGCTTGCCCTGTCGAAGTGAAAAGCACGTAATCGTGACTCATCTTGGGGAGACTCGAACGCCAGTCGTAAGTCGCGCTGGATATCCTCCAGCGTGGGGAACTCCGACTCGTCTACGACGAGCTTCCCAAGGGCCCATTCTTTGGCTTTACCAACAAGCCGAGACAGCAGGAAATTAACCTTGGCCGTCGGAGCGTCAATTAATCTTGAAGCTATCGTAATATCAATCTCCCTAAACCAGCGATTAAGGGGGAGATGATCCGGACCATCACCGGAGTACGTTGATGTCTCCATTTTAATTGCATCGTAATGGGAGGTGCGCGAGGGAGTCAATACTCGCCGATTCGCTTCGGCGAGCTCGCGCACCATGTAGTCTTGGATGGCGGCACGGTGTTGATCGGGCGTCGCTATGCTCAGCAGCGACGTCACGACGATCTCACCAGACACCACCACAAGGCGGTGTAATGCCTGCCACTCCACCGTAGTGAGGTGTGGAAAATCTGCATGCTCCAGCGGAACGCTGGAGCCATCGAAGAATCGTCCACGTTCATCTCGAACTTGGTCATTGGAAGGTACGAAGTGCTACCAGGTGTAACGAGGTGAGAGCTCCGTTACCGTCGTACACTGTAAGTAGGAGCGTGAGGAAGCGCTCTTATTTATAACGTAAATATAACTCTGTTTAGCGGATACTGCCACGTCTATTTATTATTGGGGTGCCAGACCCAATAATTAGCCAATAATAAATAGGTCTATATTTGAGTGGTTCCCATGAGCTAGGAAACATATTCGCACTTACTGTAAATTATAACCAAAAATAAACAGAGTTATATTTACGTTATAAATAAGAGCGCTTCCTCACGCTCCTACTTACAGTGTACGACGGTAACGAGGCTCTCACTCCCTTACATATGCCATGCCCAATTTTGCGCAATAAGACCACCGAGTGAGCTTACTCGGTGCTAATGGCGGACACAAAGGCGTTCCCTACATGGGCAATCTTTAAGACATAGATTCGCGCCATCTATCAGCCGTTGAACAACGAAGTGTTGCTTCAGGCGCGCTTCTTTAAAGCACGACAGGCAAAGCGATCTCTGCAAGAGTATGTGGAGGATATGTGCTCGCTGTAGGCATTCGTGACTGTGGGTCCGATACCGGAACACATAAAGGTGCCCACGTTCTTGACTAGACTGCAGCACGGTCCATCGCGACAAGCTCTTTTTCAAAGGTGCCGTCGAAGATGAAAGAGGCAAATATATTGGACTTGGTTAAACATCGGTTTCTCTCATGAAAGCTTGATAACAGCCATCCCTCAGATCCAACGCGGAAAAGATAAATGACTTCCCCTTTGAGCTCAACAAAACATCTTTCCGCGGGATCGGCGTTGCGCCGAAATGGTGGCCTTGTTCAGCTCGTTATAAGCGTAAACCACGCGCATCCACCTGTGGCTTTACAAACACAGAAGGTTGGGCTGCAATAAGGCGACTTTCTCTCACGTACATGTCCCACCTTAGCTCGCTTTTCGAAGAACTCATCTTTGTAATTGACTTGTTCTTTTGGCAACAGCCATTGTCTATTAAGACAATACTTGATTCCAGATTCTAGGTCAATTTTGTGCCTGATGCCCCTATCGGCGATAGGCGGTTTGACACTTCAGCCGAAAATACTCTTCAGAATGTCATAAAACGAACTCTCCTTCAAGGCTTCCCAGCTGTAAGCAGCGAGCCGTTTCTTCTTGTCGGTCTCCAAAACGCTCTCGTCCATCGGGTAAGATAAGCAACAGTCCACCAAGTTCTCTTCTGGAACAGGTGCGAGTATCTCGTGGATCTTTCCCTCCTTTAGTTCGGACAGGAACAGATCCCACGTCATCTCCAAGAAATTCACTATCTCCTCGGCAGATCCCAAGACATGCTGGAGCACCTCAACTGACGACATGTGAAGGAGCTGCGTCAATTTCTTGGGCTTGCTAATTACTTGCATAAGTACAGCAAGAATTATGCGGAGCAAACCAAGCCATTGTCTGACTTTCTTAAAAGGATGCAGAATAGACTTGGTCGATAAAGCCAGTAGATGCGTTCACATCAGTGAAGCAATCTCTTGTAGAGGCACCTACCTGTCTTGGCATTGCCAGACGCGGGTAAGTTCTTTAGCGTTGTCTGCGATGCAATTAATCTTGAAATCGACAGCGCACTACTGCAGAAGAAGGATGACGACGGCGTTGACCGTGTCATCTAGTACCACTCCGGGATTTTGAACTAAATTACCTTGTGCATGACAAGGAGCTACTCTCGATTAAGTATGCTCTTGTCAAGCTTTGAGCGCCCCTGTTGGGCGCCAAACCGTTTGTAGTTCACATGGATCACGCGGACGCAATAAACTCACCGCACCTCACACCTAGATGGCGAGGTGGCTTACTTTCTTCTCCGAATTTGATTGTAGAATACAAGCGGGGTAAGACGAATGTCTTGGCTGAAGCGTTATCGCGCAGACCAGACTTCGAGGCAAGACACCAGGAACGTGTCTTCGTGCTTAGACACAAGCTCAGTCGTCAACACTGACAGCACCATGTGACGAGCTCTTTCGCCTCCGAGACAAAGAAAAGCTACAGCCAGGACGAACGTTGTCGCCTGCTGTTGGATCACTTATGTGGACGCAAGGCTACCCTTTCGTCGCACCTGATAGTGAAGCTAAGTTGCTGTAGCTACAGTGATGGCCTACTATGGCGTCAGCTGTCACCTTGTGATCCCTTGCGAATCTATGTCCTCCATGACACAGATCTCAAGCTGACGATTCTTCACGTGCTCCATGATGCACCATCGAGTGGGCATCTGGGCCGTGAAAAGGCATTCTTACGAGTGTCAGAGGAATTTTAGTGGCCTCATCTATATCGGTGGGTGACCAACTATATCCGGTACTGCGAACAGTATCAGCGCGTTAAGCCTGCACCGTCTAGCAATGCGCCATTGAAGCCGCTGCTGATACTAACTGATTGTTTGAAATCGGACTACATGTTTGGCATGCCGCCTGACCACAAGGCTATTACGGGGATCGTTGTCTTTGTAGACAGACTGAGCAAGACGGTGCATGTAGCACCAAGATTTCAGGCAAGGAAGCAGCTATCTTGTTCCTGGATCACGTGTATCGACTACACGGGATGCCCGAGTCCATACCGAGATTCGCGTTTTACGTCGAGCCAATCGATTCGTGGCGGATGTATTGCGCGCGATAGCGACTCCAAATGAATGAAGCAAGCAACATGTGTGGAGCTCGCTCTTAATAACAGTGTCAATGCCAGTACGGTAAGACACCGTTTTATATATACGGACTCCACCATCCTCGGTCGCCAGTCTCGTCTGTGCGCAGCCCAAGTCGTAGTGGGGGAAGGCCCCTCACTACGCTTGGAGCGAATGCGAAAGAGGGCCTAAGCTGTAGCGACGGTGAACCATATATCGTTATCCGCAGCGTCAACCCATGACCGACCTCTTGGTGATGTCATTGGCGAGCTGAGTGCTAAGAGCGCAAGCGAAGCTCAACGCTTTGTGGCTAAGCGATCAGTCATCACACGTAAAAGTCCGTGATGCGATGACAAGCGCACAGGACAAGCAAAACAATATGCGGACCAGCATGGTCGCAAAAACAATGAACGCTTTAGTGTGGGGCACAAGTCCTATGAAGTACTGCTGCTCTACCTAAGAATGCAGTTTCCATACTACCTGGTAGTACGAATAAGCTACTGCCTCGATTCATTGGGCCATTTACGGTGGTCGAAGAGGTTGGACACCTAAAGTATAGGCTCACCCTCCCGCCATATATGAAAACGCACCCCGTATTTTACGTGGGTCGTCTACGCGATATGTGGATCCACAAGAGATCACATAGCCGCACCGGTCTACCGTGACCGATGGTGACGCCGACAGTGAGTCGAGCGTCGTTGCCGCGGAGGCGATGAGGAAGACGAATAGCTTCCAGGCGTCGAGTGACCTCCGCTTGGCAAAGGACTTGGAGAGCGAGGACTCCGCTTGCATACAAGTACCTGTATTGCTGCCAATTAATAGAGTCTCCGCAACAGATCGGGGGAGCATGTTGACATTGGCATCACAATACTAAGACCGTCGTAATAACCATGCATATCGTGAGAAGTGCGAGCCTAGTGTTCGGAACACGATCGTAATGGCCATATTTACGCATGTCGTCTTGCTCAAGTACACGACATTCTTCGTCTAGGCTTAAGCTTGTAGGCGAGTCAGTTTGCCGTCAAGTCGATATCGTTCCCGCAACGCAGACATTTTCAGTTGTGGCACTAAGGTAGCGTCGCATTGTCGTCGTATACTTTATGGATCAAATGTATCAGGCCAAGAAGAAACCTATTGAGTTCAATACTTCTTACAATTCTGAGCACTACGCTTTTATCACTAAAAATACTGGAAATCCTGTACATGCATCATCTATTGAGGCAAATTACCCATACTTGTTAGAACGTTATCGGTACGCGCAACTTCATTTTGAGCCGGTTTTCCACCTAGCTAATACCACGTGTGTGAGCTGAATTGGCCAAGACAAGAAGTACACACCTACTTTTTCGGCAGTCAAAATGTTGGTTTTGCTCTTGTGTTGAAATAGCCCTGCAAAGTTTTAAGAGTACGGTAGACTCGATGATTCACCAAGCCGACCTGGAGGCACTCGGTGTTTTGAAGTGTAGGATAGTTGACACATCTAATCTATTTGTCTTTTCGTTTCGAATGCAGATGCACTGAAGCTGTGGCGAGATTGCTTTTTGCCAACGCTTCAAGGCAGTCTTTGACACGCAGTCCGGAAAGTTATCAGTGTTTGGGTGAGTGGTGTGAGAGGGACCGACTTGTAATTTGCATAGGCCCGCAAAAGTGTACCATGTCATTTGACGTAGCAGTGATTATCATGACAACTGTGACTACGGGGCTCACTACTAGCACAGAGCTGCCGTCACTAAAATCCCAAGCTTTTGTCACATATTTTCATTGCGTACGTGATAGATTTCCTGCTAAGTAAAATACGATAATACAGTACTATATTTGGTCCTAAGTGAACGTGTCCTTATTCTATTCGACCAGAACTCTATTTTGTACCGTAAACGAAACCTGCGATGGATTTCCTACGGCAGGTCGCCGCTGATCTCCATGCGTTACGGATGGAAGCCAAGCGGAAGTACCCAGTGGTAAAAGAGGCAGTAAATCGCGCGCTGGAGGCACTACCGGTTTTACAGCAGCAGTACGCGGCGCTGCTGCGCGTGGAAGGACGTGCCCCAGGTCCAGGCCATTCGATGTTCCAGAGTGAGAGCGTCCTACGGCCTTTTTTATTGACCTGCAATCACACGAATGCATCGCACAAGATCTTAGTGCTTGCATTGGCCAGTATCCAGCGTCTCGTAAGCTGGGACGCTATTAAGCCTGCTAGTGTGGGTAGTATCCTACGAGTCCTACAGATTCAGGCCGAAAAAAACACCCATGTTGATGTGCAGGTCAAGTTACTTCAGACGTTACTTCAGTTGATGACATTGGCTTACGAGGAAACAAAAAAGGGGTCAGGAAGACCTTTGACACGGGTGAGGATACTACAGGACGGTCAGGCTCGAGGTTAGGACGGAAGGTTTTAATGTTTTTTTGTTTTTTGGATTAACTGCTTTACTAACTGGGTTTTTCGTGGCTTGTACTCGAAAAACACAGAGAATGTGTTGGTGGGGAATGAAGATATGGTGATGCAGGCTGTTTGGATCTGTTTGCATCTTCATGCTGCTAGTAGCAGTGCTAGTTCTGTCGTGGGAAATACAGCAGCCATGACAATTCGACAATTGGTGTCATTGGTATTTGGCAAAGTGGATTCAAATTCAGAGGCAAAACATGTCGGAGTGCTGTTGTTCCAGGAATTGTGTTTCATGAGTCGAGAAGAGAACGGCATGTGGTTGAAACGCACAGCGACGTCGCCAATGAGCGCTGCATTGGGTATAGAATTACTGGAGACAGTCTTGGCATCTCATTACGGGCTTTTTCGACTTGATATCGAATTCAAAGCGATGTTAAAGCAACAAATGATTCCTTTGGTGCAATTCGTACTGGAGATGGGCTGTAATGATAAGCATGGCGGGTCTGCAGGTTCAGGTATTACGGGACCGGCAAACACGTCAATCAGCAGCAGCAACACGAACGGTGCAGCGGGTCCGTTGTTCCCGCTGCTTGTTCGCGGCATGCGACTTGCGAGCACACTATTGTGCCATTTTGCTGATTGTCTTGAGACCGAGTGTGCGATGATTGTGCACGCACTACTGGAAACCATCGCCACCGGAACATACACAACTCCAGATACCTCGAAAGCAGCACCAACACCATCCAAATTACCCGACGCAAAATTGTATGCGGCGAATGCAATTGCCAATTTCAAGGACGCCAAAAACTTTTTGACCCTTTCGAGTTTATCAAACATTAGTGCTTCTAGCACAACTGGCTCTACTGGAGGAGGCATCAGTTTCGTCACATGGCCAGTTCTGCTGTCACTGGAAGTCATGAATCGTGTGTGTCTGGAGCCTGACATGATTGCTGCGATGGTGAGCTATCCTAATGAGGTCCTGGTTGCAATCACTCGCACCACGTCTTCTGTAATCATGACGTCATCTCCATTAGATTTTAGACCTCAAGGCTTGGATGCCGTTGTATCTCGCTCGGGTCTCGAGCTGCTGAACGAGCAAGAAACGCCCATGCTCCAGCAATTTTACATCGCTATCCGTGTTGCGGCTTCGTGTCAGTGCAATATGGCAGCTTCAGTTTTTGAGTTATCAAGATCGACCAACAATGAGCGAGAGTGTGAGAAGCTTGCTAAGGCATGCGTTGCAGTAGTAGCCCCTGCAGTAGTTCAGTCCATGAACTGCGTGATGCGGCACTGCCGCGAGGTGAACCTCGTCACCATGTCTCTCAAGTCATACCATGTGCTGGCTACAATTGCGTCGCGGCTTCGAGCAAACATGCAGAGCCAAACCGCAAGGGATACATGGTGTAAGCCGATGGGTGAGGTAGTTGTTACTTGCTTAGAAGCCTTATGCGGGTTCTCCTTTCCGTTGCCGGATAGTATTCGAGGAAACTCAAAGGGATCCAATTCAACGACTAGCTCCAGCGGCGGTGGATCTAGCGATCATCAAGATGAATCAGTGGCGGAAGATGGCAAAAGCTGTCTCGTGATAATTAGTTGGCGCGAGGTGCATGCGATGAAGGCACTTTTCGGTGCTGCACACGTAATGTGTGAAGAGCTTTCGCAGATCGAGTGGTGCGTGTTACTGGAGGGCTTTGAGATCGTTGTGGGTCTTACGGATCCAAAGCTGAAAAACGGGCAGCAAAAATTGCCAACTAAAAACTATCGGATCAGCGCTTTTCGAGCTGAAAACGAAGACGTGGAGCAGCAGCTGACGATGCTGAGTAATTCGATTGTGGATTTTTTTCGTAATGCGCTCAAGCTGAGCAGTGGTGCTCTGCGCAACCTGTTAGCTGCAGTTCAAAGGGTTTCGTGGGATCAAGTTGGTCTCCCAGTGCCGAACAGAGATTCCGGGTCGGCTTCTGTATTCGCTAGCATAGTGTCATCTCGCGACGACTGGACAATAGTGGATGATGGTGACGTGTCTAGTCCCGCAAGCTATCACCTTATGAGAACTTACCAGAGCTACTTGGGTGTTGGTCTCACTGGGTCAGGTACTTTCATGCCATGTTTCACTTTGCGTATGCTGACCCAGTTAGCGTCGAGTAGTAAGCGGTGCTTTGAGGAGGTTATGCGTGAACTAGTCCTTATGAGTACGTTTGCGCTTCAGGCTCCGCTAACGGCAGCCAAATTCCCCCACCTTGGCCAATTCCAGGTCTTCACGACGGACAGTATCCTGCAACTCATGCAAAATGCGCTGCAACATATCGTCAACAGTGCATCACCCACCGCGAAGCCGACAATGGAAAATCGTGATGCTGTCAGAAACGAAGAAGACCTTCCGATCCCGCATATTTTTGATCAGCAAGAACTGTTTATGCCTTTGCTGATGTTAGCACGCTCAGACATGAAAGACCGTGCATTCACTGGCATGCTTGAAATGCTCAGCACCTGTGGTCACCTTATCAGCAGTGGCTGGCCGCTGATATTAGCTGCAGTGCAGGAAGCTTGCGAGGCCGGAGACGGAAAGACGCAGGTGCTCGCTTTCAAATGTTTGCGCCTCATTGTTGACGATTTGGTCGTGTCAATTCCCAGCTGTTACCTCCCAGGTTGCATCAAGTGCGTTGGCCGTTTTGGCAGTCGTGCTAAGGATGTCAACATTAGTCTTACGGCTGTGAACGAGCTTTGGAGCGTGGCCGACGTGATCGGGAAGCGGAAGGCGCGACAAGATACCGATCTCGGTCAGCGAAAACAAAGCCAGTGGGGGTATATTTTTGCTGAATTCAGCTCCGTAGCGTCGAACGACCGAGCTGAGGTGCGGAACAGTGCGATTAACACCCTTTTTGGAACAGCAGTTACGTACGGTGCTCAATTTGAACTATGCGAGTGGCAACTCTTTATGGACTCGACGGTTCTGCCGCTTGCTGCCAAATTGTGCGAGACTCAGAAAAGGAAGAGCTCGCGCTTGCTTCAAAAGGGTGAGTCTAAGGCTTCTGCCAACTACATGCTTCATCATTCACGCGATAACGCCGAGAAGCAGTGGAACGAGTCTCGGGTGCTTATGCTGACTGGAATTAGTCGCGTGTTGGAGACCAACTGGCACTACTTGTTGCAGCACACGTCGTGGTATGCCTCCATATGGAGAGCACTACTTCAGCATGTAGCGCTGAATGCTGCTTTTGGAATGCCTAAAGAAGTCGTGCTTACGGCTGTAAAAACGCTCCAAACGCTATTACAAATCTCATCAGCAGGAGATTTTGACCACATCACACAGTCGCAGCCTGTTCGCGCTGGAGTTGGCATGCGCGTTGTCGGGGGTGCTCTCGTTTCTTCGTCGACATCGTCGTCTACCATATCAGCTTCTCCAATGCTGCGGCGTGCTACCTCCGCCCCAGTGTTTTGCGATCCTGCACTTTGGGAGGAAGCATTCTGTCAACTATTGCGCCTGTGCGACGAGAGGCAAGCTGCTGCTGAAAATGACAAATATCCTGTCCTTCCCTGGAAAGAAGATGAGGAACAGGAAATTGGGAGCGCAGTGGTGTCGGTGTTGGTGACGCTTTATACGCAAGCAAAAGAGCACGAATTTAAGGACGTGCGTAACGTGGATAAGATGCTGGATTTGTTTTCAGCACTGATCTCCCGCCATGTGCTTGATACGCCTGCAATTGGCCATGGGGCAGTCACTAAGGCGATCACTAACATCACGACAAACAGCTTACAGTCGCGGGTGCTAAATGCATTTGAAGAGTGTGGCTCATTTGCGTCTCACCGGGAAGTTCACACGAAAACGTTAGATCACCTTGTGGGGTATGTGACACAATCGTCGGCTAAGGATCTTGCTTTCTTCACCCGCCACGCACTAACTTCATTGGCGAAGCTGTATGCGAGCGTATCAAAGGAGGCGAAGGAGAAACGGTTTTTGTCGGTTCTTTTTTGCATCCAGCCATTTTTGAAGTTCGATGCGAGCTACACTACACCGGAATCAATCCCATCCCCATCTCCTGACAAGCCAATGACGACAGCGCAGAAAGCTGCGACGCAGTTGTGGAAGCACGCTTTGCGTGTCCTTTTGGTCGTTATCTCCAATGGGCTCGTGGCTGTCCGGTTGGCTAAAGCTTGCTGGAGACCTTTGCTTGAAATCATCGCAGACTTTGTCCAGCCAAGCGAGGGTAAATTTCCATCATGTGTGCAGTCAGAAGAGGATGAGGTGTTGGTGCTGAGTGTGCTAGAGTGCGCGGTGGACAGCACCATCGCACTGATTAGCGATGGCAGCGACATCAAGTCCCAAGCTGGACACCAGTACAATGCGTTTATTGGTGATTTGATAGCAGTGCTGTGCTCGGGTATGGATGCGGCGGAGCACAACAAGTCTATTATTCGATGCTATGTGCGGCAGTTGGCCACGATGTGTATCCAAACGGCAGACAAGGAGCTGGCATCGTTTGCATGTGCCCGACTTGTTGCGTGCTGCAACAAAGCCTTGGTGCGCTTTGCTGATTTAGACAGTTCTACCCTCTCGAAACCGCAGTCTCCAGACATGTCGGCTCAAGCATTGTCGTCGATTCCAGCACTTTCTGAGAGCGACATCCAGGTCGTCGCTGCCCGTGAGAGGGTGGTTGTGTTTTTGAAAAGTGCGATGGAGGTGGACTTGCAGCCGCGTAGTATATTGGAGATGTATCCAGCGCTCTGTGGTTGCATCTCGTCTTCTAATTTAAACGTGCGCCAGCTTGTGCAGCGGTTGCTGCTGAGTGGCCGACTCCACGAATTCTGCCTAGAGCTCATGGGTGATTGGGAGCGTCAGTCTCATTAGAGGTGCCAAGGCTGACAGCCAAAGAAACGTGTTCATGCTACAGTTTGTTGTGTGCGGGTAAGATTGCGAGTTACGGTGAGATCATGGTGGCTGTTTGTTTGAGCTGGAATTTTCGGTAAGCTTGTTCGAGACTTATGAAAATCGAATCCAAAGACAAACATTTTAAAACGTAGTCTACTGTACATAGGGCCAGACAAGAAGACTCTCTCACATGCAGGATTGTTTGCCACTATCCGACACTCGATCCTCCCAAGCAATGCACTTGACTCGAAACGTGATCTCTTATGACAAAAAGGGTCAAGACTTGGTGATACTCTGGCCGTTCTTCACGATTTTCGTTTGCAAGGTTGGCGACGTCACGATGACTTACCGTCGAGCCTAACTTTAAACCTGCAGCGATCGTATGACGTTCCTCATACAAGCAAACGAGAGCCCAAGTGCCGGCGAATTGCAAAACTGATGCAGTGTAGCGAGGCAAGTGACATGAGTCCGAAGTGTCGTTGTTCAATTTGTCACTTTCTACGCGTTGTTAATCTGTCTGTCTGTCTGCACTCCGTCAGTCTGTCTGCAATGAGAGTAAGAGACCGTCGGTTATAGCTAGTTATCACTACTAAAATGTCTGGTACTCGTTTCATCTACCATGACACAATCTTCTTACGCCTCGCTTTCTCATTCTGCTGGCTCAACACTCCGGGCTTTACGGCGGGGCACTCCTACAAGGCCCGTGGATCAGTCCGTTGACCAAGTCCGGGGTTGCGTTGTGTGCACTCTAAGGCTGGGCTGCTCTCGCTTTCGAAGCAATCTGATTCAGGGGACAGCGGACGCTCGATTAGCGAGTCCTGTTACCACTGCGGTAGTACCAGCAAGCCATCATGACGTTATCCCTGGCCTTCATCTCGTAATCGACTACGTGTGCCATTATTGCAAGTCTCTATACTCCTGACGATGATCTGCATGACCGGCATTACAAAAGCGACAGATGGTGCTGGATTGCAAAATGCCGGAGAAACCGAAACTGCACCGGTGTTTTGTATTACACAACTCTAACAGCTTTCATCTAGCTCTTCAGCAAACTTCTCCATTACACGCGCCACACCTTCGACGAGAGTAGCTACGAACGCGTACTGGGATTCCGATACCTCGCAAGTTGTGCCAGTGTTGGCACAGCAGAACGTCCCGACGGCAAATGAACGTCGACCACCGCCGTACATGATCATTATTGGAAAGCCGAAATAAAAACGGATGCCGTTACGCACAATGTCCATCGCATGAAAGCGTATGTCAGCTTCGGGGAAGCGAACAAGAAGTGGTGCTTCAGTCATGAGGGTGTGAGAACACATAGATTGGTCACGAGCAAGCTGGAACCCTTGCAAAACAGGATTCGTGGACGCTACCACGTGCGACGCGTTGGGTCCGATAATGGTAACCATCGCATCATCACATTTGAGTGCCCCACGAGCGAGATCGCACAGTAACTGCAGGTCCGGAAGACCCATGATACACGAAATAATGTTAGGATGACTGTCAATCCATTCCAGTCGGTGGGCTTCATCAGCTGGTACGGGATGGCGCGCCAGATTGCTGACCACTTCACCGTTTTTGAATCTTTCCGTGTCTTCAGCATCTTCAGTATCCTTGGCATCTTCCGTAGCATTGCCATCGCATAGATCGGCATACTGCAGCACATATTGACGTCCTGAGGCACCTGCTACCGGGGGAACGCCACTAGCTTCTGGACTCGATGAACCGTAAAAAATGACTTTGGAACCTTGCTTCGTCTTTGGTTTAGGTATTTCTTCCAAAAATCCTTGTTTCTTCGCCAAGTGGGCCAAGCTCTCGGCCAACTCGGCCGAGTCAGCACGAAATTTGCTGGGTTCTCTTTCCTGTTTCGGACTAAGGAGGTGCTTGATAACTCGGATGACTACAGGCTTTTCTTCTTGAGAAGCGTTCCCAAGCGTTTGGCAAAGTGCACGTGCGATCGTCGCGCTGACCGGCTCCGTATCAGGACTATCAGGCTGGACAGACAAAGGCGACAAACTGCCATTTAAAGCACAGTAGCTGTCATAGTCAGCGTCATCTACACGCTGCATGCAGTGTTCGCAAAGATGCACGGCTTGGCTGTGCTTGACGCCGGTTGTTAAAGGCTCAAACGTTTTACTCGACATGGAGCCCGTGCCGACCGTGCACACACAACGAGCACAGACAAGAAACCCGCACAATTGGCAGCGCTTGGAACCCCGCGACAACGTTTTTCCCTTTGATGCGCTGAAGATGTTCCTCATAACACTGACGCGGCGCGTGCAGCATGCGCAACGAGAGTTACTGGGCTGCACCTTTTGCAAATCGGCAAATACTTGTGCGTCGAGTCGACGTCGACGCACTGCAACCGGAAGCTGCTTCGGTACTTGCGCAAGCTGCACGACCCGTGCTAGCACAGCTTTATTCGACGCATCGTCGGCTTTTTTGCAATTCCGCGCTAAGTTGAGCCGCCAAAAGCGTGAGGGTCTGCTTGAACCGATAGTCGCAACATGTGCACAAAAAGTAACCCGAACAGCTCGCCTCGTTCTTCCCCCCTTCATAATCCTGCCTGGTTCAGCAGTGACGAGAAAGAGAATAGAGAGGCCCCGGATGTTAATCACACTGGCAGATTGAGCCTTGCCATTGAACACGTCATCCGGATCCAGCGACGCATGTTCGACCGTGAATCCCTCAACTTGATTGTTACCGAGAGTTTCGAGCGTCTTGACAGCACTGACGTAACACCATTGCTCATTGCGTGCCAGCATGTGGCGTTTCAAAAACGTTGCTGTCCGGACCGTCACATTGTACGTCTTGATCTCCTCGGCATGGTGCACGATAGCTCCATAGATAAAGTCCTGACCGACAAGTTCTCGCATCACGCAGGCATAGCGATCGTTCGTGGGTGACGCCAATAGGCCGCGCATCTCTTCAAGTGAACACTCAATGACACTTGTTGAAGTAACGACAGCGCCGTCCATGGAACACTCCGTCGTAACGCCGGTAGCTACCAAACGTCGATATTGCAGCGCTTTCAGGTCAATTTGAGCTGCAGCTTGAGCAGCCACTTCGGCCAGACGTCGGTCACTGGGGCGCACGTAGCGACGCTGTGGACCATCATCGTCACCGATCATTGTTTACAATTCAATTGGTTCTTGTTCTCTCGCAGGTCGATTGCGTTGTGCCTTGACAGTCAACTTGATCCTACCCGACGGTGTTGTCTTCCAGTTGATAGAAGAAAACAGCAGTTAGACTTTAAGAGACCGTCGCGATGGGAAGCGAACGCAGGCAGTCCAATTAGGAACACACAATGGCACGATAGCATCTCGAACTTGGGCTCATGAGCAGCAAGAGTTGATGCGGGCCATTCAAAAGTGACTAACAAACGTCACAAATACGACATGGTAATGGTCTGAGAGGAACGTATTGTCGTAGTACTAGGCGTCACTTCGAAACGATTTCATGTTGACAGGTAGAAAATTCAGTGGATCATCTTTGGACGACCCAGTGTTGTTGGGTTGACGAGCGCAATACGAAAGTTTGAGGCGTTTCGTTGTATGTGCCTGTTTGGCCAGGTTTGAATCGATTTAACAAAGAGATGGCCACGATAGTTGGCCATGTTGAGCACACAATCTCTTGATCGTTTTTTTGTTGCAATGCAGGTCTTTGTGTGCGTCATGACTCCGGCAAGTTTCCGTCTTGATCCCCGTTTGTCCTAACCATGTAGACCAACGGGTATAACTAAACGCCGTAGCACATGACAAAGTCTCGGTAGATGGTATGCCTGTACGTCTCTTTTCATACCGACAATTGATGATGTAGATTCTCGCGGACTGGCGATCACTGGATAGCTGTTCTTTCTGGTTACGGCAGGAAAACTTCTTGATCTCTCGGTGTCAATTCAAGACGAATGGGACCGTCGGTCTGACGCAATGAGGATACAAGATTTGTAAACACCATTTTGCTAGTCATGCCTATCCAAGTCTATTTCTTGCGCGTTACTGTACACAGCGCTTGGTCGTGCTTAGGTGTGTTCTACGCTGAATAAAAAATGCAGAATGAATGGAACGGCTATCCCTACGAGGAGTGCTACTAACAATGAAAGAAGCGACTATGATCGCGGAGCCGGACAAACATGCACCAAATTTCATAGCTCGTCTGTGTCGGTTAGCAGCGTGGAGATTGCGCCGATAGGTCTAACGACGTGGACAGTTGAGTCGCTATTGTGGAGATTCCAGCAGCTCCTGTAGTCGCACAAACATTCGATCTGGACCGAGCATTCAGCGTGGTGGTAATATCTTTTTATCTCGCTTGCCTCTTGAAGCATATTGAACGGGGTAGCCGATTCGCGGCGACAACAAGCCGTACAAACCGCTGTAGTGCGATAGGTTGTCGTATCAAATTCAAGCCAACCCAGGAGAGATTCCAAACGACATGAAGCCATGTCATCCTGGAGGCCGAAGGGCTCGCTAGAGGGTGAGCCGGCTGAACTGTTTAGTATACAGGTAATCAAGGAAGATTAGCCAGCAGTGGTAAAATGCAGCCCGAGTCGGACACTACAATCTGATTGTGTCATTCGTACTCACAAGCCATTGCTTGTTCCTGCAATGCGTCAACCACTGCCTGCTCTACAGGGCTAAAGTCTCCATCAGCTCGGTTCAAATTCATCTTGCGGTGCAGTCGCACGTTCGGGTTGCATATGATGCGCACAGACTCTACTCCCTTCTGACCCAGGTTCTTGCTTCGAGCATGCAGCAAGAAAGGATGCACCAGCATCACGTCACCGGCCTTGCCATTCACCTCTACAACCTCTTGGCGCTGAAACTGTCGGGCCTGATAGCTGACAGCACCACCTTTCATCCCACGCGGCTCATTCTTCTTCAGCATCCTTGCAATCCGCTTGTGCGACCCCACAGACAGCGCTGTGCCTCCTTCACCCGGTCCGATATCGGAGAAGAGGAAAATCGCCAGCAGCCCAGACTCCTGACTGTCCACATGATGCTGGTACGCCGCACCATCCACGTGCCACTTGCCGACAGCTTCCCACGGCGGCTCTGCCTGGCCCGGGAATGTGATCATCCACCATCCAAGGCCAAAGTCTTCCCACTTGTTGATGCCGCAGAGCTGATCTATTGCTTGTTTGAGACGTAGAGTTACCACGTCGTCCCACACGATATTGTCCTCCGCCGTGTAGAGCTCTGCTTGTAACCAAATAATACATAAACAATGAGCATGTTGTTTTCTCTATTGCTGCGTCGTTTGAATTGCCACCCATGACCTGGTACACCGTGTCTCTCTACCCACGTAGACGAGTCTTTCGTGATGCCATCCTGAGCCAGTCGTTGCCAAATGAATTCCCGACACTTTTGAGCCGTAGATGACGAAAAGGCTCCAGAAAGCAGTACAAATCCATCGCGTATGAACGCTTCGATGGCTTGTTGGTCGAACGGGGATGGATTGCTTATCGTGCGTTGTTTCTTACCAATTGGTTCAGTGCTGACCGCACTTGCTCGCTTCATTTCTAGCCCTGAGTTTAAAAACGGAAGAAAAAGCTCAAAGAAAAACTGAGATAGCTCGAAGACTAACGTTGGTCCTCGTTGACTTTGTTGAGAAAGTGAACGCCACGCTGGGCTATCGTCTGTCATGCATGCATTCGTGCTTTTGTTCTATTACCCAATTGCTTGAGATTCTATCGCGATTGTCTTGAAATCACGTTTCAACCTTTCGCTTCTTCTTGGTCCGGCCGGGTGTGGCAGCAATCTGCTGAACGAAACCAGTTCGCTCCTCATCAATTGTTCGCTTTAAATACTTGAGACCGGCCAAGTTGAAGCCAATACGGCTCTTACTGTCCACAAGTTGCGAGCGCAATCGCTGCCACAGCAGCTCAAGCTCATTGAAAAGACCCACACGCGCACAAATGGCCGAGTTGTGAAGTCTGAGCAGAAACAGCAAAATGCGACAGCAGAATTCCAGCTCTAAATGACTCGAGATCAGCTGCAGTAGCAACCGGATCAGGCGTTCCACATAGTCGAACGGCAACACGATAAGTGCCTCTTCCATGTCATGCGGTCGGATCCGACGCAGCGTGTGGAGCACGTACTTGAGCGGCGAGTAGCCCAGCAGCAGCATGTTAGGCGGACGCAATGCTTTTTTAAGCTTACCAGTTTCGTCCTTATCAGCATCATTCTCTTCTTCAGCCCCAGGCAAAGCATTGGCCATCGCCTCCTCAGCAGCTCTCTTTTTCTCCTGCTTGTGCTTTTTTAGAGTGACCGCAGCTTCCTTTATTTTCTTCTTCTGTACTCTCTCAAAGTCTGCAATAGCTTGCAGCTCGGTTTCAGCCAGATCAATGGCCTCCATCAGACTCTCACCAGCACGAACCGACTCAATAGTTCGTTTAGCTGCCGAAGCTGAATTGTCCTTGCTACCTTCGTCACCTTCACCCTTCTCCTTGCCTAGAGCAGGTCCCTTGTTGTTGCTGTTGTTGCTCAGCTCGTCTTCAAAGAGCTGCTCCATCTCTTTCTCTCTTTCTTCCTCAATGAAAACTTGGTCCTCCGTGCGGACGTACTTGCACAGCGAGCGGTCCTGCGAACAACTCACTACGAAGCTACCATCGCCACTTACTGCGAGTCCCCACACTTCGCCAAAGTGCTGATGATCAAGCTTGAGAATCCGCTCAAAGTGATCGCCGTCCCAATAGCAAACTGACTTGTCTTTCGATGCAGTGAAGAAGTAGTGCGTCTTACGCACGAAACGCACGCACATAATGCTGTCCTGGTGTGCAAAGATCGACTTGTGACAATCACCGAAATCAAGTCCCCACAGCTTCACATTCTTATCAGCAGATGCCGTCACCAGCATGGCATCGTCTGAAGAAATATCCATCGACATTACTGGCAGCTTGTGGCCATACAGGCTCACAAAGAACTTCAGCGAGTCATCATGGAACACCTTCACCGTACAGTCTAACAAAGCCACCGCAACTACTACCTTTTTGGCGTCTTTCGTGTTGCTAAAACGGACACACAATACATCATCGGACATTTTGAGCATACGGGCATGCGAAAGACCCATACGCAGCCCGCTGTTCGGCTCCGCATCATCAGGGAGGTGCATCTCAAAGTCCCAGAAGTTCACGTGCTGGTCAGCACCGCCCGTAACAATTCCACGTCCGTCAGGACGCACGTCGATGGACCACACAGCGCCACCGTTGTGAGCCTCCTCGTCCTTCCAGATACACTCGCCTGAGTTCAGGTCAAAGAGAAGCAAATGACCAAGCTTCGTACCCACAACAACGTGCATATTACCTGGTGCAAACACTGCCGACAGTGCAAGCGACAGACTATCGCTCAACGTGCGAATACACTGCAGTGAGCGAGCGTTCCAGATCTTCACAGAAGAACCCGACAATGACAAGATAAGCTGGTCGTCCGAACTGACAGCCACTTGACGCACATCTGATCGGTGTCCACTCAACAAAAGTACGTGAGACTTTCCGTATCTGCCCTCGAGCGTTGTCACACTTGGTGACAATGTGTACGTCTCAATGCAGTTGTTCTGCAGTCCAAGCATCAACGACGTGGTTCCGTCCTTCGCCGCGTACGGAGAAAAAGCAAACGATTTTACACGGTGAGACGATCGCACCACACACAGCAGCTCAAGTTCGTCCGTAGCCAAATTGTCAGCTGCGTCCTCTTCCACCGCTTCCGACACCTCAGGAATCCTAAACTTCTTGCTGCTTCCTGCTCCCTCAATCTGCTGTTGTCGCTTTTTACTCTTCTCCCGTTGTCGCTTCTCACGACGTTGGCGTTTCTTCTTAATCTCGTCCGCTGAACGAACGCGGTAGATTTCCACCGTCTTACCTGCATTCTGCACACCCACCAGGTCTCCTTTAAGACTATAAGCCACTCTGGCCACTCGTTCATTGCTCTGTCTGTAAATAGAGCCTAGAAGTTTCACCGTCTCTCCTTCTTCTCCATCCTTGTGTTGTACACTCCACACACGTAATTGATTGTCCGACGCGCCCGTCAACAGCCGGTCTCCCTTCCGATTGACTGCCAGTGACCACACCTCGTTCCTATGACTGACACACGTCTGCATGCAATGCTGGGTTTCTAGATCCCACACTTTCACAAGCGTGTCCTTGGAACTTGAAGCCAAGGTCCGAGGAGTCAAGAATGTCAGCGCTGTCACTGCATCTTTATGTCCTTTGAGTCGAAAAAGCCCCGTCTGGCTCACCAAGTCCCATACAATCACGTCCGTGTCACGTGAGCCGGATGCCAGCTCAGCGCCGTCTGCACGGTATGTCAGTGTCTCGACTGCCCCTTTGTGACCATCTAGCGTCACCACCAGCGCCCCGTTGGCCAGTTTAAACACACACACAGCTCCTATCGAGTATCCGCACGCCACGTTGTTGCCGTCAGGGCTCAAAGCCAGCGCTGTCACTTGACCGCAGCCATTCTCCGGTGCTAGGAGATCACGCACTTTGTTGCCCTGACGGACGTTCCATACAGCCACGTCTTGCAAGGCTGGAGCAATGGCAAAGCGACCACTAGCATCGTAAATAACATTACCTTCTATAGAAGCAATTACGCCAAAGGAACATGAACGTTCATAGCGTAAATATGACTTGACCATCGGATGGATACACGTCTGCTTGGATTCTGCAACATTTGGTTGGTGAGGAGCGACGAGGTGGTGTGAACTACACTAATCTATGTTTGTTTGAAAAAGTATTGGACAGGCCGTAATCATATCACACGTCGCAGACTGCACGTTTTACGTTCAAGTGTAGCAGCAACGGTGTTTTTACTACCATATGAGAGTAAATGTTGTACTCACTCGTGATGCATATTGTACGACAACGACAAGGTGAGTTCACAAAAGCTGCAACACGGTTAACATGCAAAAGCTTGATCGGGCACTCGTACTGAATGAAATAAATGAGAATCGATGTCTACTTTACTCCATCTAGCTAGTTCATAACGAAGCAACTGTCTTGGAACCCGATGGCATCAATGCCTGCTTTCCCTTGATTTGCAACACCTTGGAGGCCGTCTCGGCAAATCTCTTCATGGACGAG
The DNA here is from genome assembly GCA_011800735.1 of Peronospora destructor. NCBI lineage: Eukaryota > Oomycota > Peronosporomycetes > Peronosporales > Peronosporaceae > Peronospora > Peronospora destructor. The sequence continues at coordinate 114,010 of WBRY01000018.1, read as the reverse complement.
TACTGGGATGCCGATACCTCATGAGAGGTGGTGTCCAAGCAGCATACCGAGCCCACTACTTGATCGTTTACGTCCTTAAGTGGAAAGCCGAAATAGAATTTCAAGTCGTTCGCAAAAAGCGGCGGCAAATTTTGAAACCGAACGTCAGATTCGGGGTGTGGAATCAACATAGGCTCGTCGTTCATGATCGTGTGTTGACAGAAAGAGTGATTGCGTGGCATGTGCACCTGCCGGAACGATACCGTATTGGCTGCCAATATGTGTTGCTCGTCCTTGCTGACCAAGGTCACCAAGCCCAGGGAGCACTTCATTTCGCGCGCCACGAGTTCACAAATCCAATCGAGCTCGTCTGTATCCGTGATCTTGGAAAACCCTCCATTCTCAATTGCAGTGAGACGCATCTGCTCGTTCTTTGGCATAGGTGGCTTACTCAAACTTTCTGCGTCAGGTGCCATATTGAGCGGATAGTTGCGGCCATTTACATTTGCAAGCACACACTTCTCTGCCGAAAGCACCTCGACGCACAGCATTCCATTGTCCAGCGCATCGGTGTATTTCTTGGCGTCATCGTCTGTTAGACGCATAGATGACGACACAGATGAACGAGTATCAGCCTCTTTTTCCTGGTTTATCAAGTGGCGAATGACAGACAAAATGGTCTGCCGCTTGTTGCCCGAGGTGTTCTGAAGAGCGTTATGCAAAAAGTTGGTCAAAGCCTTTCCAGGAGGGTCGGCCGACGGCAATTTAGGTTGATCCGGAAGGATCTCTGCCCGTCCATGGAAACGTTGATCCACACAAGAGTAATCTCCATTGTTCACAAACTCGAGACAGCGTGTGCAAGCACGCACAGAGGAAACACGACCATCACGGGTCTCCATCGAGTGGATGCTCCAACATTGATGGCAGATAATGTATCCGCACACATGGCAGCGCTTCTTTCGTGAGAGTAAGCGCAGCGACTTCGCACAACAAGTGCAACGAGTGTTCGTCGCTTCAAACGAAGAAAAGTTAGCAAGCGATTGGATGCCAAAGCGCCGGCGGCGAACAACATCAGGAAGCCGACTCGCACCCTCGGCAAGGCGCATAAGACGCTTTTGGCGCTTTTTGGAACGTGCAAGGTTTTTGTCGTGACTGCCTTCACTGCCATCGCTCTGGCTCACGAATGAGGCAGTCTGGTCGAACTGAAGCTGTCTCTCATTGAGTTTAGCCTGAGCAAAAAACACAACGCGCACCAAATTGCTTGAAGGGATCTTTTCAATCATATATGCTGCTGTCAGGTCCGGTAACTCGTCAACACGATCAGCCTTCATCTTGCCAGCCAGCAAGTCCGTCTCGGGCACCGAAGCAAGAGTCACCGTAAAGGCGTCGGCATTACTCTTCTTTTCATAGTACTCAAGGAAGCACCACTGCTCGTGGTTCTTAAACATGCGCGAGCGCTCAAAGGCACTCGTCTTTACGGTCAGCTTTGATGTCATATCCGATTTCAGTGCAGAGGTAGATGGTGACCCCAGTGACGGGTCCACCACATGAACGACAGCACCGTGGATGTAGTCCTTGTACACACTTCGCATCACCATGTCGTGATCAGCATCGGTTGTGGTGCAAAGGATGTGCGACAGCTCGTTTAGACTTGCCTTCATCTCCCCAGTAGCTAGCACCTCCTGCGCTGACTCAAGTCCGTCCCCGTGCGAAAAGGCTGTGAATTCGTTGCCTATGGTCTTCCACTTCCAGTTGCTCAGAGATGCCTGACGATTCGTGAGGCGGCAAAAATCCGTCTTGTCGGTTGCTTCACGGGCCAATTGTAAAAGTTGCTTGTCTCCGAGTCGTAAACGCGACGGGTTTGACGGCAGGTCTTGGTCGACCTCGGAGCCGTCATTGGACATATTCTTGGTTGTTCGATCCCATGAATCGAGCTGTAAATGCTCGACGGTGAGACGCCTGATGCCGCCTTTGAAGCTTGATACGGTTGAGCGTGATCGATCCGAGAGTAAGTCGACCATGGCAAATCGGAAAATGGACGTTTGGATTGCCAGTGAATATCTCCTGACACTCGCGTCGACGACAATGACTCTTAGTGGCCAACACCAGCCGGAACAAGAAGAGACCTTATGATGTGCTTATTTTTAACAGCATATGCAAAAGCCAAGACGACCGGACGAATGTTTGCTAACGATGTTCAATGGGCGTGCTTTTGGCAGTACAACTTATGTGTGGCAGTAACCTGCTTGCATTGAAGGACAAGAGTAATGTAAAGTAGAACCCCGATACCGCTTTGGGACGGCAAATCTACGCCGTGAGGCAGGCCGTTTTGCAGCAAATGTCGGTAGTTCATCATGAGCTCGCATCTGTTCATCGTGTTTCTGTATGACGAGGACGATATTTGTGACCTTATCGAGGACGTAAACCCGATTCGATAGGGGTCATTCCCCTCGTCACCGCCCAAGATGCGGGCACTGTCTGTCTTGCGTATCACTATGTTGTCAAGGGTGAACGATGCTGCATAGAAGATTCAAACGGAGTACCACAATGGATTGGAAGGCTAGATCACATGTATATGGAAGTAGAAGGGTAGATAGGTGGTGCCCTGACATGGCGCTGCTTACTCAATCATGCTGAAGCGCACCGATATCACCCTTGCTCATCCTAAGAGACACAAGAGAACGTATTGGAGTATTCTTACCCGTCGGCTATCGCTATTAACAACACCCTCCAGACGCATGCTCTAAACTCAATGAAACTTTCAGCAAGTGGAACTACCGCCCGCAACTAAACAGAGCTTTCCATTCTTTGTTTGATTGGCAACGATACTACAATTCTTTGCCGCAACAGTTGCATGCTACATCCACCTCGCCGTACTTCTCTTAGCTTTCTGCTCTGTCGGGATGCGTGAAAGCAAATTTGGATTGGGCCACGCGAGGTCGTTCCATGGCCTCACGTGGCCAAAAAGTCTGCATCCTATAGAGGAGGCGCAGCTCTCAAGATTGTTTTTGTGTGGCTACGCGAGTGACAACGCGATGCAGCTATCTACACGAGAGTGAGGTTACTTTGAATGCGCCTATATGCAATTCATTTCTATGGTCGTCCGCCCTCGCTGGTCGAGCCGCATTTCCAAGGAATGGTCATTCCACTTAGCTAATCACTTCGCGTTTGTATCCTTTTGTAGAGAAAGTAACGTATTCCTTTGTCATGCTGACGATAGGCGCAACCACGCATCGACAAGCCAAGTTGCGGCCTAGCGATTTTGCTGAGCGCACCGAGGGTAGCTGTAGAGGGATTCAAGTACGAAAAGACATATTCCTGCGCCATCCCCCCCCGTAACTGACACAGGCCTACACACGGGAACACTCCGCGACGGGCTGCGTCAGCGGCATCATAGTGGACTCAGACTCAGGTCAGCGGAACGTTATCGCCCTGGAGCACGACAGCGATGACATTTATTGGAAATTGCCGCGAACAACATCGAGGATCAGCGGACGGTTGCCGACTGCTAGAGGCTCCGAAAGGTCCAGGATGCAGGGGGCATCGTATTCTATGCGAATTCGCTCAATCGCGGGTTCCCATGGAGCGTGCCCGACACTATCGCGAACAAACACGTACTATTGGCCGTGAAGAAACAACCGTTTCGTCGGTACGAAGGTTCGGAAAGCACGCTGCCGCAAACGCTGGAGACGCTCCAGGACTTAGCACGGAGAGTGCGTGGCAGATAGCAGCTCTACAGCAGACGCCAACCAATCTCTGGGCTCATAGGAACGAGCTCCACCGCGTACCAAGTTTGGGTCGTTTATTGAGTGTCAGTGAAGCAACTGAATCTCTTCCATCAGACCGAGGGCAAAGATAACAATTGCCGCAAGCTACAATGCTGCCACGGAGAGAAAGGAACACTGGAACACATTTGCTGGTCATGCCCGTGCGCGCAAGTCTGCTGGCAGAAGCTCATCTGCCGCTGGATCGGAGAACGATGGGAGCTCGGACGGCTCCAGAGCTTCCTTGCAAATAGTGCAAGCAGACGCGCGCCAGGACATCCAAGGTGGTCCAGGAACAGCTCATCAGACACCACCCAGATGAGGTGGTCGCTACGCCGCCGTGTGGTAACGCGTATGGCACATCCTGAGCATCATTTGCATCATCAGCTTGTGCATACAACGCAACCGAGCAACGTTCCAGCAAGCAGATGTGACCATCGCCGGCAGCGTTCATGAATGTTAGAAAATCAGCGTGAGACAACGACGTGCCGTAGCGAAGCGAGAGTGCCGGCGAACCGACACAAAGATACAGGAACTCGTCTAATGCTATGTCAACGTGTTGTAGTCTGACAACCCAGGAAAGTGGCTCCCTTACCTTAGGCAGGAAGTCCCCCATCGTGGGGCCAAAGTACAAGGGGGAGGGTTTCTCCTAGCTGCGTGCGCTACAGAAGGCAGCGCAGCGCGCGATCTGAAAGAGAAACGGTTTTCAGGATTTTCTAGATTCGGGGCACGTCGACGACGGATCGAATCACTCTGCACATCGATAGCTCGTACCCTCTCAGTCTGTTTACGCATCGCCGACCCGCTTGCTGATCGTGAGCCCGGTCTCGTGAAGAGAACTTTCTCAAGATCGTGACGACCCCGTTGAGATCCAGTGCCGGTTGTTTATGTACAGTAGCACCAGACCAGATACTCTTCGTCCAGTGGTGCCTCTGGGCAAATTTGAGCATGTTTTGGACCCCGAGATCCGACTCGAAGAGCAGAGCAAGTCGACTACGAGGTGAAGGCCAGGGATAACGTCATGATGGCTCGCTGGTACTACCGCAGTGGCAACAGGACTCGCTAGTCAAGCGTCCGCTGTCCCCTGAATCAGATTGCTTCGAGAGCGAGAACAGCCCAGCCTTTCGGTTTAGAGTGCACACAACGCAACCCCGGACTTGGTCAACGGACTGATCCACGGGTCTTGTAGGAGTGCCCTGCCGTAAAGCCCGGAGTGTTAAGCCAGCAGAATGAGAAAGCGAGGCGTAAGAAGATTGTGTCATGGTAGATGAAACGAGTACCAGACATTTTAGTAGTGATAACTAGCTATAACTGACGGTCTCTTACTCTCAGAGAAGATAACTGAAAGTTGTGTGCCAAAGTAGTATACTCCCTCAACAACTTACCCGTGAAGCTCGTACGTATCTGCAACAATACTATTTCGTCCGACAAAGAACTGTTTTTTTGATGGATTGAACGTTTTATCAGCAACTAGATCACTGATATTCAACAATATTATCTTTTGTCGATGAAAGTTTTTGCAGTTAGTAAAGCTCTAAGATAATATTCACATCGGCTTTAACGTTACTTCAACGTAAGGAATTTTGGTTCTGAGACTGATAATGCTACAAAACACAAGTGGCTTACATCATTCCTGTAACGGGGTGAGCCCGTTACATAACATTGGCACTAAGCCGTCGAAAATGAACCTTCTAAAATCGATATAACACCTCTATCATAAATTCCAAAAGTCATTTACATCGCTTCCACACTACTTGCAACAGGCATCACCCATCGTAATGTCCGAACAACGTGACAACTCGATTAACTCATCCAATTGTTTACGTAATAATTGCAAGCTAAACCTGACACTCAATGAACTGTGTCTGTATGAAGTGAAGCATGATTACAATCAGAAGCTGTCGAAGAGCTTCAATGAATAACATATCACTGAAGCCCTTCCATAGCTTCTCATTGGAATCATGCTTCCACCTCATACAGACACAAAAAACGTTCCAGGATCCTCGACGTGGACAAAAGTCTTCATCACAAGCGAATCACGGTCGTACTTATTCAAATCTTTCAAACGACACACAAGACGCGACCAATGCAACTCGCATTGAATGCCTTCATCAGCACCTCGACCTACACATGCAAGCGTCAGCATACTCGCATACACACACCAGGAGCAACATGCATATAAAAGTACCTGCATTTACTACCAATTGATGGAGTCGCCGCAACAATTCCGTGCCGATTTTATCTTCGCAGAAAGAGCTGCAGTTTGTTTGAGGAAGCTGATATACCATCTTCGCCTTGACTTCTTCTTTCAATTCCCCATCAACTGACTCGCGACAATAACCACAAAACATGCGCTTCCACTCACGCCAACGATCGCGCATATGCTTCTTCTTCTGCAGGCGGCAGAAAATTCTCGAATGAAACAAGGACTTTTTCGTAGCAAATCAATATCACAGATTGGATGTGACACGATACTGCGGCCAAGATGTGGGACATCCTCTCATAATGATTGGCTGACTACCAAAAAAGACTGAGCAAACGACTTTGACGGGTAAAATGTTGTCCTGTTCACCAGATCCGTACATCAACTACGAAATAATGAATTTTGCAACAAATGCGGAAAAGACATTTCTATGCAACGGTCTATAACCGAATTATTCCATGTTAGACTGTGAGTAAGAGAAAGTCATAATATCCTGCCCCTATGTTTTTCATGGCTACTATAATGAAATGCGAGCAGATGGGAGAAACATGATGAGCTGAGATTCGATGAAACGCATGATTACGTCATGTTGCATTGGCACTTTGCCACGGACGCAAATGTCACGGTAGGACTCAAACCATGTAAGCTCAATATGTGACCCATCTCTAGGCTAAGCATCGAGTATGCTTTATGTGGCCATGCAAATATGTCGCATCGCACTATTCATTAGATCTTCCATACTAGAGAAACGCGATAAATAGGTAAGGAATCAATCGACTCTCTTCAGAGCTACCCCACAGGCCAGCAAGGTGCTCCTCTGGTATATGCGCTTGTACACGCTCAAAAGTGCGACTAGGCTACATGATGGAGGCTTGCGTGCTGGGCCTACGCGAGTAATCTGGTGCTTGCTGAGGAAGTGCAAACATTCTTTTCTGCGCGCATACAAGCACGGCCACAAAGTCACCATAGCGGGCAGTATAGGGATCCAACATAAAGCCGCCCCTTCTATTTTCCTGCATCAAAAGGTTGCGACTTGATCCATCTGCACGTATACCGTATACCGACGCTCAAAAGAATAAGTTGTACAGTTTTAACCTCAGTTTTCGTAAAAGCGATGTTAAGGCGACACCCGACGCGTGTGGAGGAGCGAGCTGACGTAGCAGCCGAGTACGAGGCTTATCTTCAGGAAAAGGAGCAAAAGTCCAAGATTAGGAGCAGTACCAGTTCACAGCAGCCAACAGCTTCTTTCGGTACTGCGACTGACTCGATGGCCGCGAGACAGGATGCTCGACGACAGGACGTCCGTTCTCGAATCGGACTGAACAGCACCAAATAAGGACGCAGTAAAACCTCCTAGAAATAAACAGTAAAAACATTAAAACTTTGCCATTGTAATAGCTCCCAAAACTTTTCGGTACGTGCATATCATCTTCAGAAACCTCTCATTTTCCATTTCTTGTCTCTCTTTGTACGTCAAAAACACTCCTAGTAACGAACTGACGCGTCACGCAGAACCTCCAATTGGTCATGGTATGGTACGGCCCGTCGTCACTGCTGCCAACGGCACATCGTCGCTCACGGAACGCCAGCACCGGCAGCTTTCCCGAAACTTACTTCAAGACGTCCGTCTCGTCTCCCACACGCTTTAAAGAGCGTGAAAAGGCCGTGCGTCTCCGGCCGCTGTTGGCACGTGAGCGGACGCTCCGTCGCACTCCTTTTCTACTGGGACTCTTGACTTTTGGCTTTATTCTCGGGTATTACGCACAGCTGGTGGTCTTCTTTTGTCATGTACGACTGGGGTTTACAGCTGAAGTGCTTCGGACGTCCGAGGTGGGACTTGTCGAGAAGTTGACAGCTTCACTCATTCAAGACACGCAACGTGTTGTTTTTGTATGTAAAAAGACCAATTGGGACTTTATCGGCTTCATTGCCAGTCCCCATACGATCCTCTTTGCACATGATGACGTGATCGTGCCATCTCCACTTGAAAAAAGTCTCCGGATCGTCCGTCACTCGGGGGTCGACAATTACTTGAATCTCCATAATAAAACAGTGACAATCATGAGTCACGTACATACGTCAGACGCACGGAACCATTTGCTAAAGCAGGATGATGAGGCGGTTATATACTGGCCGCACTATTATCAGTGCTTGAAAAAATGCACGGACCTCCAGTCGTGTTATGCCGGAGACATGCACGTTAATATTGGAGACGTTATGAACACGAATTCGTACATGTTTGCCACGGGAGGCTCGTATTTTGTAGGGAGTGCACTATTGAAGTGCATGTTGGAGAAACCAATCTTCATTGAGCTGGACGGACTTGACTATGGTGAAGACAAGACTGTAGGTAAGATGATCCACTATAACCACTGCAAGGTGCACTACGTGAGCTGCAAGTGGTTTAACAATGAGGAGGTGTACTCGCCCAATGTACATATGAAGATGAAGAAGGGCACGTCGGCGGAAATCCGGGAAGATACGGTCTTATTAGGCAAGGACGAGCAAATTTCACAACGAGACCGTGACGATATGGTGCGTCAGCTTCAGGAGAACGGAGAGCAAATACAAGAGGATGGTGTATGAGAATACGCAATGGTTAATGACTTTGCAGACTAGATATATAGCATTTCAGACGCAATTCTGGCTGTGATGGCATTTCACGTTCGTGGAGAGGGTCATGATCGTGCTGTCGAGCACGCGCTGCTATCTGCCTGATGATCTAGCACAAAGCGATGCTGCACAGCAGGGAGTGTGTTTTGAGCATCAAATTTCAGGTGAGGACGATTAACAACGGTGGAAATGCGTCGCTGACTTTGACTTGTCCGTACTGCATTGGTCAAAACTGAAAGAGGAGTTGCACGACGAGTTTTCCTTCGCTCATGGTACAATACGTGCTCACAAGATGCCAGACGTCCGTCTCATAAAGCGAAATACTAGTGTGAATATAATGGTATATGTCTGGATGACAGGATGAGGTGAACGCGAAAAAGCGGATCTGGAGCACGAGTTTTCACAACGAGTCGTCGCTCTCTTACACCGTTACTAACATTTCTGTTTGAGTTAGCGCGACGTCTTTCATGGCCCAACCATCACGTGTTCGTCTCGTCAGATTGTGACGGATGAAGATGGCCATTCGCCATGCATTTGGTCACCCTGCGGAGCTTTCTCTGGCACCATCGCTCACCCGCAATCCGGGTGATAAGATTGTTAAAACGCTAGGCTTTGCTTGTTTCTCGCCGACAGTCGGCGACTCTTGCGTATGTAAATGACGGGTTTTGGGAGCAGCTACGCGTTGGATTTGGTGCTAACGTTGAGTGCGATGAAAGTATGGTATGGACTGACAAATGCCTTAGCGAGATGTATCCTGCATCAACTCACGAAGCTGAATGAAGCGTTTGACGTCATTGGTGACATTGGCGAGGCGGTCGTCAATGTATTGTGTTGCTTCTTGACATGGACAAGTGCGTGATGGAAGATAGAACTTATACTGGCCGATTTATAACTGTGCATGAATTCTTGGATGTTCGGTGCAAAGGATATGCCAGTATTTACTTCGCCAATGTGTGCATCTAGTGGCGATACAAAGGACGCTTTTTGCACTTAGCTATGGAAGTGATATGGCTGATGAACTGAGTTTACTACTTTGTGCAGCTGAAGCTGGAGCCAACGGAGGAGACGCTATTCCTGGACTCTCCGCAAGCTTTAAGAAGAAAGATTCGGCACCCACAACCACGAAACTATGACGACTATGAAGACTATGAAGACAAGACTTCGTCGGCTTCAGGGTCTTTTGTGAAGTCAAGAGTTTACGGTGAGTGAGGCCTCTCATACAAAATTCCACCGAATGTCTGATCAATGGGATGCAGTCAGCGAAGGTGGACTGAAGTGTGGTGCTACGCATGAAAAGTTACTGAATGCCTTCCTCATCTACACCCGGCGGCCACGCGAGTTTTGAGCGTATGCTAGAGACGAATAAATATGCAGCGTTTTTGCTGAAGCCAAGAAACCGGAGACTGGCCGGCTGTCACAAAGTATTGCAGTGGCCTGTCAGCTCGACAAGCACGAACCAAGCCGCGGAAGACGCATGATATCCTTGCTGCAGTGTTGGGATTCGAGAATGAAACTACCGTAACAGGAAACCACCGGCAGTCGAAGCCGAGTCTTAGCACAGAAGCAAGGTTTTTCTTATAGCAACTGGAACAAGCGTAGAAACCAACCCCATCACTCGCCGAGCGCGCTAGAAAGAGCAGTGTCACACTGTGGCAATTGTGACTGACACAAGACAAGCCCCCTTGAGTAACTCCAAGACGACAAACTAAGCCTTCACTAAAGCCAAGGGTAATGGTTGGCCAAAACCTTCGACCGACAGCTCCTGTGACCAGAATGAACGACGTCTCGATCGAGAACGTTAAAAGCACACAGGTACTTCCTCCATACTGGCGAATAATGCTTTATCGATATTCCTCCCCTTGACAGTATTGTTTTGCGTAGCAGACTGAGCGTCCGTCGTCCGTCGTCCGTCGTCCAACGAGTGGTTGAAATCTTTACAAGTAATGATGCTGATTATGACGTGAGGAATATAAAATGTTGCTTCGTCGTACCCAAGACATTGGCACGTGGGGAAGCTATCATTGATCGTATGGGCTCGATCGCCATAGTGACAAAAAAAACGTGGCTCTGTTGTGTTTTACGTCTCGACGCACGACAGCAGATATGACAAACTAAGGGCAAATGGCATCAAGCACGGGCTTATCCTCCTCAAGTATATACTTACCGTCATTTGGACGACGAGCCGCATGATGTGGCGCTGCAGAAGCAAAGAGCTAAGTTCGTTGTTGACAAGGTCGTGCATCTCATTGCAGATGATGCGATGTAGAAATGGCCAAAGGCAACCAAGTGCGCTTAAACCTCACCATTTTCGACAGAGACATCTATTGACATTCCGCTAGGGAGAATTATGCCAGCACAGCTCAGCGCGCCCCTTCCTCCTTCGGTTGTTCGCCCCAGTATATACATTCTATTTCTATCGTTCTGTGATGCTACCCTCGATCAGTAAAGCCAGGGTGACAGCGAACCAGTAAGTGCATCAGAGCATTCAACATCAACTCCATCTCCTCCTTCGAACCCAACGTCATCGTCACTGAGTAGCCACCTCAGACCTGCATGCCTGTGCAGCTGCATGGCATCTTCGCGTGCAACAAGAACGGCAGGTATTGTCACATTCTGGCCAAGACCGCGAGCATCATCAACCAGTGCGTATTTTTGGTTGGGATATCGACTGTAAGCGGCCTTCGTGTTGATGACTACAACACCAGCAGCACCTGCATTTTGCAAGCTCAATGTCTTCTCCGCAAAACTGCACGTGCCACGTGCCACCATCACGATCTTGTCACGCACACGCTCGGAGTCTATGGAGCCGCAGGCTTCACCAAGCTCTGGCGCAAAGAGCAGCAATGGTGCCTCCATTGCTGCTGAGCTCGTGATCTGTAAACCAAACTTGGCAGGAGATGCCACCAGTGTCATCAAGTGCGTGTCGCCGAGTCGCACGGTTAACCCCACAGGGATTACTGGAGGCTTTACTAGGAATTTTCTTGCTGCCTCTAGCTGCGCATTACGCATTTGTCCCTGAAGTTTTCCATTTTCGCACTTCGGTAAGGCAAACATTGTTTTCTGCTTCTTTGTGCACCTGAAGAGGTGTGAATCCAGCATCAAAACATGGCCTTCAGTGCTGAAAACTACGTTTGATGATTTGAGAGGCTTTCTGTTCCTTCGAACGTAGGACGGCTCGTCAAACATAGTGCTTACACTGTTAGTGCGGTTTCTACAACTGCCTGAAGGCCCAAGTACATGGATTTCATCTGATATCCACGAAGTGTAGCTTCCGTTCATCGATAATGTCATCTTTTTGTGCTGCCGTACTGGTATTGCTGGTACAATCACATTCGGGTCATCGCTGAAAAGCAAGTACAGGTACTTAACAGTCTCTGAAAGGAAATAACTGTCCATGCGATCCTCGACACGAAGTGTATGGATATCTCCTACAGCCGCAAAGCCGCACGGAACTTTGGACACACGACGGATATCTTGGAGCATTTGCCGACCCATTTTGAGGTACTTGTGGTCTCGCGTGGCCTGATACAAATGATAGGTGCTCTCAATCAGTTCTGGACGAAGTGGAGACGTTCGTGCCCAGCTAATCACAGTTCCTCGGTTGCCAGGCTTTGATTTGCCACGCGGGGCCAGATCTAATAATTCAGGCATGGCTCCATACTCATCCCAGAGTTGAAACATGTGCTCGTGAGTGCGAATAGCGCCAGACACATCACCAGCAAGCACCTGTAGACCGGGCCAAAACGCTTGCAGTGCTGACACACGACGAGCACGCTCCATGTTCTTGCCTCCATTCATATCTACTTCAATGTACACATCGTCCTGATTCATGTGCGTTTCAATAGCGCGATAACTGGCATCAAACATTGTCATCCACTTGGAATCGCCACTGATAAGGTAGTATTTCAGCAAATACTCGTAGAACGAGTCCAGTCCCGCTCCAACTCCCCCGTGCGAGTGCACCCACTTGCCGGAGCTCACATCAATGGTACTCCCGAGCAAATCTAAACGGGACCGGCGTTTCCATATCGCCACGACCGCCTCTTTTGCTCTTACTTCAAACCTCTCATCACCTGTCAATCTCGACAAATATGCCATCTCTACCAACAACGACCCTGCCGCTGCAGGACATGTCACCTTTGCCGCCCAATCTTTCGATAATACACCCCGCTTTAGATTCACCCGATGTACGGGCATTCCCGTTTGTGTATTGAATGCAGGTAACAACCGACGTCCAAGATCCGCTGCTAGTCCTAATAACTCATCATGGTATTCATCTTCATCCATCATTCCAAAATAATCGGGAGACGCCAACATGTGTGCCGATACTAAGCCACCAATGACCCGAATGGTGGACTCAAACACCGATACAGTCACATCACGGTCGAAGGTCACATTGCTCGATATAAGCTTTACTGCCCGTGCAAACTCATCACGGTCTCCGAGTACTGCCAACATGTCCAAAGAGTCCACTAGAGTGAGGGAAAACCCGCCTAGAACATCGTCCAGACCGCCCCGTTCACGACGGTTCCAACGACGTCCGGTGCAGCTTAGAGGCTTGAGTTCATCCCATGGATAGGCGTGCTCCATATAATTGTGGTATCCGTGGTAGAACATATCACGTGCTTGCTGCTGCAAATGACGGCGCTCTGACACGTGCATGTGGGCGGAGCAAAGGGGTTTTAAGAGTGCAACCGACACGAAGATAAACAAGAGATGCAGGCGTATTCGATGCACTCGAAAGCGAGTCATGGATGCCGCTAGAAGTGGAGCAACTAACAAGACAAGACGACACACGCTGAACCGACGGGCTATAGCTGAAACTACCCAACGGATTATAGAGTCAGAGCCAATTAATTGTCTTGTCGTTATTGGCGCTGATTGACTCGTTAGTTGAATAGTAGACATGATGGGAATCGGGCATTGACTGGAAGATCGAAGGTTTGCTGTCAGTTGGCTTAGGAACTCTTTCTACAGCTCTTCGTGGCACTTATTGACATGTTCTTCCACTGCGTTCGAAGCCGATCAACTGATACAAGAGAAGTGCAACGCGGTTTCACATATTTCTGAAAGTAAGGTGATGACGTCTTTGAGAACTCTCCATGCCTCCTCGTCGTATCTCCAGCAAAATGACTTTGCATTATTCAGACTAGCGCAAAGCTTTCCTTGGCTGGTAAACAATAGTAGATGCTAGGATCACGCGGCCATTTGAACCGATCTTCACCTAACAACTACGTGTACATCGGTGAGGTTAGTGAACGAAAGAAGCAGCAAACGGCATCGAAATCTTAAAGGAACAATGTATTGACAACAAACGAAGCTAGCCAGAAGATCAAATCTTCGCTACTCGTTGTTTGTAAAGACCGTTACTGTTTACTGAGGTGTATGGTGGGCCTCGATGAGACTAACATACGTAGCAGCACCAACGATGCCACCGATAAACGGACCAACCACAGGGATCCAGAAGTAGCCGTCACGAAAAGTCCAGACCTTCCAGCTCCAACCAGCAAAAAACGTGAACAAACGAGGGCCAAAGTCACGGGCCGGGTTCAAAGCGTAGCCAGTGTCAAGACCGAATGCCATGCCAATGCACGTAAGCATCAATGCAACGGCACCAGGGAAACTGTAGGGGCTAGCAGGTTTGTTGAGCTGATCACTGACTGCGAAGATACCGCTAACTAGCAAAGCAGTGCCAACGATCTCATTAGCTAGAGCTGACCAGTTGGGGATTTGGGCATTGGGGTAGGTAGCGAAAATGCCTTGAGTGGTCTCACGTTTTGGGTCGTGGATGTCGAACCACGGGTAGTACACAATGAAGACAACGAAGGCGGCCATGAAGGCACCAGCAGTCTGGGCAAGGAAGTAGCCGGGCACCTTGTGCCACTCAAAACGCTTGAACAAGGCCAGTGTGAAGGTAACTGCGGGGTTCAAGTGACCACCGCTGACACCTCCGGAGAAATGAATGCCGAATAGCAGTGCAATGCCCCAGCACAAGTTCACCGATAGGTAATGACCGGCACCTCCACCGCCGAGCACGTACTGCGCAACAGAGCCATCACCGATGAGCACGAGGATAAAGGTGCCAACGAATTCAGCGAGGTAGGCTCGGAAGTTTGGATTGCGAACGTGATAGAAGGGAAGATTGGCGTTGCTCTCCAGGTCAGCGTATTCCTTCTTGCCGGTGCCGTACTCAGTCATACTGGATCTGAGGCGAAGAGGATGTAGTAGAAGAAAAGGCTAGTGCAGTAAAAGGAAAATGACGCAATGACTGAGTTTGATGATCATAAGGAATGCCGCTTCGAGCGGACTGATTTGAAGTTTCGAACTTTAGAAATCCAGAGAGAGCTCAAAGGATGCACATCCCAAAAAAGCACGTAGGGCACCAGTAGCTGAGCTCGTTCACTTCTCGTCGTTTCGGACGATTGCACATGAGTTGGAGAATGCACATATGCCGAAATGTTTTGGCGACAAGACGGAGATTCTACTACTGCAAGCATGATACAGCAAGAAAGCTTTACTGTGACACGTTGCACATGCATGTTGTTCTAGTTTATACAGTGTTCTCGCTGGCAGATTCAAATGGACAACGCCTCAGCCTATGCCTCTTGTTCAGAAACTTGTTTTGTCGAATCCCATTTGCAACGAGCATTCACGTAATGTGCATGGGCTAGACTGGCAGCCATTATTCAGAAGACCGACCAAGCTTCAACATGCAGATGCAATTGTGACACGGGAGATTGGTGAAGCATCGCCTTGGTACATACACTACTTGAGAGAGAAACCACAGACTGTACAAAAAGAAAGACTTCAACGTTCTTTGCTCTTTTCCCGCTTTATCATGCCAGCCGATGCGAGAAGATCCGATAAATTTGCCTGGTTGGCCGTTCTCAAAAGCAGTAAAGCCTCATCTGGCTAAGAAAGATCTTCGCTTGAGGGTCAATTGATTGGTTTGTGCTGAAATGGTAGATTTGATCGCCTAGTTACTTTCATCTGTATCACACGCCACAACCCAAGGCTGCTAATCAGGATCATGTCGAAATTCAAAGATATGCCATTCCAATCTGAAACCTCATGTTTGCTTTGCCCTAAGTGTTGGCTTGGACGCAGCTGAGCGAACATTCTTGCAGACGTGCCAATATGTGGCCACTTGTGGCAGCAGAAGTGTCACCAACAGCAGAGACACTTGTGTCATGAGATGTTCCACCTTCAATAATCTCTCTCCAGGAACACCTCACTCTCACATTTTCGTTCTCCCGTGCACGTCCGCCCCATTCACCAATATCTCAAATATGTCTGAATACGGATCGCTAAAGCCTGACTATGCTGATATAGAAGGCAACCCACGTCTTCCCTTCTACACCGTTCGCAACCGCGATGTTCGGGCCTACCTCGCGGAATTTGTCGGCACCTTTATTCTCGTGCTGATCGGAGACGGTTCCGTTGCCCAATATGTTCTTGGTGGTGGTAATGCGGGCCACTACCTGTCGGTGAACCTGGCCTGGGGTATTGCACTTTTATTCGGCATCCATTTTTCTGGTGGTGTCAGCGGTGGCCACCTCAACCCGGCAGTAACACTGACCTTGGCAATGTTTGGACGCTTCGAGTGGTACAAGCTTCCTGGTTACTTTGTTGCCCAGACCCTAGGTGCCTTCGCTGCCGCGGGGGTAGTCTTTCTCGTATACTACCCGTGGTTTGACGTTCAGGACCCGCAACGCTTAACTACTCAGGGCATCTTTGCCACGTACCCCAACGAGCAGATTCCCAATTGGTGCGGTCTTGCTAACGAGATCGTAGGCACAGCTCTCCTCCTCAGCGGCATCTTCGCTGTCGGTGACCATCTCAACAAACCCGCTAGTCCCTACACGTTCCCGGCTGCTGTAGCGTTGATGTTAACTTGCGTGGGTATGGCGTTCGGCCTCGACACTGGCTACGCTCTGAACCCAGCTCGTGACTTTGGTCCTCGCCTCTTTACCTTTTTTGCTGGATGGGGCTCAAAGGTTTTCACGGCTCGCAGCTTCTACTTCTGGGTTCCAATCGTTGGTCCGTTTGTCGGAGGGATGCTTGGTGCTGGTATGTACGTTGGCCTCATTGAGAACTTTCACCCACACGAGTAGACTAGTGGATTGTACATCAAGAGCTTCCGATAGAAGAGGTTTATGATATCAATGTCCGTGTCAAATCCGTTCTTTTCTTAATGCATTGATGTTTTCCTGGTGATCTAGCTAATTGACGGAGAACTAGCCCACACTGGTTCATCCACAAACGATGGAATGCAAGTTTTAAAGTCATATTTGAATAAGTAAATGCTCGAAGAACGAAGCCGTTTCAAAGAAGGTGATAGATCTCTTCCATCACTTCAAGTTCATTAAGCATTAGCTGGATGTACTTGATGCAGATTTATAGCCCAAGTCAAAAAACATGTACATCAGCGTGTCCAGCGAGCATTTCGTTGTACAGCTTCCAAAGAATACGTATGTTTCATCACTATGTTTCTATCGATATCTACGACGTTCGTCTTTAATAACTTCATTCACGTGAATGATGCCGCAACCTGATCTTCCGCGCTCTCCATCAAATCAGAGCACTCGCGCACATTTTGATCACGGTGTACTCAATCTTGCAAGCTTTATGTTCCGCAGGAGGTTCTTATCCTTGCAAGTCGATGCGGGGAGCTCGCATGTGCTTGAAAATTGGTCTATAGCCTCGGTGTGCGTTGTTTTCCGAGAGCCCCTCGACCTCTTTACGCAGCACTTCGACTTCAAGGACCCTTTGAACTTTGCAGCAATCATTTCGAAAGTTGAGCTTGTTCATGCACGAGATAACAAGCAGTAGAAACATTTTCATAAATTGCACTTCAAGAGCTCAAGACGTCGTTGTAGGTCAAGCATAATATATATGGGTCCATTGTCAATAGACAGCCTCCACTCAAAGGCGTATGCGACCAGGCAACACCCCGAATGAGACACCTCTAGTTTTTAGCTTCAACATTGTGCGTAAAACGCTGTAATTACTTTTCTGCCGCTTCTTGTACGTACGGGTACGAGCTTAATCCTATTATTACGGAGGAACTTGCCTAAAGCGATACACTTGGGACCGAAGGAAGTATCGCTTTAAAACAAGTTCTTTTGTATCAGAGCCCAAGTCCCACTCATCGAAACACATCAGTTCTTGAAAAGCTCCTTTCGACTCTTCTCCCCAATCTCTACGATGTTTCGCTTCACGCTCTTATGCTCCGCACTGATACTGACTCTTAATATTATCAATGCCGTTGTGCTACGTGTACCAATGACAAAGCGCAATGACGATGAGTTTGTGTCATCTCTCCTGCGCAACGTACAGGCGCTGCAGCATCCAGATGTCTGGAATCCTTCCGCGGACTTTGTATCACAAGTCGCTGTACAAGGCGCTGCTGATGTCATCATCCGCGATTTCCAAAACACGCAGTACTATGGCTCAATCTCAATCGGGTCACCCCCTCAACCCTTTTCTGTCATCTTTGATACAGGGTCAAGTAACTTGTGGGTCCCGAATAAGAAATTCGGGTTTCACAAGATGTACGACCACGACAAATCCAGTACGTACAAATCTAATGGTACCGACTTCAGCATCATGTACGGTAGTGGACCCGTGTCCGGTTTCTTGTCTCAGGATTCGCTGCTACTGGGCAAATTCACCGTGACTGACCAAATCTTTGCCGAGGTGAACGTCACTAAGGGCTTAGGTCCGGCCTATTATCTGGGCAAATTTGATGGCATTTTTGGTCTTGCCTTTGACTCTATCAGTGTTGACCACTTGAAGACACCGTTCCATCGGATGATCCAGATGGGGCTATTGGATGAGCCCGTGTTTGCCTTTTACCTCGGTGACCGGAAAGACGGCGAGTTGACATTTGGAGGAGTCGACAAGTCGCACTACAAGGGAGAACTGGAATATGTTGATGTGATTAGTGCCACTTACTGGTCGGTTAAGCTTGATGCGGTGGAATCAAAAGGAGAAAAGTTGACAAATGTTGACAGAGCTATCGTGGATTCTGGGACATCACTCATTGCAGGCCCCAAGGACCAAGTGGCCAAATTGGCGGCCTTAGTGGGAGCGCACAAGTTTATTCTGGGTGAGTACCTTATCTGCTGTTCAGCTGCGGCGCCAACTATTTCCTTCGTGCTTAACGGCAGGTCATACACGCTGACCAAGGACGAGTACACTATAAAGGCTGGCCCCATCTGTCTCTTTGCCTTTATGGGTATCGACATTCCGGCCCCTGCTGGACCATTGTGGATCTTGGGTGACGTTTTCATGCGCAAGCACTACACTGTCTTCGACTGGGGCACTGACTCGCGTAAGCCGCGTGTTGGCTTTGCGCTCGCTGCGTAAGTGTTTGTGTCTGAAGATGGTAGACCGCCGTTCGGTCTCTAAATAAACATGAACAACTAGTATTGCAAAAGACAGGTTGATGAAACGATGTTGAAAGGAGCTAAAGAAATGGTTTCATACAGAATGATATGAAGGCGGCGATATCTGCGTGGCTCAAATCTGTTGCAATGTTTGAAAACTGGCGCTTATGAGCTCTCTATTGCTATTGTATTGTTGTAAGGCAAGTCAAGTCTTTTGCTTCAGTGTCGTGGTAGATTCCTTACTTTCAAGGGCGATAAGCAAAGTTCAGGCTCGAAGTCATTAAAACTCAACTAATAAGGTTAGAAAGTGGATAAAATAGTGGCCAACTCGATATGGTGTTTTGCCGATATTTAATCAATCGTCACGAATGCCTTTTGCCCAGATAGTGCTGGGACCTCCTGGCTCGGGGAAAACAACATACTGTAATGGTATGCAGCAGTTTTTACAGGCGAACGACCGAGACGTGGCTGTCGTGAACATGGATCCGGCCAATGAGCAATTGCCGTTCGTAGCAGACGTGGACGTGTCCGAGATGGTTTGTCTCGAAAACGTTATGGAGGAATTGGACCTTGGCCCAAATGGCGGTCAGTTGTTTCAAGTTGAACAAACGATACAAAGCTGTGGTAGTTATGTCATTCGTATTGTACTGGAACTCGAAATGCAGGACTTGTGTACTGTATGGACTATATCGACATGAACTTTGACTGGTTGGAAGAAAAACTTTTGGCGCTCAAGAACAAGTACATACTATTTGATTTTCCAGGCCAAGTCGAGCTTTATACACATGAAAACAGTGTGCACAATATTGTACATAAACTGCAGAAACTTGGCTATCGGGTACGTGGAATTTACTATAGTAGTAGTGAAGATAGAGGAGCAATGTGACTAGTTTGTGACTTTTCTTTCCTGCAGCTCGCGGTGGTGCACCTCGTAGATGCCCATCACTGCACCGACAGCTCTAAATTTGTGTCAATGGTTATGCTGAGCTTGTCGTCAATGGTTCGACTCGGACTACCGCACATCAACGTACTCTCAAAGATCGACCTTATACAGCAGTACGGCAAACTCGGTACGTTTTCGTATCCGCTGAGAGTGCAGTGATCCTTGTTTTTGACCGACTCGGAACTTCTTTTCAAGCGTTTAACTTGGACTTCTACACGGACGTGTTGGACCTGCGGTACCTGCTGGATCGTCTGGATGAGCCTGACGATGCTGAAGATGAGGACCAGATCTCGTTAGAGCCGCGGCATACAACGATCCCAAACTCGCGACTTGCTGAGCGGTTCCGACGCATGAACGAGGCTCTGGTTGATGTTATCGAAGACTTCAGTCTAGTGAGTTTCTTGCCAATACAGATCCAAGATGCTGCGACACTACAGAAACTTGTTGCGGCTGTCGACAAAGCAAACGGCTTTGTGTTTACCGGTGTGAATTTTCAAACGGCTGTCGTCAAGGACTACGCCTTCGGGGACCAGAGCGCACCTGACGTTCAAGAGAAATACGTCAATAAGTAGCGGCAAGTCGATGCTTGCTATGCAAGCTTAAAGATCCATTGTATTGCCTACTCTCACTCCCTCTGTTTTGCTCTGCTTTTCACGCCGTGCCCTGCCTGCAAATGATGTATGTGCCTGTGGACCTTACACTCTGCATAAAAAGCTGGTAAGCTGGTACGTAAAGCATGCGTGGCTTTCGATGACGGCGGCTGCTTCTCTTTATCGCCATGCCTGGCTTAACTTTTGCTCTGATGGATTGTCCAACGGGACACGACTAAATCAACCTTAGAAGAAAATGCCACCTTCCTCTTCTTCTGCTGTCTCGTCAACGTTGCTGAGGTATTGCTCATAGGTGGAAGACGTGGGATGCAGCGAGGGCACCCCTGTCGACGACAACGAGCTCATGGACATCGAGTTGCGCACACCTCCCATGCCGCCCGAACTTCTACCAGCAATGCCACGACCTACCAAGGAAGTCGCTGTGCTCGACTGAGAGTTTCCTTCTGATGTAAGCGCTCTACCGCGCTCTGCTAAGCTCTCAAACGGCGGCGACTTCATGCCTTCAAAGCTGCCGTCGCTTACATAGCCCAAATTACCCGACTGCCGGTTTGACTCTGCCTCATTTCGTTGAAACGGTGGAAGTCCTCCGCTATACCAGAAGAACATCATGTCAGTCAAAGTATACAAGGAAACATGCCAATCAAAAACATACATACCTCGTGGAAACATTGCGATCGAAAATTCGCAAGTCGTTCATGGAGAAGTTACGCTTGGCGGCTGTAGATACCTTGGTCATTGCATGCACAATTTCCATGACTTGGTCCACATCGTCCACAAAATATTTGGCTGAGCTAGGCTTTTTGCCTACAGTCACCGTGAACATATTCGGTCGGCTCCGCACGTCCTCAAGGTACTGGAACATGAACTCATCCGATAAGTCGTCGCCCACACATAAAATGAAATCCGCATACTGGCCACTAGTAGACTCAACTGTCGACATGACACGATCCACGATCACACCCTTGTCGACACCCTCCGGACGCACTTCAAGGTAGTCTGTGCCCGTTACCACCTCCACGTGGAAGTGTTCCAACACCTGCAGAAGCTGATCATGCAACTCCTTAGCTTGCAACTGGCCGAATTCCGGGTCAGCATCACGGTACTGCCACAGCAGCGCACTGCCCTTTAGCTCAATATATGTGCCGTGCGTGCGTTGCGTATAAATATCCATGACGGCGTGCGTCACATCCTTCCACGAGTCATCAAAGTTGTCCTTCGTGCATAGCCACACGCCTTCTTCCCCTTCGCTCCCCATACTATTCAAGCTGTTTTTGCCGGACGGCGGTGTCAGACTGCTTGAAGTATTCATGCCTGTTCCCCACTTGTAGAGGTAGCCATGCTCAGCAGCGAGCCCCAAACCACGCACCGACCCTAATGTCTTCTCTAGATCCAAGCGTTCCTTGCCACTTAGCACAAATACTGTGTTACGAGGGTCAGCACACAGCAGGGCCAAGGACGCAAGGAGGTCAGACGATGCCTTCGGAGTTTCTGCTTTCGACAAGAAAGCGTTTTGCTCACTGCCCGTGATATATTTCGAAAAGTTGTGCGTGTCAGCAGGCTCCTCCAGTGTAAGCGTGTTACCGTAGTCGAAGAAAATCACGCGGCGGAATGTCTTCCGGTAAGCCTTGGCCAAGATATCAGTTTCCAGCATCTTAAAGCCGGCGTTAAACTCGAGCATTCGAAAGCCCAGTCCGAGGCCGTAGCCTATGTACTCACCCTCTGCGGTCTGCTTCTTTGTGCGTTTTAGATCAACAAGTATACGCTCCGCCCATTTCGTTCGCGAATTTGTAATGATATACTCCACATCTTTTTGGTGGCGCGCAACCCGCTCTTCATCTGACATGGTCAGCGCCAATTCCATAGCCCGAATAATCTCCTCCCGCTTCCACGGGTTCACTCCAATGCTACCCGTGAGTACACGGCTGCTACCTGAGAACTCAGATACGATCACTATGCCAGGCGACTTGGCCAACTCATGCGCGTAGATAAACTCGAACGGGTAAAGATTAACGGCGTCCCGTACTGACGTGTTGAGCAGCACATGACCGACACGCCAAAGCGGTAGTCTAGATGCCATGTCAGTGTTTTCCACCTCCGAATATGCAAAAATTGGTTCGTTGTGCTGTACACCAAAACGGTCGTTGATACGCTTCGTATGTGCCAGGATTTCAGCACGAACACTGTCCTTCTCCGGGGTCGGATTGGAACTGTCCCATATACCAATCTGCACGAACTGCACCTTGTCCACATACTGCGGATACTGAGCTAAGAAAAGCTCAATGGCACCAAGCTTGAGTAAGATACCTTTCAGCCTCTCCACACGGTCCACGCTCACAAACACCGTACGCTTGCTGCTCTCGTACTTCTCCGCGAGTACTGGTGCTTCCTGTTCGACCTGATCGCTACAGCTAATCCGGTTCATGAACGAGGGCTCGATACCAATATGGCTTATGGTTAGCATCACCATGCGGCCATTGTACTCAACTCCAATATAACCGCCAGGTTGCGCACTGTACTTAAGTCCCAGGATGCGACGGCAGCTTGTCAGAAAATGGCGCGCATGTTCGTACAAGTGGAAACCAATGTGATCCGCAGCTAGCACACCACGTAGCAGGTCTGCACGCACTGAAAGTGTTCGGAAGATCTCCGAACTCGGGAATGGCGTATGCAAGAAGATACCAACATTGACGCAGGGCAGCCGTCGCGTTAGAAAACTTGGTGCGACCAGCAAATGAAGCCCATGAACCCACACCAGATCGCCTTCGTTGTACACCTCAATGACCTTGTTCACAAAAATACGGTTGACTGTCTTGTAGCTGGCCCAAGCGTTGCGTTGCTGACTAGGATTCCACCAGCGTGTAGGCAACGCACCGTATACATCCACGATATTGTGAAACACAGGCCAGAGGGTGCCATAGCAGAAGTTGTGGAATGTCGAGCTCAGCGGCTCGGCCAGGAAGACGGGGACGCAATGGAAGTCCTCAAGCTGTTTGGCCAGTCGTTCTTCGTCTTCCTTCGGAATAGGCTCTGCGCAGTGAACAGTTCCTACCCATGTGAGTCTCATCGAACTGACACGATCCCAATTCGCTTCACAATACGAGTCTTTCAGTAGTCCGGATGGGCAAATGAGGTTGTCATCTTCCCACTCAATGTGGTATTGACCTTCTGCGGTTCTATGCACAAGAACTGGCAGCCTGTGGACGGCGATAATAACTCCATCCGTCGCCTCCATCGACACGTTCGCACCTGTTGCTTTTGGAGACGAGGAAGCTAAATTTAATCTCGACGTGTCCTCCGAGACCGCACGCAGCTTAGCAACAGGACTGGACACGTCTTTTCCACCTCGTAATCGTGCTGATCCACACACCTTCAACGTCGAGCTAACTTTCTCTTCGTTCTTTTCTACAACAACATCTGCCAATAGTCTGTTGGGTCCTAATGGCTGTCGACTGTTATTACTGCATCGTGCGCCTCCATCTTCACTTACACTCGCACGTCGGTCCACAAACGCTTGTCCTGAACTGAGTCTCGGAATGACGCCCCAAAATGCAGGAGATGAAGGCTTCTCGTCGCCACTGGTATCATCAGTCTGGCCTGTCTTCGATGCTGCTGCATCTGTCACAATAGTTGCTGTCCCTGTCTCGTCATTATTACATAGCAATAAGCCATGTCCAGGCCAGGCATCCAGCGTGTCCTGCCTCTGTACGTAGCCCACACCGACCGTGAGCTCTCTTGTGATAGGTCCTGACTCCGTAGAGCCTTCATACCGCAGGAAGCGGCTGCCTGAGCACACAGCGTAGCGGTAGCGTACCACCGAGGCAGCAGGTGCTAGTACAGGCTCTAAATTGTACCATATTGGGTACAAATTGGGCGTCGTGACCAATTGGAGACCCCCTTCGGCCCCAGTCCCGCCCGTGTTCGGAACCACG
Organism: Peronospora destructor; assembly: GCA_011800735.1. Lineage (NCBI taxonomy): Eukaryota > Oomycota > Peronosporomycetes > Peronosporales > Peronosporaceae > Peronospora > Peronospora destructor. Next base: position 89,577 of record WBRY01000018.1, on the reverse strand, counting down.
TCTACCGAGCCGCCCAAAGTCGGCAAGTCTCCCACGAGCCATAGAGTTTGTCCATGTCCAAGTGGTGCACACACTTGAAAGTCCACTCTTGTACCAGTTGGAGGTGTAGGTAGTCCCCAACCTACAGCATGACGCAGTCGCTGTAACATCTTGGAAAGTCCTTCGTAAAATCTGATAAAATGGAATGCCAAAAACAATAAGACGGTAAAAGATAGCGGATAGAATAGATAGACAAAGTGCTAGACGTACTAAACGACTGGAACCTCGTTTATCGCTTGGAAAGGCGTTTAATTGACTGTGTACTTTAGCCGAGACTTTCCTCGGTACTCGAAAATAAATGAGAACGACACGTGCGATGGGGGGACTATGGTGCTGTCTTTGCACGACATACACTTACAGTATTAAGGTGGGACGTATCGAATAGTTTGCTACGTATCCAATATGCAATAGAGTCCACTGTGTTTCATCCGCTGAGTGAAATAGCAAGTCTAACCTGCTTCTGTAGGTAGACTTGCTTGAGTTTAGCAGAAAGTGGGATATGGCGATTGGAACAAACAAGAATCGAAAAAGATCGAGCAATTATGGTCACCGTCGACCCTGGAGACGTCAGAGCAATTGAATGCCTTAAGAGGAAGTCTGACGCACAACGTGGTCATGGACACCATCAAGTAGAGAAGGAAGCACATTCACCTTTCGATTGCAGCATATGGCTGGCTATTAGTCTGTCACATATTCCCGTCTCCACGCCGTCAGCAGCGTCGCGCTTTGCATTATGCAGAGTGACTCATTGCTTTAGATGCGACTGCAATGTTTGCTCGCTAGACACCTAGCAGCCAGTTAAAAAGCCAGTCAAGTTCATCGCCTATTCTACAGTAAGCACCTTGAGCATGTTGGTCGAGCCCGAGCGAGCTTCCACCATACCATGAAGAGCAACAACATTGTCGCCAGACTTCACCCATCCGTACTGCTTCCCCAGGTCCGTCGCGCGGTACAAAATCGAGTCCGTGCCGATCATCGAGCCCATGCAGCGAGCCCTCACGCCCTTGTAAAAGCCCTCAGCCTGGCGAGCGCTACCTGCCATGGCTGTTAGCACCAGCACTGGCATCGAAGGACGAAACTTGGACACCAAACGCGCTGTATTGCCCGATTCCGTCAGCACTACGATCATCTTCGCATTAATGTCAATAGCTGTCTTCACAGCCGACGACGCGATTGCCTCCTGCGTGGGCATAGGGCCGTACGTGTCCAACACAGCGTTGCGAAGTGATTGGTACACATCATCGTAGTGGATGGCACCCTCCGCTTGCACGCAAATTTTCGACATCATCGTCACAGCCTCCATAGCATAGTCACCATTAGCAGTTTCACCCGAAAGCATCACTGCATCTGTGCCGTCAAGCACAGCATTGGCAACATCCGTGCACTCAGCACGGGTCGGTCGAGGGGCCTTGATCATCGACTCCAGCATTTGCGTGGCAGTCACGACTGGTTTCCCAGCGATATTTGCCTTACGAATCATCATTTTCTGTGCCAAGAACACCTTTTCAGGTGGAATCTCCATGCCCAGATCACCACGGGCCACCATGATGCCATCTGTCTTGGCCAGAATCTCATCAAAGTTCTCAAGTCCTTCGTGACTCTCAATCTTGGCAATAATCTTGATACCACGACCACGAGGGCCAAGGACCTTGCGGATATTGTCAATATCCTGACCCGTGCGTACGAATGACGCAGCGATGTAGTCAACGCCGTGCATGAGGCCAAAGTTAATAAGGTCGTCCTCATCCTTCTCCGTCAATGTCGGGAGCATCACCTTGCAGCCAGGAAGGTTCATATTCTTACGCTCACCAAGCGTAGCAGTGTTATTAACACGAGTGATGATACTATCTTCCTTAATCTCCAGTACAGTAAGCACTAGTGAGCCATCAGCCACCAAGACTGAACCACCGACCGCAACAGACTGTGGAAGCTCTGGATATGAGCATGCAATCTTGGTCTCATCACCGAGAAACTCATAGTCCGTTGTAAGCTCAAGGATCGCGTCCTTTTGAATCGTTATCTTGTCCTTGTTCGCCAAAAACCCCATCCGAATCTCGGGCCCTTTCGTGTCCAACATGACAGCAACATTCTTGTGTGGACGACTCGCCAGTGCACCACGTAAACGGTTCAATGTATCAGCGTGACTGACGTGATCACCGTGCGAGAAATTGAAACGAGCGACGTTCATTCCAGCGTCAATGAGCTCTCCAATGCCTTCTTGTGACCAACAAGCAGGGCCTAACGTGCAAAAGATCTTGGTCTTACGTTCAACACCTTCAATACTGCGCATAATGCTCTCGAGCTCAACGCCCTGTTGGCTAAGACCAATGGCTCCTGACATAGTTAAGATAAGTGATAATTTCTCGGAGGGGGAGCAAGCGAGATGGAGGTTCGCAATCCTTATTGATGATGTCGCTATTTCCATATACCCTGTTTAAGTCGATTGACTGTGGTGTAGTCGATCAATGCACTTCGGGCAATAGCACACAAACCTTGATATTTTAATATCCACAAAAAATAAGGCTAGTAGTAGCTCATTAGTGTCGCCGACGCTGGCATGCGAGGAATAAGCCTCTTTTGTTTGTACATGCCCGTTCGGGGTTATAACTCCTCATTAAATGTATATATACCATCTCTTGATCCGTGTTTGTACGGATTGGAAACAGCTCACCTTTTCTTTGAAAACAAAAATCAAAAGCACACACACACGTAGCCAAAAGAGTGCAAAAGCAAAATGAAAAGCACATGCACGTTGCCAAAAGATTGCAAATCATGCGCATTTCTCAGATGTTACACTCGGCGATGGTGTTTGCGCGAATCAACTCTTTCTTTTGCCCTTGAGCTCGTTTTTCGATCAGAAAACTGCTGCTTGATCATCTTGCTCTTACACACTAGCTGGTCCACAGGTTCATGCTGTCCTGATGGGCTCGCAAACCCTTGACAAGCAATCATCCTCATCTCTTCGTCTCCCATCGCTCGTGACATAACTGCCTTGGACTAGTCCCCATGAAAATAATCATCCACCTCTTGGCGGCGCTTCAAGTCGCCATCCACAAGCGCCAATGGGTCCTGCTGAGTCTCCACTAAACTTGCCAATATATCAGCCACTTTGCAGCGACGGCCTTGTATGTATCATACCATACCGAGCTATAACAGAATGTAAACATGAGCTTCAAAGCTGGTTGTGCTTCATTATCATTCGACCCTCGCGTTGCTTTCGGTTTGCTGTCGTGTGTCTTCGATTCACTCATATTTATCCTGCTTTCACCTGATGTGCTTGACGATGCTGCTTCCATGCTATAACTCTTCTTAGATGTGTCCGACCTGTCCACCATCTTAGCCCCACTGCCGTCGTTGCTTGTGTTTTCGCCTTCAAACGTGTTTGCGCGCATAAATCGATGATGCTTGCTACCTTCTTTGCACACGTTCATATAGATACAAATCACGTCACGGATACTTTGCTTGCTCAGCGGGGTTTTGAGGTAAGAAAAATACCGGCGGGTCTTGGTAAGTACTTTTGGCTTCTCCAGACACCAACGAAAAGCAGAGTTAGCCGACTTAGAGAATCCATTTTTGTGAGAAGGCCAATTCTTCACTTGGGCCAAAATCAGCGAATCTTCGCGTCCACGTGTCATCTGTTTTCATCTCCAACTCAAGCGCTGCCTCACCGTCTCTCTTCTTCCAAAAGATTGGAATCAACAAATCAACTCCTCTTTTGTCGAGGAAATACATCCGCAGCCCGACGCCCAAGTAAATACCATAGCGTTTCCTGCGTCGGCTCCATCTTTAGCTGCAGAAAGTAGTGAATCCCATTCGTCAGCCATATCACTTCCATAGCTAAGTGCAAAAAGCGTCCTTTGTATCGCCACTAGATGCACACATTGGCGAAGTAAATACTGGCATATCCTCTGCACCGAACGATCCACAAATTCATGCACAGCTATAAATCGGCCAGTATAAATTCTATCTTCCATCGCACACTTGCTCATGGCAATAAAAATATACGACCACCTCGCCAATGTCACCAATGATGTCAAACACTTCATTCAGCTTCGTGAGCGGATGCAGGATGAATCTCGCTAACCCATACCATACTTTCATCACACCCAACGGTAGCACCGGATCCGACGCGTAGCTGCTCCCAAAACCCTCTCGCTCGTCATTTACATACGCAAAAGTCACCATAAAGTCGGCGACGGCCCAAGCGCAAATGAGTTTGTCGAATGCGGACGCAAACCCACTCGACAAAGCAAGGATGCGATGCCGAATATGTTATACTCCATGAAACTGCTTGTCGAGGATAGCATCCTCGCTTTAGCTTTCTTGCCGCACGGCTGACTAAATCATGTCGGTTTTTGAGTTCGTACCACAGTGGCCGACCCATTCGAACCAACGCGTTCCAAACGTCCTGCTCGCTCCTGGTCACAGCATCTTTGTACGCGGTATCGAAAGTACTCATTTCCTTTTTACCGTTGTTTTTCTTTGTTTATCGTCCGCCATATCATCCCGCTATACTTTTTTGAGTCCAACATTTGATCGTCTGCCATCTCATCAGCAGCCTCCGCGGCTTCAACCTTTCGTCAACGTCACGCATCGTTTCAGCCGCTCGCCGCAATAGTTTTACCACAACAGATTCCTCAAAAACAACCTTATTGATGGCGACTTTGCTACGTAAAGCCTGCCGCAACACGTGGAAACGGCTCAAGCTGTCTACCCCCACCGTATGCAGAGATCTTGCTTCATCGATCACCACCATTGTAATGGGGTATACTGATAACAATATAGTTTGCTTACACTGATGACAGTATGAGAAGGTGCCTCGATGCCTCACGCACACTGGTGCGGCAGAGGAAGCAACACAACTAAATGGACTTGTTTTGTTGGAGTAGAAAGGAGAACTATATTGAATATAGTTAGGTCTTCTTAATGTAAATCACTACTTTTACTATATGTAACTATTTATATATATGCTGGCTAACTGCCCTCCACTCTTTGCGCGCGTCCATCCTTCATTGGCCGCCGCCATGGCCTATATCAGCCAGTAAGAATGGCATCTCCAGCTTCAAGGAGAGATACAGCGACAATATTATCTCAGATATTATTGATACAGCGACAATACTTATGTTATATAACGGGGTCACCCCGTTACAACGATCACCACTTTTCCACTCGAACTGTTCAAAGTGGTCTTTTTCGTTTGACGATGCATATTGACCAGAAGACGTACGTCGTATCCTAACAAGATCAAGCCAGGGTATCGTGGAGAAAGAGGCATTAGCTCTTCTTCATATGTTGTATATTTGCTACGTCATGCTGCTCTCGCGCAAAATCAGTTTTTACCCGATATTTTACGTTGGCGTGGTGTGTGCAATCTTCTATTCTCAACGGCAGATTAGGGAAATGAACCGCATTGTTGTTGAATTGGACATTGGAGATCAGGAAATACGAGAAAGGAGAAGATACTTGGTACTCTCGCCACAACCATTACGCCTCATGAAGAAGTAGACGAGATGCTGATCGCCCCTTGAGGGACCGGGCCTACTAATGAAGGACCGAGGTCTACCCCTAGGGACCGGGCCTTCCAATGAAGGACCGTGGTCGATTCCTTTCAGTACCGTTTAACCGGTACCCTGGCAATGATCTTCCCGTTGGTCCTGCAAATTCTTCTCATCCAAGGGTCGCTTCACCTCCGTGGTCGCCTTTCTCTCCGGTACCCTTTCCCTGGTGCGCGGTCCCTTGTTCCTTCAATCCACTGGCCCCTAGGTCCAACATTTTTGAAAAGCGCTTCACCGCAGAGCTACTGATCTGGGTCAATTTGTTCACCGGATATGTGATGGCCAAGGCTAGTGCTTCACGAACGACCCAGACGGTAGCAGAGGGATACGAAGAATGTGTTTTTCGCCGTTTCGGTGCTAGTGAGGCGATCCACCACGATCGAGAACCGGGGTTTATGTCAGACTTCTTTCGGGCGTTTAGTCGCATGGTGGGCCAACGTCAGCAAGCGATTATGGCCTACCGACCTCAGGCGAACGGCACTGCAGAGAGGATGGTTCAGACCCTGACTAGGTCTATCAAGATGTATGTCTCCGACGTAGGACAGCAGGACTGGGACGAGTATGCGGAACGTTTGACGTTCGCGATGAACACTGTGCGAGACAGAGTGCGGAACGAAACACCATTTTATTTGGTCCATGATTGGGATGCTAGACCTACCCTCAAAGCTACGTTACCGGTAGTGAATACCCGACGCCGAGAGTCAGGGCCTCGAAGATGAAGGTATCGCATTCAGAGCCACTATCAGCGAGCAAGAGCACAAGTGAACGAAAATCTACGGGCAGCTAGTCAAGCCCGGGTGCAAGCACACAACGAAGGAATAGTCGACCATAAAATTCAACCAGGGACCCAAGTATGGCTTTACCTGGACCGAGTGAAAGAAGGGCACGCCAAGAAACTGGCCCACCTTTGGCATGGATCTTTCCGAGTTTTGGAGGTGGTTGGAGATCACGCGGCGCGCCTGGAAATACGAGGTACGGAGTATAGATTATTCCCGATCGTACATATTTCCAAGCTCAAGAAGGTCAAGGAGTTCCCCGATCGACCAAGTAGCACATTAGCGATGGATAGAACGGACCGGATCGACTTTGATGAATGTTTGCTACCGGAAGATAGTTGGGTACGAGAACTGGAGGAAGGTGAATATGAAGTCGAAGAAATTCTGGAACGTCGTACAGGCAAGAAGACTCGGTATGGGCGACAACAACGAGGATTTCTCGTCCGCTGGAAAGGACATGCGGATCCCTCGTGAGTAGATGAAGTGGATTTGAATTGTAGGGCCTTACTCCGAGACTTTGAGCGTAAGGAGACGAGCCAGAATCATTTCGAAGTGATGCAGAGTCATGAGAATTAGCAACGTGTGCCGAAGTCCTTGGGTAGTAGATCTTGGTCCCTCAAGAGTGAAACCTAATGTATCGAAGAAAGAAGAACTGACATGGCTACCAAAGGCAGAGGAAAGCACGACAAGAGGATGGAAATGTGGGCGAACATACAAAGTCAGCGTCAAAGAGAATGGAAGCATGTATATTCAAGTGGGGGAGACCTAAGAGGGTGGACAAAACTTGTTCTGAATGCGAGGGATCAAGGTCCCAGGATGAGGCTCCGATGACGTTCGATATTGAGTGAGCCAGGGCCACGTGGAGTCGGACACCTGAAAGGCTTCCAACAGGTCGGCTGGATCTGATCCCTCCTCACGGCCGGGAAACCAATACAACACACAGCGAAGTCGTGGAGAGGGTTGACCAGAGGCGCAAGGACGGCCGAGGTCAGCTCTTCGAGCGGTGGGTCTGGCCCGGGTGAAGACATTGCTGGAATGACATAAATTAGACGAGGGCCACCCAACACAGAGCAAGAAGAAGAACTTAACGCGGTTTACGTGGTGAAGACATGCGCGTGTTCAAACCGCTGTACGACCGAGCAAGTGCAGGGGGCGGCTGTGGTGAAGCGCTTTTCAAAAATGTTGGACCTAGGGGCCAGTGGATTGAAGGAACAAGGGACCGCGCACCAGGGAAAGGGTACCGGAGAGAAAGGCGACCACGGAGGTGAAGCGACCCTTGGATGAGAAGAATTTGCAGGACCAACGGGAAGATCATTGCCAGGGTACCGGTTAAACGGTACTGAAAGGAATCGACCACGGTCCTTCATTGGAAGGCCCGGTCCCTCATCGGTAGATCTCGGTCCCTCAGGGTCGACTGCGGTCCCTCATCGGTAGACCTCAACCTCTCAGGATCAAGCTACTCCTGGCCAGTCAGAAATAAGGAATCAGAGCGTAAGGCAAGGATAGAGTAAAGAAGTTAAAGGATAGGACTATATTAAATACTACTCAATTTGCGATCTACGTGGCACGACCTCGTCGCGCTTAAAGGAACTTGTTAAGTCTGTCCGCCTGTTCCGGGGAAGGGATACACTTTGGCCCCCCTGTTGAAGACAGTCGCGTAGCAAGACCCAAGTGCGAATAGAACCCCAGGAAGTATTTGGTGTGGGTTCGTCTCGAGTAGCACCCTTCAAAGATCCGCTATCGGAAGCGGCCTCCCCCACCTAGTGGTTAGGGAGCAAAGTAAAGGCCAGGTGGTTAACACCTGAGACAACTAAGGAAAAGGCCAGGGACGACAATTTGGCTATAAGTCCACTCTCGACCAGGTCGATCGAGTGGCCACCTACTGGCTCACCGAGTGAAGCATATCCACTCAGGGCCTCCCAGGTCTTCCTCTTTCAAGGCCAACATCTACATCCTCACACAAGTCTTCTGAAGAGTGCGACCCGCCAGCCGACGGGCACAAAAGGTGAGAAAAGGTCCATACGCGGCGCCGGGGTACCCCCTCCGTAAGTCGGCAGTCCGGCACAGTGAGTGGTTTGGGGTCTTATCACACAGTTTTAGGAACCCACTCCACCACAGTTCTGTATTTCCCTTGTGCGATTTAGGAAGAGAGGGAATGTGGTCCATTGCTATGACTTGGAAAGGAAACGTTGCTTCGATATTCCCCGGAGTCTTCCCTCGTAAGGTATATCCTCCCTTTCCAGTCTCATAATCCATGCAAAGACTCACGTATCTTTGTACACTCCGAAACACTGATAGAAACAAATTTGAATTGATGGGGGGAATCATGGTATATTGTAGCGAAGTGATATCTGTCCTTGACGTCATTCGATGACGCCAGCCCCTGCTGGACCATCACCCATGAGTTGCTAACTCCCGAGCCTCTAGGACCGATGGATTGCACTGGACCAAACCTCTCCAATGGCAATACCGCCGTATACGATGGCAAGTACGTCCGATTCCTTGGTGACCGCCTTCCAAACTCGTATGATAATGATGAAGAAAGTCAGTCTGGAGACTTTCTGATATCACCAATCTGGCTGTCACATCTCGGTCGTCTCTTTCGGCTCTCTGGCTGGGGCAGTAAACTAGTAGTCTTTCTTCACTTATCTCGTAGTTCCGGACATCTTACTGCATGATCGAGCAGATTCCACAGACAGGTCGCCCTAGTCTCCCTTCAAGTATGCCTTCAAATCTCGCACCCAGCTCTCTTCTTCTTGCGCTTCCCGGATTCGGTCCACCCGGAGTCGTTGTATCACGTCCTCTTGCATAACCTCCCCAGATATTCTCATAGGAGGCCGTGATCGGGTCACCGCGAATATCTTGACAGATGAGCTCCGGTCTTTAGGGACTAGCAACTCTGGCAACCGATTGATCGCTTCTAAACCTGGCCTCTCTCCCTTCGGTATCGACTCGATCCCCTTCTGCTGGTGTAAAGCTGTACTGGCCAACTGGTCCGCGCCCTGATTCCAGTCGCGTTTCACATGTAGGACTCCGTGAGAGGGCCACGACTGGAACTTATTCAACGCCTTTGCCCGTAACGGGGATAGGCTTGAGGCCTTACACTCGATCTTCCCGCGCGTCTGTCGTACGACCAAATTGGAGTCCCCACAGATGATCAGTCGCCGTCGCTCCAGAGGTGCTAACAGGTCAAAACCCAGCAACATACCCTCATATTCAGCCTCATTCACTGTAGACGCAGCGAGGTACTTCGAGGCAGCCTCGACTATAGTCCATGTAGGAAGTCTCCATACAATAGCGCTACAGGCCCCACCTCCTTGTTTCAAACGAGCCGACCCATCAAAACTCATTACATACAGTTCTTCGTCGGGTTCCACTGTGGCGTAGGTAGGTCGATCGTTTGTCTTGCCTGCTTCTTAGGAGCAATTGACGACAAAATCGAGTCCACACTTTCTCGAGGGGTAATACTGGCCGCCAACGCCCCCAGCACCTGATCTTCGCCTTTCTTACACTTCACGATTTCTAAAGTCCACTGGGACAAGAGGGCGGCCCAGTTTCCCAGGCGTCCTTGCAACCCGGAAGATCTGACTAACCATGCTAATGTCGAATGTCTTGTCAGGGCTTTGAGGGTCGGGTGACCAACATCGTAAAACAAGTTTCCAGTATCCGCAATAATGCTAACACTTCTTTCTCCACAGTACTGTAGTTCAGTTCATTCGCCTTGAGGGTCCGGCTTGTAAAGGTTACCGGCATAAGTAGGCCTTCATGATTTTGTACCAATGACGCCGAGATAGCCCATTCACTCGCATAGACGATAATCACTGCTTCTTTGGCCGGGTCGAAATGTCGTAGAATGGGCGCTGTAGCAATCTTATTCTTGAGCATGGCGAAAGCTACTTGAACTCGGGACGATTTCTCCTCGTCTTCCTCCTTGGTCGTCGCACTGTCATTAATCTCTGACTTGCACCGCCATGCGTGGAAATTCACTTCTCTCAATTCGTAAAGGATCGACGCGTACACGGTATAGTCCTCAATGAATCTACTATAATAGTTCAAACTTCCAAGAAATGATTGCATCGCTTTCAGTGTCGTCGGCAAGGGCAGGTCGACCAATGATTGAAGGTCCTTCGGGTGGGCCTCTAGTCTCCCTCTAGATACTCGATGTCCGAGATAGTCGACTTTCCGACATCCCCACGAGCTTTTGATCGCGCTGATCGACAAATTCCATTAGTCGCACACGTCTAACAGCCGCTCCACCTTCTTGCATAAGATATCCCACAATTCGGCGGGAATTAGAATGTCGTCTATATATGACCGTCGATCCAATATCGAGCGACCCGACTTTACATCTGGTTCCCCCATCGCAAACAGGTCTTCTGATTCATCTGAATTGGTTTCTTGAGGAATTCGTAAAAACTCATATAAAGCATTATCCAACAATCGCTGGTATATCTGAGGTGCATTCTTGAGCGCAAATGGCATCCGAAGCCATTCGAATAATCCCAGCGGGGTGACGAAGGCCGAGATCCGTCTCGCCCTTTCGGTCATATCGACGACCCAGAAACCACTCGCCATGTCAAGAGAACAATACCACAATGCTCCATCCAGGTCCTCCAATAATTCATTAATCAGAGGCATAGGGTAGACCATGAGTTGGGTTAAGTCATTCACCAACCGATAGTCGATGCACAACCTGATGTCCACTCCATTCTTCTTTACGATAATCACGATTGGGCTGGCCCATGGCGAGGTAGAGGGTTGGATAATCCTAGGGTGGTTTCCAATCTTCGATATATTTCCCATCTTCTTAGCTGGTGTACTCATCTCTTCCTTGGGCTGCTTTTCCACATACGCAAAGATGCAGCAATTAGAACGCTCGGCTCGTACCAGATTCAAACCTGGCGAGCGTCCTAATTTATCATCTTCTCGGCCTTCTCCGGCAACATTCCGGCGTGCTTAATTGGGTTGTAGCATTGCCGAATCAAATTGTAGAACTCTTCCATCTGGCACTTCCCAACTTCATGAGTCTCTCCATAGCCTCGGCACACAAACAAGCAGCGATCCGATGGGTGACCCTTCTTTCCACAGCGGTTGCAGGTCATTCGCTTCCAACATCCCAAGTCTCCATGTTTCCTGGACCCACAATGGGCACATCTCGTGTTTGGAGCGGCCGACGAAGTGCGGAGTCCCGGATCCCCTGCCTGGTGTCGATGCTGGTCGACCTCCCTGGTAGGTCGGTCCCTCGGAATCCTCATACCTGGGCTCTTCTCCGCTTCCGTTTCCATTAGATAGACTCGCCTTAAATCTCCTTCGTTGTCCGAGTTGTCCAGGCTGGAGCCTTCAGAGCTCGATTCTTCCGGGATCGTCCGAACTGCATGCACAGAGCGGCGGTTCATCTCTCTTGGTCGGTCAAGAGGAGTAGATGCCTTCTGACGAAACTTGCTTGATCCAAATAACATCTTGCCTCGTCGTGCCTTCGTTCGTTGACGCGCTCTCAGCAAGTCCTCCAGTTCTTCGCCAGACGTAGCACAGTCAACTGGTCTGCTAACTCTGGATCGTCCAAAGTTTCAATATAGTGCTCGACATGTTCGTTTAGAATCTTGGGCGGCCCGTCTTTAATCTTCAACTTCGCCCTGAGTCCAGTCACATTCAGACGGTATAGATAGTCCAACGGAGATTCATCCGACCTCTTCTTCGCATGGTAGTACTGGCGGGCAACTGGTACCCCCAAACCGCAGAACTGCATCTGGAATTCTTGTAATAGATCCTTCCAATTCCCTCGAACAGAGCGACCTAGTTGGCGATACCAGTTCTGCGCTGGTCCAGTCAACAGTCCCCAAAAACAAGACACTTTTCTCCGTCTGGCGCTTGATCTCTCGTGAATGCGGTCTTGACGGTAATCACCCAGCTGCGTGCTCGGTCCTCGTCTTGATCCCTCCCATGAAACTCTTTGAGGTCTGAGGTCGCTGAGAGTTTGATGTGGGGGACCACGTTGGGTGCCTGTCCTAATGTGGCATTAGCCATCCTTGCCAGAGTTCCTTCAAGGTCCATGTCATCTGGATCGTACTCGCATGAGCTGACCGACTCCATTTCCACGTCAGGCATCGTATGGCGTCTCGAGACTTGCACACCTGAACTCGGGCTGTTTTCAGCTGCCGTCATTTGTGCCCCCTGTCTCCCTCTGACCACTCCTCAGCTGGAGTTTGTCTGTGGTACTTGGCCCTCTTGAAGAAATTTTGCCATCGCCGCGTCGAAGTATGTCTGCAGATTGTCTACCAGGTTGGTAGGCGCTTCCCCCCCGGCATCTTCGCCACGTGGCGGGGTAAAGTCCAGTGTTCTTCCTTGCTGATTTTCTATTGGCCGAAAATTCAACCTATCAGGAGCCCGGATTTCCATTGGTTGTGTCCACGCGTCGCCGTTTCGTGAGCTCGCTGTTCCCGACCCGCGTCCCTCGCTAGGCCCTGGAGTAACGCCGCACCTGTCGGTCCCAGTGGCATCCTGCTTGCGTGGCTAGTAGCAGATGACCCTTGTGACGACTGCCCCCCCCCCCGCGACCTGAGCACATGGCGGCAGGGTTTCTCGCGGTAGATCTTGCATCGACCGTGGGTCCCAGGTCGCCTCTTGCGTTTGAGGGTGGACCTCGATGTCTTGGAGCGTCATCTGGCTATCTCTCGACGGCTCATTCACGTTAGCCGCGGGTAAGTCGCACTTTGGGAGGATATTCCGACGAGGATCCTCAAACACTTGTGGAGTTTCTCTAACGTTGTCTTGATGCTGTCGAACCCCAGGGCAAACAAGTCTTCCGGCTCAAACCTCCCCGCGACCATGCCTGCTTCTCAAAGAAGGGTTACTAGCGCGGTGATCGCGTCTGTTACCGTCCGCAGCTTTGGAAGGGTCGACGCCGGTCCACCGAGCTGTCCAAGCAGCCGGATTCTTTGTGACGGAGTCGCTTTCCAAAAATGCATCAAGCTTGCGTCGATGGTAGGCCATCGTTACATCAACGTCCGACCAGGTTGACGGTTCTGACGTCTTGGGGTCTACCGACTTGGTGTCACCTAGCGCCTTCATCCTGAACTTTCTCGGCTTGGACTGAACGATTTTTGTTTTTTTGTTGTTTCGGGGACCTTAGCCTCTCGGTTTTCACCGTCGGCTGTTGGTCCTCTGGAGCATGATAGGTATCATGACCCAAGGTGTCCTCTACGAGGACATAGGGAGGGTATTTAGGTTTCTCTTCAATAAGTTCAACCTTGACCATGTTGACCGGGCCCCTCCCAAGGTCCGGTCGATCCTTCGATCCTTTGTTTTTGTTTTCTTTAGTCACTGGCGATCGGTCTTCCAGTGACTCTTCGGTCTTTTGCTCAATCTTGACTTGAACATCTTCATCTTCTTGGGACTCGCGCTGAAATCCCGCGTCTTATAAGGATCCGGGCACGCGCACCATTGTGGTGGAGTGGGTTCCTAAAACTGTGTGATAAGACCCCAAACCACTCACTGTGCCGGACTGCCGACTTATGGAAGGGGGTACCCCGACGCCGCGTATGGACCTTTTCTCACCTTGTGTGCCCGTCGGCTGGCGGGTCGCACTCTTCAGAAGACTTGTGTGAGGATGTAGATGTTGGCCTTGAAAGAGGAAGACCTGGGAGGCCCTGAGTGGATATGCTTCACTCGGTGAGCCAGTAGGTGGCCACTCGATCGACCTGGTCGAGAGTGGACTTATAGCCAAATTGTCGTCCCTGGCCTTTTCCTTAGTTGTCTCAGGTGTTAACCACCTGGCCTTTACTTTGCTCCCTAACCACTAGGTGGGGGAGGCCGCTTCCGATAGCGGATCTTTGAAGGGTGCTACTCGAGACGAACCCACACCAAATACTTCCTGGGGTTCTATTCGCACTTGGGTCTTGCTACGCGACTGTCTTCAACAGGGGGGCCAAAGTGTATCCCTTCCCCGGAACAGGCGGACAGACTTAACAAGTTCCTTTAAGCGCGACGAGGTCGTGCCACGTAGATCGCAAATTGAGTAGTATTTAATATAGTCCTATCCTTTAACTTCTTTACTCTATCCTTGCCTTACGCTCTGATTCCTTATTTCTGACTGGCCAGGAGTAGCTTGATCCTGAGAGGTTGAGGTCTACCGATGAGGGACCGCAGTCGACCCTGAGGGACCGAGATCTACCGATGAGGGACCGGGCCTTCCAATGAAGGACCGTGGTCGATTCCTTTCAGTACCGTTTAACCGGTACCCTGGCAATGATCTTCCCGTTGGTCCTGCAAATTCTTCTCATCCAAGGGTCGCTTCACCTCCGTGGTCGCCTTTCTCTCCGGTACCCTTTCCCTGGTGCGCGGTCCCTTGTTCCTTCAATCCACTGGCCCCTAGGTCCAACATTTTTGAAAAGCGCTTCACCACAGCGCCTTGTAGGAGACGCTGCCGATAATCTTTATTTAACGGGAGGCCAATGATCTTGCCCGGAAGAGATGCTGACGCGTGTCTTAGAAGTAAAATCAAACTCTTTTATTAATAACCAATCAAATGTAAGAAAACCTATGACTATGCCTTTTCTATCTTCCTTTCGGAAATCGCACTTAGTGATGATGACCGTATTTAGTGAATGCGATCATCTGAAATATAACGTTCGTATTCGTGATCATGTGATCGCACGTGATCACACCATATATCCACAGTATCCCACCATATCCATACGATCTCACCGTATAACTACAGGATCGCACCATGTCCATACGATCTCATCGTATAACTACAGGATCGCACCATGTCCATACAATCTCATGTCTCACAAATCGTTATATCTCACAGGTCGCGATCTGCCCGATCGAGATCGCGGTAATCCGAGATCGACGTTCCGTAATTGTGATGCGTGAATAACCCATTGTATATCGTGATCGCTATTTCACTGATCGCGATCAAGCGATCGCGACTTGACTCAATCAACTTGTCGGGTTAAGTACGATTCTTACTTTCCTCGAATTACGCGATCACTTTTCCCACAATTTTAACACCCACTTCACCACATTGGCTAACATTAAACAGAGTTCAACTTTGCTTGCAGTAAACGCGTCGACTTCTCTTCCGGATAGGATCTTTGGCCTCCCGACATCATAATCACCGACCTTCTGCAAGTGAGAACGCTTTTGAATTGTTTGACCACTGGAGGAATGGTCAGTAAGAAGGGCATCTCCAACTTCAAGGAGATAGAACGACAATATTATCTTACGAGATATCCGCTAAGATAACATTCACATTGGCACAGTAGCCGGTGGAATCCCCATCATCCACACGCTGCAGGATCTAACGTTAATGCCAATGTTATGTAACGGAATCACCTCACTGCTTGGGCATCTGCACCTGCCGCCTTGTGCCTGTTTAGTGCATTAATGGCCTATAGCACCTCTTCTGGTAATATTTCTTGGAGAGAACCAGCCGAGAGGCGTCTGTTAGCCGGGATCTGAAAAATGGGTCGAACTCAGTCGCCATATGCGCCGATGGCGTGGTGTGATGCACGACGCCTAAAATCGGCTTTCATTCCGAAGCGAATCTGTCCGCCAGCGTCATTTCCCGCCGGAACGCTGCACCGTTGGCCGAACGCATATCGGTAGGATCCGATCACTCTCCCAGTTTGATACACGTATTATGGACTGAAGCTGCTCCGTCGTTCTATCGAGCCGTTGCCCAAGCAAACTAAGTGCTCCTTTCTCGCCTCTCTCACCGTGACCTTCAAAAGCTCGCTTCTCGTCAATATGCACGCCCTGTTCTGCGCGTGGATTCTGTGAATAACTGTATTTCGCCGCTGCGTCTCACGTTTCGCCATCGCTTGACACATGCCACGCACTCCTTTGCTGCCACCGTCACCGCCTTACCAACTTCCGCTGTTACGATGTCGCCGAGCAACTCAACTAGCACCCGCGTAGACTGCGCTGTCTTGACGGGATACATCACTGGCGTTTTCTCCTCTGGGATCGTGGGACCGGCACGTTTTAGGTGCAGCCTTACCTGGTGGTGATCGGATGGAACTCGCCGTTCGTCTACTGATACTAATTGTACTTCAGTCGACCAGGATCAGAGCACGTAGAATCGGTCGATTTGACTTGCCGAGTCGAGTCCCCAGTATGTGAAAAAGTCCGTCGAGTCGGGGACCTCGCCGTCATCCTCCACAGGGTCCATAAGAATGCGTGCATCCTCTGGGTAAAGCTGTTGAACGAGGGCTTGTAGCGCCGCGCTCTCGGGTCTCCCGCTTCGTTGGCCCTCCGAGGCGGTCTAAAGGCGGGCTTTGTACACTGTTAAAAGTCTTCCGCCAATATAATCTTCTGCTGCCACGGCCACTGCTGTAACCCTTCTCATAAGTGAAGTTGTTACTCATACAATGACGGTTGCAGGTAGACCTGGTGGAGTTAAACCGGAATCAGGTGGTTACCCGTTGTCTAGAGGGGTATGAAAAAGACTTGACACCGATTCCAGACATCTTGTGCAATCGGAAGATCAAATTTAATGCCTTCACCAAGTATGCAAAGAGGCTTGGCGCAGACTATGTTATGTGACTACAAATTTAGTACAGTGCTAAGATCTTTGCAGTGGGCAGACCTCCGAATCTTGTGTGGCGAAAGATGACACGAAAGAGCTGCTTTTTGTCGAGCGTGGATAGAAACGAAAGTGTTGTTGCCTTTGGGGAAGACGAAAGTGAGAGCGCATTGCAGCGATGCAACTTCTACATCCAACTTCGCAGACTTTACTTATCAGTATATCCAACGTCAGAGAGATACTTACTTCTACACAGTCGAAGGGAACAAGTTGCACCCACGTCAGAGTCTTACAGCATCCACCGTGGGTCAAGGAGCGCGACTGCAAGGGACGAGTGCAAAATAGTATGTCGTAGGCAAGCGCAAACCTGGTTATTCCGTGATCGTCGCAGAGGGTACGCGACATCCGGCTCTCTTTTCGGACGCATTCTTCGCCTCTGCAGCGGGTTGCAACTGGATGGCAGGATATGTGCCCCGACTCGAGCATTAAAGAATAGAGACGTTAATTGATCACAATTTGATGGACACTCGTAGATAATGAACGCTTTTCGTATGTGATGTGTTGCCGGTCTCACATATGGCACGTTAAAATTGTATGAAGGTATCTCGTGCAGGCGATATAGACGTAGCTAATAGACCCTCAACGTGCGCGGTGATCAAGCCACAAGAATTTAAGAAACGCAAACGGTATCACTAGCGACAAGTAGCAGGGTCTTACTCTGGGCGTGACTAGCATTCGCTTGCAAATTTTGGATTCTTTCCTCAAAATACATGCACATGAACGTGCTCAATAAATTCAGCGTGCTCGTTCATTCACTCATCGGTACGGCAATACACAGCCACTACAATTACTCGACAAATAAAACCTTTAGCAGGTTTGTCGAACCAGACTTGGCCTCCTGGATGCCGTGCACAGCAACGACGGCATCGCCAGTCTTCAGCCAGCCAAGTTCCTTGCCGGCCTCCGTTGCGCGATACAAGACTGAGTCCGTGCCGATCATCGAACCAACGCAACGAGACACAACGCCCTTCACGAAGCCTTCAGTTTGACGAGCAGTTTGGTCCAAAGCCGTCAACACCAGCACAGGCATCTGCGGACGGTACTTGGCCACAAGACGAGGCGTGTTGCCTGTTTCTGTCAGCACCACAAGCATCTTCGCGTCAATGTCGATGGCCGTCTTCACAGCTGACGACGCAACAGCCTCATCCGTCTGCATTGGTCCATTCGCCTCAAGGACAGCGTTGCGTAGAGCTTGGTAGAGCTCGTTGTAGTGAATGACACCCTCCGCTTGAGCGCAAATCTTGGACATCATCGTCACAGCCTCCGTAGCGTAGTTACCGTTAGCGGTCTCACCCGAAAGCATCACAGCATCTGTGCCGTCAAGCACAGCGTTGGCAACATCCGTACACTCGGCTCGAGTTGGTCGAGGAGCCTTGATCATCGACTCCAGCATTTGCGTGGCAGTCACGACTGGCTTTCCAGCGATATTTGCCTTACGAATCATCATTTTCTGTGCCAAGAACACCTTTTCAGGTGGAATCTCCATGCCCAGATCACCACGGGCCACCATGATGCCATCTGTCTTGGCCAGAATCTCATCAAAGTTCTCAAGTCCTTCTTGGTTCTCAATCTTCGCAATTATCTTGATGCCGCGGCCACGGGGGCCAAGCACCTTGCGGATATTGACAATATCCTGACCCGTGCGCACGAACGACGCGGCAATGTAGTCAACGCCATACACCAGACCGAAGTTGACGAGATCATCCTCGTCCTTCTCTGTCAGCGTCGGCAGCATCACCTTGCAGCCGGGCAGGTTCATGTTCTTACGCTCACCAATAGTTACCGTATTGTTAGCACGGACGATAATATTCGTGTCGTTGATCTCTGTAACCGTTAGCACCAGTAAGCCGTCGGCCACCAGCACTGAGCCGCCAACCTGAACGGACTCGGGCAACTGCGAGTACGAGCACGCAAGTTTAGTCTCATCACCGAGGAATTCATAATCTGTCGTCAGTTCGATGAGCGAGTCCTTCTCGATTGTCACCTTGTCCTTATTGGCCAAGAATCCTGTACGGATTTCGGGGCCCTTCGTGTCCAGCATGATGGCCACGTTCTTGTTGGGGCGCTTGGTCAGCGCGCCGCGCAGGCGGTTCAGGCAAGCCAGATGGCTTGCGTGGTCACCGTGAGAGAAATTGAAGCGAGCCACGTTCATGCCCGCATCGATCAGCTCCAGCAGACCCTTCTCGGACCAGCAAGCAGGCCCAAGCGTGCAAAAGATCTTGGTCTTGCGCTGTACAATCTCGATGTCCGTCTTAATCCAGTTGGCATTCAGCAGGTTGAGCGACAAAGCAGACATGACGATCGACAAGGAAGTGTGGGTGGGTGAAATACTTGAGCAGTCTGCGAGCAACTGAAAAATGACGTCTGCAAGTCCATCGCGAGGCGAAGTTACTGGATAAGCTCACAGAGTCGGGGCCTGCTGCGCCTAATTATGCGATAATCATTGATGCTCCAAGCACCAAAGCCCCGACTTTGTAAAGATCTGAGACCGCGGTGATGGACGTGGCTAGGGACTTCTGCGACATTGTGCCCAGCTTGCTCCTCGCTCTTAGTAGCTGCGTCGTGACGAATATATTGCGTCAAAAACATTGATGACTAGCTAGCGGAACGTCGGATCTGTGCATAAAGTCTAGTGGCATGATTGTATGTATATATACATAAAGAGGGTCTGTTGAAGCGATTCTGGATCTGGCCGAATAACGATACTTGACAACGTTTGAGCGACTCAACGTATGCAAGCGGAAAGAAGCGCAAATTTCTCGCTTCTTACAAGTGGGATGTGAGTTAGTCAACGAGGCTACAGCAAGCAACACTCGAACGCGGCACGCGCTCGCTGTAAGCTACTGGAAGCAGACGATCCGACCCGCGTGTGGTAAAGCCACCGTGTTTGAGGTACTGGACAAACGTCGATGTGCTTTAACCAGCGAGGCTCCCTCAAGCCAAGCATACGCTGGTGCCTCCCCGATACAGCGCAGTCACCATGCTTATGGTGATATTCATAATACGAAGCTTTTTTGAGGGAAGCATAGTCTTGCTAACAGTTAGCGGGTGGGTGGGCAATTTGGGCTCAGAGCTAACCGCCAAGTCAAGATCCTTTGCGTGTTTTTACCGTTAAGTTACCCAGCAACAGTCATTTCATTGTGCTTTGAGCGACCAACTACAACGAAGAAATCGAGGTAAACGAAAGACGCTATCGCTGCCGTTTTCACGTCAGATATGGGCGGGTGATGGCGTGATGTCTCGGTCAATCTGAAGTGGCGTTGCGACAGTGCATACACAAGTGCAACAATCTCATGTCAACTAAAAACAATCTTTTGGTGCTGTTTCGTAGCCATGTCGGGAGCACTAGGACTGAGTCAGCAGGGCGTCGAGCTCAAGAGCATTATGCGCAGTACGGAGGGTGTAGAACGCAAGACACGTATCTTCTGCACGCTGGGCCCGTCATGTTGGTCTGAAGAGGGACTGATTGAGCTCATTGACGCCGGCATGAACCTGGCTCGCTTCAACTTTTCGCATGGAGATCATAGCAGTCACGCTGAGGCGCTCAACCGACTCCGGACAGTGCTGGCCACGCGCCCGTATAAAAACATTGCCACCATGCTGGACACCAAGGGGCCAGAGATCCGCACGGGCTTCTTGGCCAACAAGGACAAGGTTCATATTAAAAAAGGGTCCACATTGGAGCTCACGACAGATTACGAGTTCCTGGGCGACGAGACCAAGATCGCCTGCTCGTATCCGGAGCTGCCCCAGTCGGTCACAATCGGTGGAACTATTCTGGTTGCCGATGGCTCACTTGTGCTGACAGTCATGGCGATCAAGGAGGATAGCGTCTTAACTCGGGCCAACAATGCTGCAATGCTGAGCGAATGTAAGAACATGAACCTGCCCGGCTGCAAGGTGATGCTGCCGACGCTGACAGAGAAGGACGAGGATGATCTCGTCAACTTCGGTCTGGTGTATGGCGTTGACTACATTGCCGCGTCGTTCGTGCGCACGGGTCAGGATATTGTCAATATCCGCAAGGTGCTTGGCCCCCGTGGCCGCGGCATCAAGATAATTGCGAAGATTGAGAACCAAGAAGGACTTGAGAACTTTGATGAGATTCTGGCCAAGACAGATGGCATCATGGTGGCCCGTGGTGATCTGGGCATGGAGATTCCACCTGAAAAGGTGTTCTTGGCACAGAAAATGATGATTCGTAAGGCAAATATCGCTGGAAAGCCAGTCGTGACTGCCACGCAAATGCTGGAGTCGATGATCAAGGCTCCTCGACCAACTCGAGCCGAGTGTACGGATGTTGCCAACGCTGTGCTTGACGGCACAGATGCTGTGATGCTTTCGGGTGAGACCGCTAACGGTAACTACGCTACGGAGGCTGTGACGATGATGTCCAAGATTTGCGCTCAAGCGGAGGGTGCCATCCACTACAACGAGCTCTACCAAGCTCTGCACAACTCGGTGCTCGATACGTACGGCCAGATGGACATACTGGAGGCCATCACATCGTCGGCTGTGAAGACGGCGATCGATATAAATGCGAAGATGATTGTGGTGCTGACGGAGTCTGGTAATACCGCACGTTTGGTGTCCAAGTTCCGCCCATCGATGCCAGTGCTAGTGCTCACGGCTGTGGGTGCAACTGCCCGCCAGTCCGAGGGCTTCAACAAGGGTGTCACAGCGCGTTGTATGGGCTCGATGATTGGCACCGAGTCGATTCTGTTCCGTGCTACGGATCTGGGCAAGCAGTTTGGCTGGTTGGAGCCTGGTGATAATGTCGTTGCTCTGCATGGCATGGTAGAAGCCCACTCAGGCTCGACCAACATGCTGAAGGTGCTGACTGTGGAATAAAAGCATTCAGTCTACCTTGTCAATTGGACTCTATCAGACGAGAAAGTCGGACATGCAAAGTTAATGTAGCTCCAATACCAAGTATTCAATCAATGTCGCATTGTGTGTAGTCATACTTCTTGTTTGTGAACACAACGGACTTCAAGCGAGATGCTGCTACTTTTGGATAGAAATTGCTTTACAATGATCTCTAGCGGTCTACCTGGGCTACTGAGCTGGCAGAAGGACCACACAGCGTGGCTCTGCCTGGGCTCATTCAATGAAGCAACAAAGGTTGACTATGACAAGTCGACTGGTGGCGGTACCTGAATGCAGATAAGACCGACAATGAGCTCTACATCAACTTATCATAGTAACAACTAGTTCCTAGCATCTCGTTGCTGTATTTTTTACCTGCTCCACCCTCATCCGGAGTCAGTCAGTCTTCCTTCATGGGGCAGCGGCACGCTCAGCGTTTCTTAAAGCCGTACTTCTTTCGCTCGTAGAAGAGATCGGTCTTGGAGCTGCCCAGGTTGACGATCTTTGGACAGCCATCGCGATCTTTCTCCAGTTGCGTACACTCTCGACAGTAGTAGGCGTCGGAGATGCCTGGTCCACCGCAGATGACGCATCGACCCTGGTACGAGCCGTAATTACACTCGTCACAGATACGCACGAGAGTGCAGGGCCGAACGTACGAGTCACAGATCACACACTTGCCGTCGTCTCTCTCGCACAGGCGACCAATAGCCACGCCCGGCTGCTTGCGGCACATGATCAGATCCGGGTGGTGCTTCGCCATGGTTCCTCGATTTTTCACCTATGGAACAGCATGTATATGCGTCTTGACAGTGAAAAGGATCCCATTGGTGGAATGTGCTGCGATGCTATCTCGCACCTTCCCAGATCTCTTTGTCCTATTTTTTGCATGGTGTACAAACATCACCATTCGACTGTAGGACAAAACTCATTCAAAGATAGGCTGTCCGATACATTCAGCAAGTTCGAAGACGAGCCAATCAAGATCAAGTATCGACGTCGTCCGTCCCTCTTCCTTATAGCGGATCTGGATCAGAAAATTCCGTGTCGTCTCTCCTGGAAGAATCTCTTGAATTTGTATGGCCGAAAGCTCATTCTCTTTGAGTACCGGGCATACTCAAGCGAAGTCAAGCGATTTTCCAGGGTTTTCTGGGGTTATGGAACCACTTGTAGCGAATGAACATGGTGCGGGAGCGGCCTGGGCGGCTATCAAAACGGACGCTGGCGGCGGCAAGAAGCGTAAGCGTCTGCAGAAGAAAGCACCTGGTGCGCCTAAACGCGGCAAATCTCCGTACATTCTATTTTCTATGGAAAAGCGAGAGGAGATCAAGGCCACAATGCCCGACAATTCCAAGGTGACGGACGTGATGCGCGCTATTGCCGACGCTTGGGGAAAGATGAGCGACGATGACAAGCAGCCATGGAAGGTGGCAGCTGAGGCGGATAAGCAGCGCTACGAAGAGGAAATGGCAGCTTATGATGGGCCTCTGCGCGTACCCAACAAGCGTGCGAAGAAGCATCCGGACGCTCCGAAGCGTGCGTCATCGGCCTTTCTCTTCTACAGTCAAGTGATGCGTCCACGCATTAAGGCCGAACATCAAGACATGAAGAACACGGAGATCTCCAAGCAATTGGGTGAGGCCTGGGCCAAAGCCACAGACGAGCAAAAGGCCCCGTTTGTTGCAAAAGAGAAGATCGACCGTGCACGTTACAAACGTGAAATGGAAGAATGGAACAGTCACAAGGCGGAGCGCGAGTACAACGAGTCTCAACAGCAGTTTAGCAACTACGCCGCTATGACGGGCTTCGACCAGATCAGCTACACGGGCTCGTACTCAACCACGGAGGTGTAAAGCACGGCTGCTATTTGCTGCCTCGATATCTCACGTTTGGAGGCCTCCCAAGATTTTGGACGTCTCCGATTATGTGCCGGTGTTGCATTGTTTCGTACGACGAAGCAACGTGCGCATCGTCGCGAGGAGGAAGGTGCGTCTCATCAGTTCTTGTCATTGCCTCGTGTATGTAACGTATCCTTCCGCCGCAATATATTCTTCGGTCTCTTTGCGTTGGTCTTTTGTGCATGATTTTCAAGGTGAAGTCTCGTTCGATTTCGTGTTCGCGCGCGTTAGAACGACATGTTCGCAATTGTCATTAAGTAGGCCATGTCACCGTTGTATTGTACTCTGTGCACGGTCCGACGCATAGTGAAATGACTGAAATGCTAAGAGGTTACGTAAAATATTTTCCATTTGAATGGAAAACAAAAAAAATAACAACTACAGCCCGCTTCTCCTGACCAAAAGATCAGATAACCGTGTCATTCACGCAGGCGACAGAGCATCCACACCCGGCAACACCTTGCCCTCCAGAAGCTCCAGACTGGCACCGCCACCCGTGCTCAGGTGGCTCACCTTGTTCTCCGTGTTGTACTTCACACAGCACGTTGCCGTGTCACCACCGCCAACAATGGTAGTGGCACCCGACTCTGTAGCTTTGACAATAGCATCCATGACGCTCTTCGTGCCGTTGGCAAAGGCATCAAACTCGAACACGCCCATGGGGCCATTCCAGACAATGGTCTTGGCCTTGCTAACGGCATTGGAGAAAGCCTCGCTTGACTCGGGGCCAACATCCAGACCCATCCAGCCAGAAGGGATGCCCTCGTTCTCAATAGCAACTTTCTTGGTAGCATCCGCCGCGAATTTGTCGGCGATAATAAAGTCTTCCGGCAAGTGCAAGGTTACGCCCTTGCCTTTGGCCTTCTCCACGATCTGAGGCACAATCTTGGCACCCTCAGCGTCATAAAGCGAGTTTGCGATCTCCATGTTGTTAATCACCTTCTTAAAGGTGTAGGCCATGCCACCACCAATGACCATCTCATCAACCTTGTCGAGCATGTTCATAATCAGTTGAATCTTATCAGCGACCTTGGCACCGCCGAGAATCGACACAAATGGACGTTGTGGAGTATCCAAAGCTTTGGCAAAGTACACAAGCTCCTTTTCCAATAAAAAACCCGCAGCCTTGATAGGGAGATCCACGCCCACCATAGAACTGTGAGCACGATGGGCCGTGCCGAACGCGTCGTTGACGTACACGTCGCCTAGTTTACTGAGCGAGGCACGAAAGGCGGCAACCTCCTCAGATGCTGCCTTCACTGTCTTCCCCTCGCTGTCTTTTCCCTTTCCCTCTTCCTCCACGTGGAACCGCAGGTTCTCAAGCAGGATCACTGAGCCCTCAGCGGGATCGGCGCATGCGGCCTCAACCTCAGGACCGACGCAGTCCTTGAGGAAAGTGACCTTTCGACCGAGTTTCTGCTCGACGGCCACGGCTACGGGGGCGAGCGAGTCTTTCGCATTAGATTTGCCTTCGGGGCGACCCAGGTGCGACATGAGGACGACGGCCTTGGCACCATGGTCTAGTACGTACTGTACGGTGGGCAAGGCAGCGTCGATACGCTGCGTGTTGGAGATGGAGCCGTCTGGTGCAAATGGTACGTTGAAGTCTACACGAATGAGTACGCGTTTACCTTTAACGTCCACGTTCTTGACGCTGAGCTTGGCCATGTTAAGCTTTAGAGAGTGAGAAGAGTGTTCGTCGGTGGCTTTAGAGTGAATTTTATTATGAAATCTTTGCTGGATCGTGTCCATGCTATGTGTTGCCCCTTGACGACAGCGCGTCGTCAGATACTTGGGTAATGGTGTGGAAAACATAAACTCGAATCTACTGAGAGTGTTGGCTTCAAGTAAAGAGCAACTTCAAGGAGGTATAATGGCTACATTTATTGCCTTGGTTGCTTTTGCATGCATTTGATCGGACACTCTTCAAGTTTCTTTCAACCACATAAGACAAAGCCCATACGATACTATCTGTACTCAATGGTGGCTAGACAACGGCAGAACCGAGCAACTGCAAGTAGCAAGCGTGGCAAAGAGCAAGATAAAATACTTGAGACTACCAATTTATCTGCCAGAAAGAGAGTTACAGTGGCAGCCAAAGACACTGAAGAACCGGGCCCGGAGCCAACAGCTCAACATGTTGCTCGCTTGGAGCTACAAGTGCAGGAGCTGGGAGACGAAAATAAGCGACTGAAGGAGCAAGTGAAGAAACTAGGGAAGCAACAACAGGGGGATGAGACCAGCGAGATCAAGACCAAGATGAAACCCAAGAGAAAGTGGACCGCCAAGGTCCAAGCAAAAGACAAGTCCGTGTCAGTGAGGACTCAACCAAAGAGGAAGGCGGCAAAGGTCTGAGTCAATCAACGAACAAGTCTTGAGTGAAAGAGTATCACCTTTATTGAACTCATAACAGGAACTTGAAATATTGGGGATGCTAAATGAAAAGTTAGTTTTGCAATCGTGCATCTTGTTGAAGAAAAACTCACGCTGTAGGCGTCGTCGAGACGCAGTAGTTGTCGTAATCTACACTCGTAGCATTGCAAGGTACTTTCAGGTTATTGTCATTCAGTCCAGCTGCAGTGTCCATCTGCGCGCCGTGTCGTCCGAATCCTTGGCAGCTGCATTGTCCAAAGTGCTGCAGCTTTGCTCATAGATCAATGCTACCGAATCACCGTCCTAACATCCAGTTCTCGTACTAGCATCGCATAGTGCCAGCAGGGTCCAACTCAGTATATATGTATGACTCGTAGACACATCATATCGATACAACAGTCACATGCATGAAACAAGAGTGAAAACCCAACAAATAATGTCGCGATTACTATCGTCACCACAAAGCGTTCGTGTGTTTGTTTCATGGCGGCAGTGGACACACGTCGCAGATCGCTTTAACGTCGCTTCGTTCATCACCTTTTCATCCAATCCAAACGCTCCACGGCTCCTGTAACGTCTTATGCACCAATACAATCATTCCGAGTCTCCCTTTATTTTCGTCCCATTGTTCAAGGCGGCGGAAGAAGCAAAGAGCGAGAGAGAGCGAGAGATCGAGACGTTGTACGTGTGTAAGCAGTAGATAAAGCAAGTAAAGAATAAAAAAGTGAACAAGAAGACAAACAGCGACGAAACGAGTCGAAACCTTCAGTTCAATCGAGAAAATCTCAAACGCCAATTGGAATCGACTGTCCACGACTCACAAGAACCACAAAGTGACTTGAAACTGACGTCGCCATGTCTGGGAAACCTCGTATTGAGATTGCGCCATCCAGCGCATTACCGTCATACGATCGTTTCCAACGACATCGAGCAGCGCCTGTAAATGAGGCAAATCTGAGTATTGCACAGCGTCTGGTGTTGGAGAACAAGAAACGGGCACAAAACTCGACACGTTGTCGTAGCACACAAGAAGTGGTGACAGCATTGCAGCACACGCCTGTAGAACTGGGGTCACGCATTTGGATTCCTGATCCAGAACTTGTGTGGCGTGTGGTGGAAATTGTACACTATGAACCAGCAGGAGATCCGGAGCAAGGCATGATCCTGACGGTCAATGGCAAATTTGGACAGGAAAAGCTTGATTTACGTGACATTGGAGATCTTTACAGGGTCAATCCACGTGTGGTGGATGACATGACGGGTCTGTACTATATTCATGAAGCTGGTATCCTTGAGAACCTCTACGTACGCTCCAAGATGGACAATTTGAGACCTTATACGCTCATGGCCAATGTACTTATTGCTGTCAACCCGCTTGTCCGCACGGTCGAGCCTAAGGTCACAGACTACATTAAGACGCAAATGGGCGACCGATCGCCGCACCCGTACTCTATTGCCGAGGTGGCTTTTCAGCAGATGGCATTGCGTATGCCTGCTCAGTGTCAGTCTATTGTCATTTCAGGTGAATCAGGAGCTGGAAAGACCGAGACGTCCAAGATCGTGCTGCGGTACCTCACGTCGCGTGAACACTTAGCTCTTACGGCCAACAAGAGCAGTATCGCACAGCAGGACCTGGCGCTGGAGCTGGACAAGCGACTTTGGGATACGAACCCCATCCTGGAAGCTTTTGGTAATGCCAAGACGCTGCGTAACCACAATTCGTCACGTTTCGGCAAGTTTATGAAGCTGCAGTTCAAGCTTGGTGACAACACATTGAGTGGCGCCTTCATTGAGACGTACCTGCTGGAAAAGTTCCGTGTCGTGGCACAGATTCCTGGAGAGCGCAACTTTCATATCTTTTACTTTTTGCTCTCGGGTGCTAATCAAGCACTTGCCAAGGAGCTCAAGCTTGAGTCCGTCAACAACTTCGAATACCTGAACCAAAGTGGATGCGTGTCGGACCCGAACGTGGACGATGAGATCTTGTTCGATGAAGTGGCGAGTGCGCTTGGCTCCGTGAACATTGACGCTGAATTGCAGAAGCAGGTGTGGACAGTTTTGTCGGGTTTGTTGCATCTGGGTAACATCCGCTTGAAAGACCGTGAGACAGCGGAAGGCGACGCTGGCGAGGTGCCGCCGGAAGCGCAGAAGTACGTGGGGTCGTGCGCTGAGCTGCTTGGTGTAGACAGCAGCAGTCTACTGCATGTGATCAGTACCCGCGCGATTTCCACACGAACGGAGAACTTTACAATTAAACGCACGGCGAAGGAGGGAAGCTACGTACGCGATGCTATTGCCAAGTCGATGTACAACCGCTTGTTCAAGTGGATTCTGTACAAGATCAACAGCTCGCTGGGCCACGGTGACAGCTCACTACCATTCATCGGTGTTCTCGATATCTTTGGTTTTGAATCCTTCGAGGAGAACGATTTTGAGCAGCTGCTTATCAACTACGCCAACGAGGCCCTGCAGGCTACGTTCAACCAGCAGGTGTTTATCGCCGAGCAGGAGCTGTTTGCAGCGGAAGGCATCGAAGTTGGCAAGATTATATGGCCTGACAACCGCGAATGCATTGACCTGATTTCACAGAAACCGAACGGCATTTTGCCTTTGTTGGACCAGGAGGCGAAAATGCCTAAATCATCTGACGAGAAGTGGAATGCTACGCTGCACAAGACTCACTCGAGCCACCCACACTTTCTACCTCCTCACGAAAAGGACAAGAAGTACGAATTTATTGTAAAGCACTTTGCCACGCGTGTGCCATACACGATTGGCAACTTTATTGACAAGAACAACGACACTATTCCCAAGGATTTGGAAGACTTCGTGACTTCCAGCAAGTCCTCGCTTATCAAGGAGCTGTTTTCTTCGAAGCTGGACCTCGATACGATGAACGGTGCGCCCAACACGAGCCAGTTTCACAAGCAGAGTGTGTCGGCCAAGTTCTGTGACCAAATGCATGAGCTGACGGACACGCTGAATGCGACGCGTTGCAACTTTATCCGGTGTATTAAGCCAAACCCGACAATGTCGTCCGGCGTGTTCGACCATGGCTACGTCGTGGACCAGCTGCGTTGCTCCGGAATGTTGGCTACGTGCGAGCTGCTAAAGGTTGGTCTACCTACGCGTGTGGCCTACGAGGAAATTTGCCGGATCTATAAGCCCGTTTTGCCGCCGTCCGTTACGCCGATGTTCGATGCTTACAACGACCGTACTTTCACGGAAGCTGTGCTGTGGTCGTTCCGTGTAGAACCTGATGCCTACCGCCTGGGTCGCACGAAAGTTTTCTTTAAGACTGGCAAGATTGCTCTACTTGATGCGTTGCTGAAGGTTGACATGAAGAAGATGGGTCCATGGATAGTTGCTCGCCTTCGTAAGTGGTTGGCACGTCGACGCTGGCGTTATGCTTTGGCCAAGGTGCTGGCTCAGCGCGCGTTTCTGTGGCTGTTGGAGGATGCTAGAAGACGCAAGGCCGCCATCGTTAAAATGCAGGCTGTGATGCGCATGTTTGCCGTACGCAAGCACTTTATTCGCGCTCGTAATGCGCACCGCCTCAAAATGCGCCGCAAAACATTTGCGCAGAAACACTGGAAGATGGCCATTGGCGGAATTCTGGCTGCTAACGCTTTTAAGAAGCTGTTGTGGCAGACTCGCCAGCGCATGGTCGCTCAGCTTACCGTCCAGAATGCTGCTGCTGTGAAGATTCAGTCCATTGTCCGTGGCAAGTTTGGTCGCAAGAAAGCAGAAAAACGATATGCACAGGTGCAAGATGAGAAGATGCGCAAGAGGTTGGCGGAGGAGAATGCCCGCCTAGAGGCTGAAAAGAAAAACTCGGCCAAGAAGCGCTGGGTGTCGGCATTCTACGCCATCCAGGCTCAACGCCATTTTGTGAAGCGTCTGCACCACATCCGCAAGGCTCGCCTGGCAGTGGAGGAAGCCCGACGTCTAGCTGCCGAGCAGGAGCAGCTACGGTTGCAGCGGGAGGAGGAGGAGCGCCAGCGCCGCCTTGAAGAGGAAGAAGAGGAGCGTCAGCGTCAGCGCCAGTCGCAGCTGAAGCGTGCCGCTGCGGCTACTACAATTCAGCATGCTTATCGTCGATCTGTTGGGCGCGAAGAGGCAAAGCGCCAGGCTGCTGTAGAACGTGCCCAAGCTGCTTCAATCGCTGCAGCGATGGCCGCACAAGATGCCGCTCAAGCCGCGCAGAATGTGTCCTTGGCGCACGATGCTGAAGCAGCTGCTCTTCGAAAGCTGAGCGCATACGACGAGGCCCAGAGGAAAGCTGCTGCGGCTGGCACGCTGGGAACTGCCCCTGCGCTTGGTGCGCTAGGTGTCGCCGGTATTGCTGGCAACGGACCTGCTGCACTGGGCTCGGTGCAGCCGCTGCAAGCGTCCGTTGGCCAGGCTGGCCAGATTGGTGCTGTTGGATCCATGGGTGTTGCCGGTGCTATGGTAGGGCAGGAGTCGCTTCAGAACGCCGACATGAGTTGGGTTGCTGGTGACAACGCTAAGATTGAGGGCGAGGCTGTTGCTGGCGATGCGCTGCGTCAAGAGCAGCTAGCTCAAGCTGGCCGCGACCTGTTTGGTGAGGGCGGTGAGGCACCCGCTGGGCCCGTGATGTCTGCTGATGACGAGAACCTGATCAACCCGGTCGAGAAGATTCAGGAGTTCCCGACGGGCCCTCCGATTCCGTACAAGGGTGGTATTATGACGTGCACGATGCTTGGCCACCGCAAGCAGCAGGATCAGAACTGGGGCGATGAGTACACGGAGTATGTGCTGCGTGTGACCTGGGGCCGTGATATCCTTG
Source organism: Peronospora destructor (assembly GCA_011800735.1). Classification (NCBI taxonomy): domain Eukaryota; phylum Oomycota; class Peronosporomycetes; order Peronosporales; family Peronosporaceae; genus Peronospora; species Peronospora destructor. Next base: position 58,669 of record WBRY01000018.1, on the reverse strand, counting down.
AGCAGTCGAAGACTGCCTGGCTCGTGGGCGGTCGCTACAATGATTTCAATGCACTTCACCAAGAACTGAAGGCTGCTGCGTCGGGTCGTCGTGGCAAGCGCGCCCCGTGGTTTCCACGTTTTCCAAAGCGCCATCCGTTCTCATCGATGATTGGCAAGAACCAAGAGGAGAAGTTTATCATCAAACGTGAGAAGGAGATGAACCGCTACATGACGCAAGTGCTCACCCAAATGCCGGACGCTTTACTGAACATCCACTTGGACCGTTTCCTCAACCTTACTCTCCGTACGCAAGACATTTGTGAGCGCGAGGCATACGCCGAGGCCCGCAAGCGTTGGGAGGAGGAAGAGCGTGAGGCACTGGCTAACGCTGCCGATGCGGAGCCGCTGAACGACGCTGACCTGCAGGAGGTGGAACAATTAGTGCACCAATTGCTGCAGAAGGTCATTTACGCTGCTGGTGATGTTCGCCAGGACACGGAGCTGCAGGAGATGATCCACGCCGTTAAGGTGTTGCAGCCTCGTGTGGCAGCATCGGCCCAGATTGGTGGCAATGTGAATATCGAGCTTATTCCGCTGGCCATGCAGCTGCAGGACGATATCCAGGACGCTTTCAACCAGTACAACGACACGCTGCTGGCGCTGCGGCTGGGCCAGGACCTCAACTAACCGTCCAGTCGGTTGTCATGGATGCTGGATGATTTCCAGATGTCGTGTGTTGTCTGTAGTGGAGCCTTGTTTTTTACTTTTGACAAACATGCAAGTTTCATATGGATAATCTCGATCGAAGAGGTCAGTTCCTGCCACCACGAACACGTTTCATGACTGCGCTCGCACCCTCCTCCATCTGGCATTTCTTCGTATGTAGCTTCCTGAAATTGAATAGATGATATGAGAAAGGGTAGTTCATCATCATCTATCTATTCCTCTCTAAACTACTGTCCTTGTCCTTATTGGCACCTTTGAAGCCTTTGGCCACCATGAACATCTCCGTAGACTCTGGTCTCGAAGACTGAGGTTTCATGGCTTTGATCACATCAAATACTTCTTTGAGATCCGCTCGAAACTCTTCCGATCCATCGCAGCGCAAAATTTTCGTTGCAAAGTATCCCCCAGGTCGTAGGAAAAGCTCTGCCATCTTAAGTGCATTATGACACAACCGTAATTGTTGCTGACTGTCCGTCAGGAAGTTGCCCGAAAAGGACGGAGCCATATCACTGAGTATTACGTCAGCCTTCCGTCCTCTTAAGGCCTCACTCAGCTGCTTCCTCACTTCTGTCTGACGGAAGTCGCCCACGACAGTAATTGCCCCTTCCACGGGGTCAAAATGCTTGAGATCGATGGCCACAACTGTCGGCTGACTCGGACTTGAGCCGTGCTTGTTTTTGCTCTTTAATGCTGTGGCTGCTACTGCTACTTGTGTCCAACCACCAGGTGCTGCACCCAAATCGAGCACCACGTCGCCTCGTCTCAGTAATTGATATCGCTACGATCCACAAGAAAATATAAAATACGTGACAATCCTATTTTGAAATGTAGATGGTATGCCGTCCTTACGTCGTTAATCTCGCGCAATTTCAAGGCCGCACGGGACCGGAGACCTTCCCGTTTTGCTTGCTTTACTACAGGATCGTTCCATTGCCGACGCACCCAACGCGCGCTGGCGTTTGACTTGCCTTTGAGACTCTTGATGACCATTTTTCGGTAATTAATGACAATCGCAGCGTTATTTATCCCTCGCCCTTTTGTTAACCAGCCCTTTTTCTTCAATAAGCTGAATGGTTAGAATGCCTTCTCATTGAAATTACGAAAAAACGTACTAATATGGGACGGTTTTTATGAATTATGGACTTTCTAATCTGCTTGACGAGGACGTGTTCGGGCATTGTGGCCTGTCCGTTAGCAAATCCGACATTGACGGCGTCGCACAGAGCTTTCAAAGCATGCTCAAACTGGGACAAAAGTCGCTGCGTTGAATCCGTTGGCCGGCCACGTGGTTGAACTTGCAAAGAATTGCGAGCACCAGTCTCTGGGATAGCCAAGACATAGTCAAGCAGCACACGCTTGCGACGGTTTAGGGCATTAACGTATTCGTCTGCAATTCTCTTCAATGTCATCTCAATGGTGGGCGAAGGGCTCGTGGTTGTGTTCTCCATTTACAGCTTGTACCTGCCACTTTCCAGCTTTTTGTCGCCGTATACTTGCTTTGAATAAGCATCCAGTGCTACGGCTGGACCGAATACGCTGGCGAGGTCCTGCACCTGTACGTATGACTGGGGGGTTTGATCGGGATCAGACAAGAATCCAGCGCTTTGACATCACCGTCTTTCTTATTGCGAATCCTTTTTGTGCGTTTGATTACAACAGCATAACCTTCCTGCTGTGCATGGGCATTAATTGCAGCTCTTGCTTGTTTTAGGGAAGCATAGGCAAGCTGCGGAGGTGGTGCAAGGCTATTCATTGTGTTTTAATGGCTCTTTAATTCCTTAAAAAAAGAGGGTGCAAAACATTCTGACCAATCAGACTTTTACAAATTTGGTTAGCTCATCTCAAAAACAAGATATTTTTTTGTCGACACGCTGAACATTCCGACTAATCAGATTATTACAATATTGGTGGGGATGTTTAAGGGATAAATAACACCTCTCTATATTAAACTTATTGACTATGTGATTATGGTTCTGCTAAAATCATACTTATTTGTTTTACGAATTCAGACCTATAGTATTATTTAAATGAGCTTTACTATTACTGGCACGTAACAGCCTTGCTACCATTGAACGATACGGATATAGTACTGTGAAGCATTTGTGCAAGCTGGAGTCTCACGCACGATACGACTCACTATTGAAAAGGTGAAAGATGGCCCCATTAATACAGCACTTAACGAAAGGTTTGCCTTTTGTATCTACCTATAGTATCATTTGTTAGTGTCGGCTTTCACTCTTGGACGGAAAACTGGCATGGCATTATCGTCGCAAACAAGCGTGGACATAACGAAACTTACAGCTTGTATTGTCGGGCTAATGCATTTTTTCTTTACCATATGCTGCACCATCGGCTTGGTTATCTGCTCAATTTCCTACTACTTTATCGGAGATTTGATTTGTCATGGCATTGTTTTCCTCATACTTGTCTCGATTGCTTTGTATACACTGCTGTATGTGCGGCATAAGCCATCGTTACTTGACAGTTTTACGGGAATCATGCTGTCTTGATACAGCTCTCGCCTATGCAATAGCAAGATGGACAATTCAAAACTCGGAGGGTAGTTTGGCAAAGCTGTACTAATTTACAGTCTCTCAGACACGATTGATCGAAAACAGGGTCGTCTGAGACCCAGTGTGGAGGCTTGTAGGGGATGCAAATGCACTGGAAGCATTGGATTCTCGATAAGAGTTTTGAATAGCCAATTCGCGACAATTGAAATGGTATCATCGGATTGAGAGCAACATGTAGGCAATGTTCTCGTCAAGTCAGTGATACCCTAGGTGCAATTTCGTTGATTCTGGTCACTGCTTCTGCTTAGGACCTGAAACTGTGAACTTGGGCTTTAGATTGAGGCTCGATTTCGCGCATCTCAATCGATATCTCTTTGTACTTGTTCAGCTTCTTGACTTTCAGCGAGGGAGCATCAACATCGCCTTCTTCAATGCTCGTATTGCTATCCGGCAAAGTCTCTTCGTCAGTAAGTACTTGCGCCAGTGGATGATGGTAGAGATACATGGAGATGATCAGTACTCCAAGCCCACAACCAAACTCAACTGAGGGTGAAAAGGCGAAGAACAACATGGATAAAAACGTCGTGAACGTCATGGCCATCGAATGCGAGTACACACAGGCGATGTTGTCGAGATATTTGAGGATGCAGGCCATAAAGATACCACCGATAGAGTTGACGACGACCACACCCATCGTCCAGCCGCTGTAACCGTAAAAGAACCCGTCCGACAGCAGCAACTTCCTATCGACGAATAGCAGACCCAAAGCGTTAAACAAGACGCCGAATCCGTACATCTGCACGCTCTGCCAAAGGAAGGGGCAGTCTGATTGTCGCTTTAACGTCCACTCTGCACACACACTCGCACATGACGACAACGTCACACCAAGCAGTGCTAGCAGTAAACCCAGCATCGTTTGATGTGAGTCATCTTCGACCACGTCGCCGTGGAAACGGTCGGACTGGCTGGTCAATACGCCCAAAACCAGCAAAACGATTGCTAATTTGTGCAGTTCCGACAGCTGCTGCTTGAGAACGTAGCGGAATAGCACGGCAGTCAGCAGGATCTTCAAGTTCCAGAGTACAGACACTGTAGCAGCGTCCAGGTAGCGCAGCACGACATAGTTGAGGTTGCTCTCCAGAGCGTTGAGTAAGGCCGGTATTGAATAGTAACCGCTCATTCGCAGCTGGTCGTGGCTCGGGACCGTCGAGTGCGTGACGACAATAGCAGTCAGCATGACACTGAGCTTGAGCACCTCAACGAGAAACGTAACGGTGATACTGCTGTAGGGCACGAGGCCATTGACCTTGGATGCGATGATGCACAGGTTCCCGGAGCACAGGAAAGCTGCAGCCACCAGCATCAACAACAGCTTTTGTCCGAGCTCCATCAACAATAGTAGAAAATGAATAGCTTTTGTTATCCCGTTAGGTGGGCATGTCTTAACGGCATTGACAATCAAAACTTGTATTTCGGTGGTAAGGGAGATGCGTCACCCATCACCATGCTTCAACTTGGTTACCAAACGTTGTCAACGTTTTATAATACTCGCCAATGCATTGTTAAAATGTTTAGCCGAACCTAACGCAGGGTTCATAAAAAACGTCAGATCTTGGTTAGGCTACCTTGATCAATATATTAGCTGTCATTGTGCGTCGCTCTTAATGGATTTACAACTCACCACAACTCACCACATCATCTTAACAACACCGCAGTCACGTTTGTCGACATTTTGGGACCTTTCTGCAAGCATGCAATGTTATAAGATCACCGCTTCAGCTTGAGTGGCTACTGAAGTTAGCCACTCAAACATCGAAACTAAGTCCATTATTTCTCTTTGCATGCTGGAACCATAAAGACACTTGAAAAGATTGCGTTGAAAATTTGCTCCGCGCCTTGAAAGTATGGAAATTGAAGCCACATCATCATTAACAGCTTGACGTGATAAAACAGCGGAAGCCATCCGATCTCTCGTCCAATCGCGGCGATGAAGTAGTCCGCAGCGACCGCTACGCTAAAGTATGCAAGCCACCACTCGTAGCGCCGCGTCCGCTTTTCGCTTAGCACTCCTATCGTGACGTAGGCGGGAAAGCCAAAACCCATCAGCAAACAGCCTCGAGAGGCCACAAATCCTGGCGTGAACATGAAGAAGAGTCCGAAGAGTGCAGGGCCCTGTGACCATAAATCTTTCGCCAAGTGCACATGTCGTTCTGGTACTACTCGGAAAGATACCAAAATACGAATCAAAAAATTTGTCTTCTCTTCTGTCTCCACATTTATCGTCGCTTCTCGTTCATGAATACGGTTCGCGTATGGACTTATAAGGGGGCTTAGTAGAGAGTAGAGCGCAATGTCACCTCTTGTGAACGGGGAGTGCATCCAGACCAGGAAAACGTTGCACCAGTCGAGCGGCACCGTGAAGAACGAGGTCACAAACGTCGGCAAGAAGAGCGTTACCATACCGATGAGGCATACCGCGAGGGACCAGATGACCCAATACTTTAAACACGCTTCGTACGGCCTCCACTTAAAATCGGGGATGGTCAAATTTTCAAGCTTCGTGATCAATTTACTCGTATTCTTCGATCTTGAAGATGGTGGAGTTGACTTGGTATGTTTCGAGTAGAATCTCTTCTGTCGGATCACTCGAATCGAGCGCAGTAGCGGATACCCGACCGAAAGTAGCCGAAACAGCGCTTCACTGCTCAATAAATTTGTCGATGACGCTGGCAGCCAATAAAGCGCTTCGAAACTCAAGGCGAAGAACAACCCATGAGGTAGAAGGATGGCCAGTACGCGCCACTTGGCACTCAAACTGGCTACAAAAGCTCTGTATCGGAGTTCCATCTGCCTCCTCGATCTTACATACTGCACACGGGCTTTGTGCACGTATCCTTTACGTACACAAACCAGTAAAAAGAGCATTGTAAAGGCCAATAGAGCTTGATAGAAAGGTTTCATCTTGCTCACGTAGTCGGCTCCGATCTTGACAAGCGTGAGCACGTGAGGCAGCGCTGTCTCCCCCAACACTGCTAGAGCTTGAAGGATAGGGACTGCTAGGAGCAGAAAGAAAGTTGTCCATAGTTTCAAGCACTGAAAAGTGACCACAACAGCGTCTTCTAAAGCAAAGCCAATGACGCTCCAATCGGGACTTTGGCTCAAGACTCGAGCAATCCCAGACGCGTTAATAGGACTGGAGATCAGATCACTGGGTAAATATCGAGTGAATAGACTTGACATGGAAGATAAAGTGTTCTGTTACAAGCAAATGGATTAAATATATGGAAGACAGAAGTGAGAGGAAGGAGATCAATACGACGCGTACAATCAAGATGGGAACGGGAGTCTCGAGACCAGCAGTTATCATGATCTCTTGTTGTTGAGCATGTAGTTGGACGAAGAGGAAAGAAGCTAGCAGAGTTACTAGAGGAGACAGAAGGTGCCGCACGAGCTGCTGCATCGTCACTGAATTAGATGGACACGTCACTATATCAGGTAGTCACTGAGACGAGGAAGCTGTTGAAGAAGAGTGATGGTCCGATTGTGCGAAGTAAACTACCTGCAAGTAATTTATTTACTCATGATACCAGCGTGCCTCCACGATAAATGGCTACAGGACGCATTGCCTAGCGATGGATTCTACACTGAAAGCACGTGGACATGACCAAGCTGTTGTTGTGCCGTACATGCCTCTTTATTTCGGCAGCAATCATTCTCATCATTCTTAACATCTGCAGCAAACTTGGGAAATATTTGCGTGATGTCAGACCAACACCCATGCGATGCCACTCGTGAAGATTGTGAAGCTCAAGAGAATGCTAAGCAGCAGGACATCAAGCTGCTTCTTGGTAGCGACAGCGTTGCTATACGAGATCGAGATGTTCTGAAGGAGCTGACGTGCGTAAGGCCACTATACAGCCTACGAACGCCTTGTGAAGAAACTACAGAGTGCGAACGAATGCGAAGCAATGCTGCCCTTCTTTGCGTGGAGCAGCGCAGTTCCGGGAAGCGGCCGGCTACCCTTTGCAGACTCGTAGAATCCTCTATGTAGCCCGTTCATCTGCGCTCATTCATTCTTACTGTATCAATCAATACGCATCACATAGAGAAGAGTCAACTGACCAAAGGCTGGCAAGAATCGAATAAACACGTATCCGTGTGCCACTGATGAAGGCAAACGTCGCGTTATAGCGCTACTGACGCTGCTGATGATTACGAGGAACGATTGCCAAAGTTGCGCGCCATGAGCAGTTTTTCATACTTGGCGTTAATTTCGAGAGTTTTCTCCGCTTGCTCTTCTGGCGAATCCCAAAACTTTGGCATTTCCACCACGCTCAATGCCATAGACTGGACACGAGATAATTCAGAGCACCTCTTATGTGAGGCACCACCAAACTTTTTGGTTACGATCGACTCGGTCGACGATGGAGACGAGGTCAATGATGCACGCTCGTGGTCCACTTTCGCTTCCAATTCTTCATTGGTACGATCGTATGTGTACAAAATCTTGGTTCTAGGCTGTTTCTTGAGGCTGCCGGATGAAGCAGAATGAAGCAGCTCCAATTCTCGCAACGAGAATCGTGGCGGCTGGTCATGCGAGTACTTAAGAGGTTTGTACTTTAAGTCTCCTGCGCTACCTCCGTCCTTCGTGATCTGGTGCACAACTAGCCGTGCCTCGTACGACAATTTCATTTCATGCGTCGAGTCATAGACACGAGCAATACGTGCCGGATCCAGGTCGCAGGTCATGCCCTTTAGCGGTAAATTGCTGTAAAAGGTTGACACAGCAGTCTCGATTGCGCTTGATGGTGAAAACTTCGGAGCAAGACGCATGGCGCAGTCGATAAGCTTGGGATCCAACAGCACACGGAACACATGCACAAGATTGGTCGGCGTCAGTGCATCTATTTCCAACGGTTCGACACCCGTTCCTGCTAAGACTAACGCCTGCCCCCACATTCTCTGGGTAATGTTACGCGGAACCACGCACGCAGGTTTTCCTGCAGACAAACATGTCGACGTAATAGAAAGATCCCCCCAGTGCATGGTGGCATACACATGAGGAAGAATGCGTTTCACCGGAAAGTGCTGGTCAATCTCGAACACAACGTCTGTACCACCCACGAAAAATGCAGCAGCAGCATCGTCGTTGTTGTTTTCGTAGCTTTGAAATACAATCCGGACGTTTGCTTTTCGAGCTGCCTTCTCGAGGGTGCTGACTAGATCCTGTACGCGACGGGGATCCCAATCGCCACATTGGAAGCCAAAGTAGATGAGAGGCGTATCAGCAGCGTTCGCAGCAAATAAATGTAGCTCTTGTTCGATAGCAGCAAGATTGGTGTCCTCAGGATGACTCTCCTCAAGTTCGACGTACCCCGCGATTGTTATCTCACTTCCCCAATCATGAGGTTTTGGCAGAAGTACAGAATTCCAAAGGTATGTGTGAGGGATATGCCATTCAGCTAGCAAATTGTTTGCTATGCTCTTACCAGTGAGTCTCAGGAAATATCGGAACTCATCAAAGACATCTCGCATACTGTTCCACAACACATTGTCGAATGCATCATAAGATGCTGCGTTCGTCGATGCGTATCTGTATGGTCTGTGAAGCTTCATATTCGCACTGATCAGATGAGGGAAGGCCTGAGTGCGAGTTTGTGGGTTATAGCTCATGCAGTGTAGAGGCACGCCGAGACGTGTGGCAACGATGGTCTGTCCAAACAGATACGGGTGTGCAATGATGGCATCAGCACGAAAAGCCTTACCAGGCACTAATGGGTCTACTTCCACACATGCCGGCCAAAGCGAGAACACGAGCTCACGTAGATCATCCAATTCTGGGAAAGACTCCCACCAATGATTTAACTTCGCGTGAGCAAAATTGAGTAGTCGGGATTTATGATGTGGCTCATCCTGGGTCCGCTGGTACAGGTGCTGCAGAAAATTGCCGGTCGTGACAGAGCTTCCTCCAAGTGGATAGAAATCGAGACCAACACTGACAATACGATCCCGGTGGCCGCTGTTCGTAGCAATACGCACACAGTGACCATCCGCTTTGAGCCGTAGTCCAATCGCAACATACTGTTGGACACTTTCTTCCCAGCTACCTGTTGTCATCATGCAAATATTCATCTTCGGCAACGGCATGCTGTTCGAACTCTCCATGCAATTCGCTTGCGTTTCTTCCTCTCTGCCCGCCTCAGCTGCTAATTCTCGTGCTTCAACCTGATGAAGTGCCTTACCAACCTTCTCATTATTACCAAATGTAGTTTGAAACGAGTCGCTGCCGCTAGAAGTCGATCTATTCACATTTGAAGCAACAGCTGCATCATCACTCGTGCTCTCTGATGAAACTAAGATCGATGAGCCACTCGTCGCCAACTTGAACGAATCCTCCTTGCGTAATGTGCGCTCCCTCACAAGCGCGTAGAACCTTTGTTCTAGCTTGGTTTTCTCGTCCGGTGTAAGCTGAATAGAGATCTGTGTAGATAACTGATCATTCGTATCGACCACTTCATCCGCACTCATTAAACCGTTGTGAATATTGTTGCGGGTTTTGAAGCCCAACGCGTTCAGCAACTTTTTGTTGTCTGCAATGAGTGAACCCTTTTTGTCGTCATCTGCTCGGACGTTATTATAAGCCCCGGTTGCAAGGTGGTCGGCAAACACTAACGTGCCCACTAACGGGCTAATTATGATCCCACCCAACCCTTTTACGAGCCCAATCACAGCGCCCTTTGCTCCCTCTTCGCGATAACCTTGCACTGGCTTGACAATGATATCCTTAAAGCCCGATCCAAACACGTGAGTAAGCGCACCCACACCAGAAAATGCACCCTCAATAACATTCTCTGGGCCACGCGGCGAGTAATCGACGTAATTGTACTCCACAATATCCATCGGTGAATTTTCAGGACGGGAAGTCACTACAAATTCGCACTCATTACACAAGCGAATTTTGTTCTTCTGGCTCCACATCGTTGCAACTCGCCCACAGTCCAAATCACACCGCATGTGGTGTAAAGGCAAGTTGCGGTAGAAGCATCGCACAGCTTCACCTGCGCCGTCCTCTTGTTGCATAAGGTCCCGCATTGCACTTGCGCGCGCACGAAGTTGTGGGCTCTCTAGTGCCTCGAATGCAGCCTGAAGTTTCTCTGTTGTCAATTGAGAGATTGGACACGGATTCACACCAACACCAGCGTCAAAGACGGCACGACCCCAGAACGGCTGGTCTCCGAAAAAAGGTACGATAAAAGCGGGTTTGCCAGCGAGCAAGCCCGCCGCCGTAGTACCTGCCCCGCCATGGTGCACCACCGCTGACACACGCGGCATAAGCCAGTCGTGTGGACAACTGCCAAGAAAAAAAATGTAGTCTAAAATCGGGAAATTTCCTGCCATATCGCTCCAACTTGATTGAATCAGCACCCGAACTTTTGCTCGAGCTGCAGCTTCAATGATCATCGCTGTAACGTTTACTGGGTCTTGAATGACCATTGATCCAAAGCCCACAAAAATTGGTCCAGCATCCTGTCCGAGGAACGCCTCAAGTTCTGGTGTAGATGTGTACGCGGAACTTGGTCCTTCCAACAAGACTGTTCCAATGACATCATAGATGTCGCCCCAGTCGTTTGGTTTTGGCACGATATGTGGACTCCACATAAATGCATGAGGGATGGCGAGGTCTAGTAAAATATCGCGACCGCCGTCTCCTTTGCGAATTTTGCGCAGATCCAGTTTATCCCTACGGAATGCGTTGATTATTCCTTCGGTTCCCTGCCACATGAGTAGGTCGACCATCTTGTACGACAGGTAGTTGATCTTTTTAGGCTTTCCGGTGTACGGCATATTAGACAGCGGATGTGGGAACGCTGTCGTGGGCACCCATGGCTGAGGAAACATGATGTGAAGTGGTACGCCAAGTCGTTCGGCGACGTGAATGTGGCCGTATGTGACAGGGTTCGAGATGATGGCTTGTGCACGAAAAGGTTTGCCAGGGATGCCAGGGCCTCCACCATCTGGGTCTTCTTCGGCCACTGCCGGCCACGTTGAGTATAAAATATCCTCAACCATCTGCATGTTACGAGGTACATCCTTCTGGATTGCTTCCATGTTTAGAGGAATGAGATGGCCGTTTGTCTTGACCATGTAGGCCGAGAGCTCCTTGGGATCTCCTGCTAGTGGATAAAACTCGATATCGTGACTCATAACAAAGTCACGATAGACTGCATGAGTAGCTACCCGCACGCGGTGTCCGTCGCGAATTAATCTCTTGGCAATTGCAACAAATGGCTGCACGTCTCCATGGGTACCGACAATCATGAGGCAAATAGTCATAATAGGTGCGTCATAATCAGCTCGACTGCTTTGGCGTGTGGCACGCATGGACACGTCTTCACGTTTCTTGGCCTTTTCTTGCAGCCCCGAGATATCGTAACTATCATCGTCGTCTTCAAAGTGCATGTGAATGCGGCCGTCTTGGTCAAAAGCAACTGCCGCTTGCACAACGTCTACAAACGACGTGAGCTTGTTCCCTTCCATGGACTCGTGTTTCTCCTTAATCATTTGTTGTATAGCTTGCGCAACTGTTTCTTTCCATTGCTACAGACAAATGACTTTGTATGAGGTTCAATTACCATGACCATCACTCTTGTCCGCACTGAGGTGTGGGCAGTAATTGAGTTACCTTTCGTTTTTGTTCCCACGGTGTCGTATCTGCCAGAGTCGGGGACTTTTCCTCTTGCTTTTCTTCCACTTGTACCTGGTGGATCATGTCCTCCTTCGTCGTATCATTCTCCTCCTGCGTCTTCTTCATCCGTCCGAGGTGGGATCTCTATAGCGCCCGTCTTTATAAAATAATAGGTTTGTACTGTTTTATATTGACCGCATACTTGCAAAATGTATTGGTTTTCAATTACCTTTCTTAGATAGTAAGCTTTAATCGATACTCTCGCCATTTCAAGGCAATTGCTAAGCTTGTGAAATGTTGCTCGTCGTCAATAGATGTATGGACGTATAGATAAAGTACGGAGACTCGTCTTCGTACGACCAGTGTAGGTGTTCAATCACGTGCTTAACTTAATGACTTGAGATGGTTTTACGAGCATAGTCAGGAATCGTCCAGCGATTATTCCGTTAAAGGGGTAGTTGAAGTGTTGGTACAGATGAACCTTTTCATTGGTCGAGCCAAGCAGCTAAACGTCGAAACGATTGGCGAGTCGCATTTTGCATCGAGTAAGATCACCTGTGGCTCCTATACTTGTTCCTTTAGCTACACTTCCATTCGCAACTTCCCCTTACATGACGAGCAACAATCGATGGCTGCGCTCCTCGTCGGTCTCCTTTGGGGTAGGTGCGGTCCAGCGACAAAGATTTGACCAGACCAACGTCTCAAGCAATGTCGCACACCGCCGCCGCTCATCATCTCCGCGGATTTTATCGCCTTGGCGGCAAGCTAACAGCGTCATGGAGAGGATCATGAACCCATTCTTGGACCGTCAGTCTCCCTCCCAGCGGCACGACTACCAGCCATTACAGACTCTACCGGAGCCGCACAGTACCCCCAATGTAGTTCCTTCGATAGCTTCACCTCGGTTGTCGGTCAACGAGAAAGCACAGCCGACATACAGGAAGGCGCTGGCTTTCAATGGCGGACTGCACTCGACCTATATGGCTGACTACCCAAAAGGGTTGCACGGTTTGTTCTTGCTGGTGCAAAGTCCGTTGCTACTGATTATCATTGGCACCTTCGCAGGAAGTGTCGGGCTGGCCATGGATATGTGGAGTATTGAGGTCGCACGGTACCATGAATGGGTGGGCGGCCAAGATTTTGGGCTGTTTGCGACGTCAGCTCTACTTGCTGGGGGCTTCTCAGCGCTTCTAACCCATTGCGTGTGTCCGCAAGCCACAGGATCAGGTCTACCATACATGAAAGTGGCTATTTCGGGCATCGATGTAAGTGCCTACCTGTCCTTTCGCTGCGTAGCTACCAAGATTGTTGGACTGATGGCTGCATTAGGCGCAGGGCTGTCAATCGGTAAAGAGGGCCCATTCATCATGATTTCATGTGGGTTTGCCAGTGTGCTGATGAATTGGCGCCCATTCCGCCGCATTCGCGATGATGACACAAAGCGCTTGGAGATGCTGGCATGTGCGTGTGCTGCTGGGGTTTCTGCTACGTTCGGCTCCCCTTTTGGAGGCGTGCTTTTTGGCGTGGAGGTAACGTCGCACTTTTATCTTGTCCGGACACTGCCTCGTTCATTTTTTGCAGCTATCGTAGGCGCGTTACTGGTAAACTTTGGTTCTGCCAACACACGGTATGGACTCTTCGGCAACCGAAGCATGGGCAGTTCCTGGGGTACAGACGCTGGAAATGAAAGCGGTGAGCCTGCTTTCACTGACCTCTGCGTTTTTGCGCTCATGGGTATATTTTGCGGTCTTGGAGGCGCCCTTTTCAACCACTTCTTGTCCATATTGGTTCGTGCCCGGGACCGCTTTTTCCAGCCCTCGGTGTCAAATTCGCCTCGTGTAACTTGGTGGAATGCTGTTGGAAAGCGGGTGGGACTTGTGTTAGCTGTAACTTTGCTTTCGTGTTGGCTCGAGTTTTACGGAGACAGTGCGTGGTTTCTGCGGCACGGCTCCCCTCGCCGCATTCTTGACGCACTCTTCTCAAAGGACAAGCCGATCTTTGCCGATGACCGTGCTCAAGAAAGTACTGAAGAGGCCAGTTTGCTGCTTTCAAGATCGTTGCTGACATTTCTTCCGCTTAAGTATGTGCTGACGCTTATAAGTATTGTGCTACCTGTGCCGGCTGGGTTGTTTACCCCCACTTTCGTCATCGGTGGCATTTTTGGCCGACTTGTTGGTGAAGCTGTACGTGCCTTCGATCTCATAAGCACCAACTATGAGCCTTTCGAGTTTGCAATTATTGGCGCCGGGGCCTTCTCGTCAGGTGTGACGCATGCTGTGTCAACCGCTGTTATTATCATGGAGGTTTCACACGCCGACGGCCTCAACCTACCTGTATCTGTGGCAATTCTAACAGCATATTTTACGGCCAAGAGGTTTACCGAAAACGTTTACGATATCCTCATCGTGACGAGTAACCTGCCTCGGCTGAAAAAGCTGCCAAAAGCTGCTTATGACATTCCGGCCTGGGAGGTGATGAAGGACGTGGCTGAGATGGGAGTGCTTAGTGCTGACTCAACTTATGAAGACGCGTTGGCACTGCTCGAGCGCTCCGACATGGAACCTGTATTTCCCATTGTAGACTCGCTCGAGAACTGCTTCCTGTTGGCTACAGTCACGCGTTCCCGGCTAGCCTACGCTGTGTCGCGTTGCCAACGTCATATTCCGTTGGCGCCGGTAGACTTGAGGAAACCGTTACAAGTGGAAGCCGTAGCGACAGCTACAACTTCACTGCTTTTCCCAACCACGACTCAGTCGACCACTCCTACCATTATAACGGCGGTTGGCTACGACTCGGGCTGCTGCGCTCCATTTCCTGTAATTCACAGATCATATGGAGCCATGGACTCGACGCCTCGCGGTGATGGCAGCAATGAGTTCGAAGATGACGAAGCCGAGGATGGTCTTAATGAACTACCTTTGCAGTTGCTTCAGTCCCCAATTCATTTTGCCTTTATACGTGGTGGAAAGGTCATGAATTGGGTCACGAATGAGGTGTGTGTTCCGTCAAAGTTGACGGTGCTAGTCGACACATCGCCATTACAGCTGATGGAGATGACGCCGATGCGTCGTGTGGATATGCTCTTCCGCATGCTCAAGCTCAACAATGTCTTCGTTGCACGGTTCGGAAAGCTCATGGGTGTCATTAGCCTCGAGCGTATGATGACGTTTCTGGGTACCACGACACCATATCAGACGCCAGGACTGCTGCGCATTCTCAAGAACTTCTGCTTCCAGTCAAATCGTGACATAAAGTAGACATCTGCAAAAACAGGCTTATCATTTATCGAAGGCTTGTTAAATAAATCGGAGACGCTACTCATCCCCCTGTTTAGCAGAAAGTGGTGAACGAGCTGCAACGACAACCTACGAGCTCAAGTCGCTGAAAATCAACAGCGTTGACCTCCCTCGAGGCGGCACGTACTCAAGAGAGACAGTCTCTTCAAGAGGAGCAGAAGCGACCATTGATAGTGCAACAGGAGCTCAAAGCTCGTGTGCACCAGGTTAGTCGAGCGCGGCGGGATGTTCAAGAAAGGGAAAAGCAAGTCCACAAAGCGTCTGCTGACTGAGGAAGAAGTCGTAGCGCGTATGAGGGCTGCTGCGGCTAAAGCGTATCAGCAAGGTTGAGACGATGAAGCGACTCAGATTGCAGTCCCCGCTGCCTCTATCTCCTTCGATGGGACCGTCGCCATCACCTCGGCAACATCGCCGCTCGGTTGCCATCAGCGTGTGACTCCAAGATCTTCATGCGCAATTTTGACGGTTTGGCCTCGGCAGTGGGCCTAAAGGGCGGCCAACTGTATTTTGCATGAGCTTGATGGGCAAAGACACTTATTAGTACTCGTGGACTGAACGGTTCAAGGTATCAAAGTTTGACTCGTTCCTGAGGGGCAAAGTCGAGACGTTCTTTTCGTCACAAGTTAGCTCGTGGCTGTCGACACAGCTGACGCTAGCATGAATCATTGAACAGATGGCTGCTGCGTTCATCGCTGTGGTCACAGCAGTGCGCAGAGTTGTTCAATACTCACAAGCCAGATGGCACCTGTTTTAGCAAACAACTCTGACCTCAGCATTTTTCGCTGGCACGACCACTATCTATTCTTGGTAGCAGTCAAGAACGCTTCTGGTGCATCAGATGGACTCATTATGGAGGGCCGTGTCAAGCTCGCATCGAGTCTATGAGACATGCTTTTTGAACAGGTCAAGCTGTAGCGCACTAACTATGCAGTTCGCGTACGTGAGCTGGCGCAGTGGGCGCAAACAAACGATGAAAAGCTCATGCATTGGCACTGTGGTTACTTTTACCGGCCAAAAAGATCCAATGGGCAACATCGCTCAGACGGGTAGCGCCATGGAGGCAAAGCGCGATGAAGACCGCGAGTGCTTCTATTGCAAGAATGAAGGGCATTTTATGAGAGACTGCCGCAAGAAAGGCCGTGAAGAGGGCGAAAGTAAGAAAATTGGATTCTCAAGAATGCGCTACGGCGACGTGTCGCCAGGAGACTAGATTGTCGTACACGTGCACTTATTTCGCGACAAGGCGATGCTTAAAGGCAGTATGACGACGGCTTCGAACACCCGATAATGGAAAGTTGTCCGTCACGTATCGAGGCCCAGCGACTTTGATCGTGAACGTTTACGGGAGGAGTCACACGCTGACTTTTGTCAGCGCGTGCTACGCACCGAAGCTTTCGACAAACTTGATCTCACTCGGCATTCTCATGAAGAAAGGGTGCCAACTGTCGATAATTGGCGAGAGGCACGCACTTGTGCTTGAGAAAGCACCCGTTTTCTACGTTGAGCTTTAGAACAGCATTCTTTTAGTCGATCGCGCAGTAGCAAACCAGGATGTACGACATTGAACAACATTATTCTTGCAATCATGGAAAAGACAACTCCGGCTGAACATGCGACGCGGAATAGCACTCTGTTCGATTTTCATTATCGATTCGGACACTTTTAATACGATACAGTTGAGCGACTTGCGTCGCTTCCAAGCTCTGGCATTGAGCTGACAGGTCGTGAGCGACCGATTTGCGTCCCATGCTCAGTCTTTGCTGTCTTACAGCAAAGACGGCAGCCAACGCTTGACTGTATGAACACCGACAGACGTGATTGGCGGGGTCATCTGCAGCGATCTCAAATGACCAACCACGCAGCAAGACCGCCGTGGTAATCGGTACATGGTAAAACTTTGTCGATCAGAAGACAAACTTCTGCTTTGTCTTTGTCGCAAAGACGAAGGACAAGGCAGCGACAAAGTTCAAACACTTCATTGAGAAGCGGTTTGTTGATGCAGAACAAAGAATGTGGATCTGTTCTGTCATGACTCCGGCGTCGGACGCCAGCAATTTAGCCGCGAACGACAAGGCGAGAGGATGCATCGTACCATCAGGAACATGGTCGATACATGTTGTTTGGCTCCAGCTATCCCACGCTACTGATTACGCCATCTATATCCTCAACAGGATGCCAGCTAGAGAACATGCTAAGCGCATGTCGCTGATCCAGACCCTCACGAGCAGTCAGCCGACCTCGTCAACCTTGTGGCGTCGGGTCGACTTGTACAGTGCACCTCAATCCGAAGACGGACTCGCTCAAGAAGCGTGAGACATCAGGCGTCATCATCGATAAGCACGAAGAGACTAAAGGTTTCCATATGTATGTGCCAGGACAGCTCAAGGTCGTGATGACGCGTCATGTCAACGTTCAGACGTTTTACGCGAGTAGCTTACACGTGGATTGAGTGCAGATTCCGAGAGGGACCTTGCGCACATTGCTCGAGACAATCAAGCGCGGCATCAAGAGCGCGCTGTGGCTCCGGCGACATACACCGCTTCAGCACCGATCCCGACTCTCCACTGGCGCCCGGACGACCGACTAACGGAGGGAGTATTTTGATTCTGTGTATATGGCCTTTCTCATCTTGTGTGCCCGTCGGGCGGGCGGGTTGCACTCTTCTCGGTGGACTTGGGTCGATGCTGAACTTGGTCGTGTTGGGAATAGATGGGGATCGATCGCGCGGAAATCTCCACGCGATCGAGGTGTTCTTGGGGACCTCTACTCGAGTCGCCTTGGTTTGCCTTGTGATCGCCGTGTCCAAATGAAGATACTTTCCACTTGATCTTCTGACCATTTGAGCCGTCTCACGATCTCGTGCTGCGTCCCAACAGGGGGAGTTACTTGTGTTGACAGGTCTTGTAATCCTTGGCCACTAATTCACGGATACGACTTGTGTAGTAGCGCGACAGAAGTTCTTGATCGTCGGAGGGGCCAAGATATCCCGCCCGAAAGAGAAGTCTGCGTGCGTGCTTTGAAGTAAAAAAAACTCTGTTAAATGTCAAATCTACGTTGGAAGTTCAAAATGCAGATGGTGCTGGAGGAGCGGGACCTTTGGGAAGTGACAAGCGGGGAAATCAAGCTGGAACATCTGACCACTGCGCTGGACCATTCAACGTTCAAGCGCAAGTCACGGAAGGCGCTCGCGATAATCTGTCTTGCGATGGAGGACTCACAGCTACCCCTGGTTCGGTCGGCAAGCGGAGCGTGCGATGCATGGTCGCGGCTGGAAGGTCACTCCGAGAAGAAGAGCTTAGCCAACAAGCTCTTTCTTCGTCGTCGTTTCTTCACGGCCAAGATGGATGAAGGTGACGATGTGCTTTCGCACATCAACAAGATGAAGACTCTGGCAGAGCAGCTTGACGCAGTTGGAGCTCCAGTCACTGAGGATGACTTGGTTATCACGCTTCTTGGGAGTTTGAGTGATTCGTTTGCATTCCTCATTACGGCTTTGGAGTCAAGAGCCGACTCGCTGTCGTGGGAACCGGTGACGTCTCGGCTTCTACATGAGGACATGAAGCGCAAGGAGCAAGGCGGCGACGTAGCCGTGGCTGACCAAGCGTTCATGACTCGTGACAAGAAGTGCAGTGCTCGGCCAATGAAGAAGACTGGCGCGTGCAATTACTGCGGCAAGATGGGCCATTGGATCGCGGAGTGTCCCTGACACCGCATCGTGCGAAGATGGCGCACAATCAAGATGAAGATTCGGGTGACTTCCTGTTTGCAGTCGGCAAGGAAAGTGGTGATGACACCAAGAACAAGACATGACTCATCGACTCGGGCGCGATGCAGCACATGTCGTACTCGAAGCACTTCATGACGAAGTACAAGAGCATCGATCCAATCAATGTACACCTCGCGGATGACGGTGTCGTGAAAGCAATCGGTATCGGTGAACTCGTGATGATGATGAAGACTCCAAGCGGCGTCAAGAAGGGTGCGCTTACGAATGTGTGGCACATCCCCAAGCTGACGCGCAACTTGTTCTCGGTTGGCCGATTCACGAAGGATGTTGCTCCGATGACGTTCGATACCAGTGTCTGCTACGTCAACCTCAGGGGCCAGAAGTGGAAGATCGGCGAGCGTGCAGGCAAGGGTCTGTTCAAGCTGTGTATGACCCTATGCAAGCTGAACGTGCGAGCGTCGCGAATGTGACTGAGGTGCCGCAGATGATCAAGTCGTACTCTTGGCATCTACGACTCGGTCACATCGGTCACGGCGGACTTGACACGATTGTGAAGCAGAAGCTCGGCGTCGGCATTGACATCACGTCGGTGAACAAGTGTGAGCTCTGTGGTGGATGTGCTCTTGGCAAGCAGACGCGTGTGAGTTTCCAGTCGACTTCGCCTGAACGTGCCAAGAACATGCTCGACGTTGTACACAGCGATGTGTGTGGTCCGATGCAGACAGCGATATTCTCCGACAAGCGCTACCTCGTGACGTTCATCGACGACAAGTCGAGATTCTGCGTGGTGTTTCTGCTTTGCAGCAAGCGGAAGTGCTGGACAAGTTCATTCAGTTCGTCAAGTTTGCTGAAACCCAGACTGGGAGGCGTGTGAGGGTGCTTCGGAGCGACAACGGTGATGAATACGTATCCAACAAGTTTGCCGCGTTCTGCCGCAGCAAGGGCATCGTACAGGAGTTCACTCCGCATCTCCAGATTTAGTACGACATTCTCGTAGCTTTTCGGGAGACTGCGCAACAAGCAGATCGCCACATCTTCGTCTTCCATCTTGGCCCCGATGCTGCGAAGCTTGGCACTGATGCTCATGACTTCATTGCAGTGATGCAATACATTGGCGCCTTCCATTATCTCCATGCTGAAGAGCTGGCGCTTGAGATAAATGCGCCTAGCCTTCTGCGATCCACTGTAAAGTGTCTTCAACCGCGCCCATGCTACCCACGCTTCCTCGCAACTGTCGACCACATGATGATAGTCTGCATCCATGTGTAGCAACATCAGGCCAAAAGCGATGTTGCTTGTCCTGATGTACTCATCAGAGATGCGAGGGTCCGTGAAGGTTGGGGTGGTTTCCCGGTTGACCACGTGCCACGTTGGCTTGGTCAGGAACACGCATGTAGCGGCTTCATGTCGCGTAGTTGTCCCCATTGAACTTGTCAATGGAGACCTTGGTCGTCGAATCTTGGCCAGAGGACATGGTACTTGGGCTCATAACCTGGTTATAAGAAAATGAGCACGCGAAGCGAAACGAAGCGAGGCGAAGAGAAGCTTGAAAGGAAGTCTGCACTTGAGTGGAGACTAGACGACTAGAGGGGAAGAGAGGATATTCATTTATCGTAGCTTATTCTACCTACTACATGATTTATATGTAAACCGCATGTAAATCATGTCAAGCGTCTCATCATCCTACGCGTCTAATCATTTAGTAAATACTACCCGAAATTACGCGTGATTGGATTGGACAGGTTTTCAGCTTACCGGTAACCGATACAAAGTGTCTTAAGCGGTAACCTCCAATACACTCTACCGAGTTTCTGGTGAGTACGCCATACTATTCTTAGGCTTTTAGTGCCAATAACGTATCGCATACTCTCTTGGCCGCACCGATGTGCTGTTGGGTTGGTTTTTGTACGTATCTGCTAAGCTGCCCAGCAACATAAGCTAAATCGAGCCGGGTGCACGTAGCTAGATAGATTAAAGATCAAATCGCTTTACGATATAAAAATAATTTTTCATGCACCAGTATTAAATTGTGCTGCGCAGTATCCGTGTCACTAGTGGTCAATTGTAATGTCGTTTCCATCGGAATTCTATTTGTGTGTGCGTCGCCAAAATTAAATCGCTCTTTCATTTCTCCACGGTATTTAGTCTGGTGAATCTTGATAGTATTTTTATTCTGCTCCACTTCCACGCCCAAATAAGTGTTGAGAAAGCACTGATCCTTGAGTCCATAGTCCTTATCTAGTTTCGAAAACATGTTCGTCTTTAAGTCAGCATTTTCTAAAGCACACAGAATATCATCAACGTAAAGTAGAACCATCGCAAATTCTCCATCATGCCTATAGTAAAATAAGCACGGCTCGGTGCGACATTGCTCGAAACTTAAGCTGATAAACCAGCCATTTACTTCTAAATTCCATTCACGGCCGGAATGTTTAAAGCTATTAAAGGCTTTGTTTATGACTTAAATCGTTCCGTCTTGCAACGATAGCCCTCCAGCGATTTAATGTATTTTTTGATACCTAACGTTGCATGCAAATACGAGGTGTTGATCACCTTGATAAATTGGAAGCTTTAGCTTACACGCACTGCAACAAATAATCGGAATGTGGCCATGCGAGCCACTGGACTAAGTGTCTCACCGTAATCAATTCCAGGACTTTGTTTGTCGCCCCGCGCAACAAGACGTAGTTTGACGACATTGTCCAAATGGTCCGTTTTGAGATTGAGACCCACATAGTCTTGATTGCTTTACTTCCAATTGGCATTTCACATTTAGGGATCATTTCCAGTACGTTTTTGTCGTTCAGCGCTGCCGTTTTCTACATCGATTACCTCTTTGCACTCTTTTGCATACTTCAATGCCATGGCTGCACTATATGTTATCGATATCTTAACGTTCCTTGCATTAATGCCACCATTGCCTCGTATGTCGGCATTTAGTACTTAAAAAGATGAGCCGACCACGTAATCATCAAAGTAGCCAAACTCATGGAGCCACGAATTTGCTCGTGATCTCTTCGTGTCCACCTTAGTGCGTTTTCTGTCACGGCCCTTTTTAATCTCGATGTCGCGTAGATGCGTGTGACCAATAATTTGCTCCGGCATAATTATTAAATCATTTTGCGTCGCGGATACCAATGCACTAATGTCGTCGTTGCTTTCAATTTTGAGCTGATTAACTGGATCAAATAAGTGATCGTAATCTTCCAATTCGCTTAGCGATGTTTTAGTACGTATAATCGCGGACATATCCGTAACATGCCCAATCGATTCAGCAAAATCATTACCAGCGGCAATTTCATCATCAGTAGACGCATCATCTAAGATTGCGTCATGCAAATCTCCACTTATACTATCGCCACGGGAATTATCATTAGCAAAAATTTCACCAGTTTGGCATTCATCGCGCTGTTCACTCGAACTTGATGTTGCAACAGATTGAGAGCTGATTCCTGCAGTTTCGCCCTCCTGCGTTTCCTCAAACGCACCATCAACAACAGGCAGGGAGCTGTTCCGAAGAAAATCATTCCATAATATTTGATTTTCACTTGCTTCACTGGATGCCCCACTTTGATGCACAGTTTTAACAGGGTTGGCTGGTGGCAGCTGGTTGCGTAGTCGTCAACACAACATGTCCGGAGAGTCTGGAAGTTCTGACGCTACCAATTCCATGGCAACTTTGCTGCTTGTTGCTTGACCAGTACTAAACTCCGCGTGAAAAGAAGCCTTGAAACAGTCGCCATCGTCGCCGCCGGCAAAATCGTCAGTGTCGCCTCATTGAATAAATTCGTGAAAAGTTTGAAGCCAAGTGTTTACTTTTCGCTTGTACCCGCTGTCATAGCGATGACAGTATTTGATGGTTCGTTAATTTCACGTCAGACACAAACCTGTCTTGTGCTTCGTCGGAAAATTAATGTTTTATCCTGTTATAAAAGAAACGCCTCGGCATGCAAGCGGCAACCAAAAGAATGTACGTTTAGACGATTAGTAATGCACGACTACACGATTAGTAATGCGCGATACAGCGATTACGATTGTGTAATCGAAAGAATCCAGTAGGCTTAGACTAGCAAAATAGATTGCGAACTAAGGACATAATATACTCACTTTGCATTGTGCATTCCACTAACCAAGTGCCTCACCAACAGGTTATGAGCCCAAGCTCTGCTGACTCTGCCCCCGACGCCGACTTCGCCTTCAACATGGACGCCGCCACCGCCACCAATGCTCGCATCAACAAGTTTGATGGGATGAACTTCCACACTTGGAAGTTCAAAATGCAGATGGTGCTAGAGGAGCGGGACCTTTGGGAAGTGACAAGCGGGGAAATCAAGCTGGAACATCTGACCACTGCGCTGGACCATTCAACGTTCAAGCGCAAGTCACGGAAGGCGCTCGCGATAATCTGTCTTGCGATGGAGGACTCACAGCTACCCCTGGTTCGGTCGGCAAGCGGAGCGTGCGATGCATGGTCGCGGCTGGAAGGTCACTCCGAGAAGAAGAGCTTAGCCAACAAGCTCTTTCTTCGTCGTCGTTTCTTCACGGCCAAGATGGATGAAGGTGACGATGTGCTTTCGCACATCAACAAGATGAAGACTCTGGCAGAGCAGCTTGACGCAGTTGGAGCTCCAGTCACTGAGGATGACTTGGTTATCACGCTTCTTGGGAGTTTGAGTGATTCGTTTGCATTCCTCATTACGGCTTTGGAGTCAAGAGCCGACTCGCTGTCGTGGGAAGTGGTGACGTCTCGGCTTCTACATGAGGACATGAAGCGCAAAGAGCAAGGCGGCGACGTAGCCGTGGCTGACCAAGCGTTCATGACTCGTGACAAGAAGTGCAGTGCTCGGCCAATGAAGAAGATTGGCGTGTGCAACTACTGCGGCAAGATGGGCCATTGGATCGCGGAGTGTCCCTGACAATGCGGACCGGCAGCGTCCGCAACGTGCGAATGTGGCGCACATCCAAGATGAAAACTCGAATGATTTCCTCTTTGCCGTTGGAAAGGAGAGCAGCAACAACGTCAAGAATCCAGAGTGGCTCATAGACTCTGGTGCGACTCAGCATATGTCGTTCTCGAAGAGGTTTATGACGAAGTACAAGACCATCGATCCAGTCAACGTTCACCTCGCAGACGACGGAGTGGTGCAGACGATTGGGAGCGGCAACGTAGTGATGTTGATGAAAACATTAAGTGTCGCCAAGAAGGGTGTGCTGACGAATGTGTGGCACATTCCGAAGCTGACACGCAACCTGTTTTTGATCGGCAGATTCACCAAGGATGTCGCGGCAGTGACATTTGACACGAACGCCTGTTATGCAGATATTGAAAACCAAAAGTGGAAGATTGGTGAACATACTGGCAAAGGCCTCTTCCGGCTATGCATGACACCTGTGCAAGTGAAAAATCCAGCGACGCAAGCAAGTGGCGAGAAGCGTGCGACTCAGAGTTTCAGTCGTTGTGCAAGAACAAGACGTGGGAGCTCGTTCCATTACCAAGCGGTCGCAAGGCGATCAGCAGCAAGTGGGTGTTCAAGGTGAAGGAGACTGTTGACGGTCTTATCGAGCGGTATAAGGCGCGCCTTGTGGCGAAAGGTTTTTTGCAAAAGTACGGTGTGCACTTCGAAGAGACATTCGCACCGGTGGCCAAGTTCGCATCGATACGGATCATTTTGAGCATCACCGCGCAGCACAACCTCGTGCTGCACCAGATGGACGTCAAGACGGCGTTTCTCAACGGTTTACTTGAAGAAAAGATCTATATAAAGCAGCCCGACGGATTCGTTGACGCCGATTATCCTCACCATGTGTGCAAGCTCAAGTGTGCGTTGTATGGACTCAAACAGTCGCCTCGCATGTGGAACCAAACCATTGACGAGTTCATGCGCAAGATTGGCTTCACCAAGTGCGAGATGGATCACTGTGTCTACGCCAAGCGTGACAACAAGGTCATGATGTTCGTTGTAATATACGTCGACGACCTCATCCTTGCGTGCAACGACATGGATTTCCTTGCAGCCACCAAGCGTGCATTAAGCGAGCGATTCAAGATGTCCGATCTCGGCGAGCGCAAGTACTGTCTCGGTATGGAAGTCGAGCGCGATGATAAGTCAGGCGATTTGTCGATAAAACAGACCAAGTTCGGCATGCAAAACTCCAAGCCTGTTAAGACACCGCAAGACCCCGGACTCAAATTGACCAAGAAAATGTGCATAGATGGATGCAAGCATGACGACACCATGCAAGGTGTGCCGTACCGGAGTGCCATCGGAGCCGTGATGTACCTCATGGTTGGCACGCGCCCAGACCTCGCGGCTTCAGTGGGAGTGCTCAGCCAGTTTGCTGCTGATCCGTGTCCAACACACTGGCAAGCTCTCAAGCGCGTGCTCCGATACCTGCAAGCAACTCCGACACTCGGTACTCGTTTCACCGGCGCTGGTGATGGCAAGTTGCTCGGCTATTCCGACGCCGACTGGGCTGGAGACATCGAGACGAGACGCAGTACCAGCGGCTACGTCTTTGTACTCAACAACGGCTGCATCAGCTGGCGCAGCAAGAAGCAGCGCAGCGTGGCGCTCTCATCTACCGAAGCAGAATACATGGCGCTGTCGGAAGCGACCCAAGAGGCGGTGTGGCTCAAGTTGTTCATGCGTGAACTCGGCGAAGAAGCAGGCGACGACTCATTAATTATCTTTGAAGACAACCAAGGTGCTATTGCGTTAGCCAAGAACCCGGAGTTCCACAAGCGCACCAAGCACAT
Source organism: Peronospora destructor (assembly GCA_011800735.1). NCBI lineage: Eukaryota > Oomycota > Peronosporomycetes > Peronosporales > Peronosporaceae > Peronospora > Peronospora destructor. Next base: position 32,983 of record WBRY01000018.1, on the reverse strand, counting down.
CGACATCCGCTACCACTTCGTGCGTGAGAAGGTCGAGAAAAATCAAGTCGTGCTACAGTAATGTCGGACGCAAGACATGCTCGCCGAAATCATGACAAAGGCGATCGCAGCGCCGCAATTTACCTCTCTCCGGACCAAACTCGGCATTACTGTCGCTGTCGTTGCCGAGTCGAGTGGGAGTGTTATAAAGAAAAGGAACTTTAACAGCAAAAGATAAAAAAAGCTAAAAAATATAATTTTTGGCATGCAAGCGGCAACCAAAAGAATGTACGTTTAGACGATTAGTAATGCACGACTACACGATTAGTAATGCGCGATACAGCGATTACGATTGTGTAGTTGAAAGAATCCAGTAGGCTTAGACTAGCAAAATAAATTGCGAACTAAGGACATAATATACTCACTTTGCATTGTGCATTCCACTAACCAAGTGTCTCACCAACATATCCGACTAATAAATTAATAGTATCTATACTCAAAACACATCTTAGCGATAACCACTTAAATCCCGTGCGGCAGCTAACGATAAGTTTTTTCGCTTGGACTTTGGCACGTGACAAAACGCCGGAAATTTAAAAGCAAGAATGTGGTGTATGTCTGGCTCGGTCTAGAACATTAATTCGTACCAAGTACGGCTCGTACATTTGCAATATACGCGATTTTTTATATAAATGACGGTTTCCAAAGCATTCGTCTAGAACGATTTCGGCAAATCAGACTGATGCATCATCATCTTAACCATGCCAATCAGCGTCTGATGCGTCCGCTCTTCAAGATTTAATTGGGGGCATTACGTCTATATAGGGTTACCGGTACTATCCGGACTTCAAGGCGTAGTACATATAAATCATGTAGTAAGCAGTAAGATCCTATAAATCAATCACTTTCGCATCTTCTAATTCCCGAGCAAGTGTTCTTCTTTGCTCCCTCCGTCTCTCCGTTACCTCGCTTCCTCGCTCCGCTTCGCGCTCATCATTGAACAGGTTATGAGCCCAAGCGCTATTTCCTCCTCGCAAGATCCCTCAATCAAGGTCTTCATTGATCGATTCAATGGAGACAACTTCACAACTTGGAGCCTCTACATGCGTGGCGTGTTCCTGACAAAGTCTGTGTGGTATGTGGTCAACCGCGAGATGGCGCCGAGCTTCACGGACCAGCGAGCGCAGGACGACTACGTCAAGTCGAGCAACATCGCATTTGGTTTGATGTTGCTCCACATGGACGCGGGCTACCACCATGTTGTCGATGACTGCAAAGAAGCGTGGGCTGCATGGTTGCACCTGAAGACGCTGTACGGTGGTTCGCAGAAGGCTGGGCGCATCTACTTGAAGCGCCAGCTCTTCAGCATGAAGATGGCGGAAGGCGGCAACGTCTTGCATCACTGCAACGATGTCTTGAACATTGGCGCCAAGCTCAGCAGCATCGACGCCAAGATGGAGGATGAAGACATCACGATCTGCTTGCCACTTAGTCTCCCGAAGAATTTTGAGAACGTGGTTCTGAACTTGGAGATGAGCAGTACCAAGCTGCGTACACAAGATGTGGTGAATGTGCTGACGAACGAGCACGTCAAGCGGCAAGGCGCGGATAAGGCATCGGTGAAAACTGAAGACGCCGCCAAGGCGCTCAGCGCCGAGCGTGAACAGCAGCAATGCATATACTGCGTAAAATTGGGACACAGGACTAGCAGGACAGTCGTTACGGCAAAAGATCCACGCTTTCTGGCAGCCTTACGACCGTTAATCGTCGCTCTCATAGCGAATTTTCCAGAGATATTACATCAACGTGAGCAGGACACAGTCGTCCTGTCACAACGAAGCCACTGGACATGCTTTTCGAGGCACGGTGGAACGATACTGGACCAAGCAGAAAGCTGAAAACAAGGGCCCAAGACGCGGCGGCTGTATCGTGGACGCGGGGCCAACAATGTCCACTGGCGCGGTGAAGAAGACTACGAGCAGGATGATCGAGTCGCCTTCGCAGTTTCGCTTGAGTGTGGACTATCAACCGGCAAGAACACGGCCGGGGATGTGGGCGATCGACAGCGGCGCAACGCACCACATCTGCAATGACAAGGCCAAGTTTGCAAGTCTCAACGAGCGGGATGAAGGCGAACTGTCGGTGACCGATGGCAGTAAAGCTGCTATCAAGGGTGCGAGAACCATCATCGAAAAGGTGGTTCTGCCCAATGGCGAAGAGCGCGAGATCGAGGACGCGCTGTTGTACCAAATTTGAGCAAGAACCTGCTATCAGTGCCGCAGATTAACAAGAATGACAAATTTCAAGTAGTGTTCGACGGCCTCAAGATGCATGTGGCGCGCAAGAATTCGACGCAAGTGGTAGCAACGGCGGATCTTGTCGATGGACTATACTGGCTTCGGACACCGCAACGGTCGACAAACACGGCGACCAACATACGAGCCATCAATATGCACGCGCGTATGGGTCACGCGCCACTTGATGTTCTTCGCAAGATAGAACGATGAGATCATGAATGGTGTGCCGTATCGCAGTGCGGTTGGTGCATTGATGTACCTCATGGTTGGTACTCGTCCAGACCTCGCCGTAGCTGTTGGCACGCTGAGCCAGTTTGCTGCTGATCCATGTCCGACGCACTGGCAAGCTCTCAAGCGCGTACTCCGGTACCTACAAGCTACTCCGACGCACGGGATCCGTTTCTCTGGCACTGGCAAGCTGATCGGCTATTCAGACGCGGACTGAGCTGGCGATCACGCGTTCATGCTACTTGGTGAACCTATAAGTTGGGGAAGCAAGAAGCAGTCAAGTGTGTCGCTGTCGATAAGCGAAGCAGAATACATTGCGCTAAGTCTGGCCATCCAGGAAGGCAAGTGGATTCACCGCCTATTGTGCGAGATTCTGAAGGCGGCGAACGAGTCCGGATCAGACCTCATCATCCGCGAAGACAATCAATCGTGCATCAAGATGACGAAGAACCCGGTGAACCATGGTCGAGCCAAGCACATCGACATCAAGTACCATCACATCCGTGATGAGGTCAAGCGGGAGAAGTCAAGCTCGAGTACTGCGAAACGACTTTGATGTTGGCGGATATCATGACCAAACGGCTTTCGGGACCACGTCACTGACAGCGGCTCTTGGTATCCATGCAAGTTCGGATTGAGGGGGCGTATTGAGGGTTACCGGTACAGTCCGAACTTCAAGGTGTAGTTTTTACGGATAGTTCTTACAGTAATTACCCCAGGATTGATTAGACGAGTAGGCTGATTTACATGATTTATATGTGGACCATATATATATCATGTAGTCCTATAAATCAATCACTTTCGAATCTTCTAATTCCCGAGCAAGTGTTCTTCTTCGCTCCCTCCGGTCTCTCCTTTATCTCGCTTCCTCGCTCCGCTTCGCGCTCACCGTTCAACACTTCCGTCTTCGATTTGAGTAGGTTAACCTTACATAGCGCGAAAACCCGTCCATGATGACTAGAGCTGCAGAAAATTTTGAGCCATTGTTCACCTCTGATATTAGAAGATCTGCAAACGCCATGTCGTTTACTTGCTCAATCGGCCGGTCGAGCGACTTCTTGAATGTTATGCGCCGCTGTTTGCCAAACTGGCAGTCTGCACAGTCCACCTTTTCTCGACGCTTGAGCATGATCCCCTTGGCCATACCGCGGTCAACCATTAGTCGAATGTACTCGGGGCAGGAGGTATGCCCTAGTCGCTCGTGCCACACATAGATGTCCTCGACACCGTCTGTAACTGCAAAATTTGCATACACTTGCTTTTCAGTAGCTATCTTAGTATTCTTTGAGATAGCGCACTCGACATTGCGAGCAGTAAATGTCCATAGGTGACGTTTATGCGTCGTGCAAATGACCTTGATATTATCCTTGGTCATACCGAACATTCGTGTGTTGGGTTCCTAGGATAATTGGAATCCTTGATCCAAAGCCAGACCTGGCGAAAACAAGTTGCACTCTGCAATTAGCGTACAACACGTTCTCCGCAAGCACAAATGTCATTTGTTCATCAATCATAACCGCTAGCATGATTGTTCCAAAACCTCCCCGCCTTGGCCCCAATTCCATTAGCAAAATCTGAAATCATGGGATTCCAATCGCAATCGTCAATGTTCTGCAATGTAGTGAAATACGTCCTGCAGGCCGTGATGCGTGCATTAGTTCCAATATCAAAATACCAATGCGATGAGTCAAAATCTTGGGATACTTGTTTCACACTTCACCGATTTCCACATCACGTTTCTTTACAGCGTTATTCACCTGGGCAACTTGACACATTTTCTGGTCCTGCTGTGTGTGCTCTTCTTTCGCGTGGTTTCTTCTCCAAGTCCGGACAATCGCGTTTGTAGTGATCGGTTCCACCACAAAGAATACATCATACACGATTAAGCTTACCATCATTCGCAGCTTGCTTCTTGCTGTGGTTCCGCTGAGTACCACTTGACTTTTGCGGCGTCTCGTTTCCTTGCCTGTTTCCAAATGCATTGCTGTCCCAATCTTTACTGCGTAACTCTGCAGTAAGGATCAACTCACGAACCAAATCCGGTGTGTATTTGGCCATGTTAGAGCTAAACAACACTTTGCTTCGGAGTTCGTTGTAACACGGCATCGTTGGAAAGCTTCGCAACATCCTGTCTACCATTTGTAGGTCGTTCACCGGCGAATCCAATTCTTCCAGTCTGTTCTTGGTGTCAAATAGCTTGTAGAGATGACTTCGCACGTCGTTCCGCTCGCGTAAGTTGGTCTTGTGTAGCTCGCACTGCAGGCGGTACACCTTTTGTGCCGTCATGGCGGGATTATTATTGCCCTCGTATATCGATACCATTTCCTTCCACATTTCCGTGCCCGTCGACTTGGACATCACTTCCTTGGCAAGCCTCATGGACAGGGAGCCCTGGATCAAATCTTGATCTTGGCTTGTTTCTTCTTGAACTTTCCTTTTTCCTCTTCATCCCAGTCTTCATCCTCCACCACATGGCCCTTGGCGATGTCATTCAACAAATTCTCTTCGAAGGCGTTCAGCATAGCATACTTGTAAAAGGTCCAGTCCTCCCCGTCCCACCCGACGGGGAGTTCCAGACGAATCGGAAAGCTCTTGCTCTTCTCATCCGAGTCAGACGATGTGTACATTCTATGTGGTTGATCTCTTCCTTAGTCAGCGTGACTTGGGCTCATAACCCTACTAGACTTAAGATAACAAGGAATGCATCCCACGCAAATTCATCAACTTGTTATTAAGAGGAGATATCTTAAACTAAGGGAAAACCTCGCGAAGCATCCCTAGTATGCGGGCAAGTCCCATAGTGGAATTTAACGCTGCCCCACGTTCACCACTGCATCGAACATTCTAAACCTACCTCGTATCAGACTATTCTAGGACTACCTAACAGACTTTACCGGCGTACATCTAGTACCCGGCAGAAACGAAGCAGCACTTTCCAACATGCCCAAGGTTACACGTACCCGTGAGTACGTGGTACTTAACGAGGAGGTCACAAGTACGTGTGTACTTATACCTGCCACTTGAGTGAGGTACACCATGTGACCCACCCTTGTGTATGTGATACACAGAAGGTGTATTCATTGAAGGGAACGATAACGCCCAGCAGGAACTGGCGTCATCTAATGACGTCATATACCGATGTCATTCGCGAGCTTAATATGTTCAAGCTCGCCACGAAGGGACGCGCATCCATACAGACGTACATTTAAACATTAGCCTGACTTGTAGTTAGTTATATTTTGATATAGGGGAACGCTTATTATCCCACACTTTCTTGCTAAATTAGCCCAGAATTGACATCTTTATATGTGATTATAGATTAATAGGTGGTATTTATTCGTTATTATTTTATACGCATTCAGGACCTTCAGTCGATTTAGCTATTTTTAGTTTACATTTAACAGGTATTTCTTCATTATTGGGTGCAATTTAACTTCCCAAATTTATCGAAATCTAATGTCAAATGAGAACATCTCATTGAAATTACAAAATATACATTTAACATCACGCTTTTTATCAGTTTTGGACTTTTTAATGTAGTATTTCTACATCTACTGCTCTTGCTGATGCTTGACGACCGCAGGTTCAAGCATTGTGGCCTGTTTCTTAACATTCCAACACAGCGGCCACATGCTCAAACTGTGATAAAAGTTGTTGCGTTGACCCCGTTGGCCGGCCACGTATCTGAACTTACATAGGATTGCGAATACCGGCCTCTGGGACACATATCGAAGCACACGCTTGCGATGTTTTGGTGCATGTATTCGTCTGCGATCTTCTTCAATGCCATCTCAATTCCAATTGGCGCAGACTGGTGGGCGAAGGGTTCGTGGTTGTGTTCTCGGTTGGCAACTTGTACTGCCAACCTTCAGCTTCTAGTCGCCGCATACTTGCCTTCAACAAGCATCCAGTGCTACGGCTGCTGTGCATGGGCACTAAGTGCGGCTCTTGCTTGTTCCAGGGATGCATAGCTGCGCAGGTGGTGCAAGGCCGTTCATTGTGATTTTAATAGTCATTGTGATTTTAATGGAAATGAAAGGTTTTAGCATTATCGACGTCCTATTTCTACTTACAAAAATGGGGTGCAAACAAATCAAATTTTGATCCTTGCACGTGTGAGACAAGGATAAGCAGTACTTGCCTGACGAGTAAATCATCTCAACACATGTTTTCGTGCCCTCTTACAAGAGCTGAGCGTAATCGGTGCCACAATCTTCGTTACACTCTACGCGACCATCAGAAGAAGCGTAAGGATAGAGTCTAAACTATTTTTTTTGTGTCGTCCAAGTCTTGGAGTATAGAATCATGGCAGAACCAGCCTATACGCAGCTCATGGAAAGTGTTATATAAATATGATGAAACACCCAACAGCAGATACTAGACCACCTCACGCATCATCGTATCGACTCCGGTGGTAGGAAATTGAGTACCGCCGCTGTGCTAACCTTAGTAACGCGATCAGGATTCCAATGACAGGAGTAATTCTATGCCTCAAGTAAGTGGAGCACCGTCAGTATCGTCGCCTTCACTATTTTGCCGAGAGACGCATACGGGTTCAGACAAATCAACACCAGCACACTAAAGCCATTCTGCCCACTACTACAAGAAGAAAGACATACAATCAAGAAGTGCTTCAAACTGTAAAATTGCAACACGCGCAATACCGGTAACCCGCGTCGCGAAAACAATCGTCAATCACGGGCTTTCAGTCGATACGTTTAAGACGTCCACGATCGCGATGTGGCCTATTCCAACAAACGTCCAGGAGCTGCAAACCTTTCTCGATTTCACTCCGCTTTATCTTCCAGTCCGCTCACATCCTCCTACCGTTAAGGCATCTGGTCAAGAAAAACTTTCCATGGACTTACATTATCTACCACGTTTAATCGTCTAAAAACAGGCCTTGCAGTCCGCACAAGTCCTGAAGCTGACTAATTTCTCAAAGCCAATTTGTTTTGACTACTAACGCATCGGAGCTTGCGCCGACGGGGCCTATCCCAGTTTCATGATCACAATGACCATTCGATCATCTCTACTCGAAAAAGCTCGGCGTACATGAACTTTGTTGGCCGACGCACGAGAAGGAGCTCTTTGCGATTACAATGGGTCTGGAAAAGTGGCGCCATCTGCGCGGACAACAGCGCGTGTTTGTGGTTCATGCATTATCCAAAAACTCAGCAAAGCTGGCTCCGTATTTGACCTTTTTGCCCAATTTGACGTTACGTTCCATCCCCTGAACGTCGTCGCCTTATCACACCGACCCGGCGAGCTGGATCCAAAGTTGCGCTTCGCGTGCGTCTCGTTTTCGTTTTCCATCTTCAACGCCATCTCTGCTGGCGGAGAGAGTGAAGTCACTGTGATAGTAACATGCTTGCCGCGTCACGTGTCGAGCTGGCGCCGGAGGCTAAACACGAATTCAACAGGTCAAAGCTTAGGAGATGCAAAAGAGTTATGACGATGAAAAAAGCGTTGCGTTCATCAGATCGTGCTTAAGCAAGTAGATCTCGCCATAGTAGATACAAGTCGCATTCCACTGGCCCACGCCGCAAATGCAGACACGACCAAAGTTTGCTGCGCGCAAGATTGAACTTTTTGAGGTCATTCGATGATCAATCAAAATGTGGCCAAGTTGCAACTACCGTGATCAATGAACCGAATGAACTCTGCAATCAACGTCGACGTGCTATCACCCTACGCTCCAACTCCTAACAAGTTCCTTCGTCAACCGATACCCACGTCTTCAAAGTTAGTCAGCGATGAATCGTCAAGCCGACTACAAGTTTTGGAGAAGTTGCTTAAAAAACGCCAATCTAATCGGCAGCCTGAATGGCTTGAGCAAAGGAGCGCGAACGCGACATTCACCACGTCTCCATTGGAAAGAACTCATTGCCAATTTCAATCGCCGACAACGAGAATTCAAAGTTTTGGAGGATGTAAGGACACACATAATCTGGTAACCACGAGTAAGCTAGACATGTTGCAGAGTCTATAGGAATTCGATTGCATGTCATCGACTCGAATAGACCCTCGGCCTAATACACGTTCGCACTCGCACACCAAAACGCAGGAAGGATAGAGTCGTCACTTTCGTCGTCATGGCTTCATGCTGATCAGGTTAATCGATATTGTTATGTGATCGACTTTCAGGCGTGTCGTTTCGCAGCTGCTATCCGTCAGTGTTACCATAAGAGCTCTTCACCCTCGTGTCCTAACTAGCTCATCCTGGCTGCTGGTTCTACACCGTGGTATGTTATTGGCTGAATCAAGGAGTGTAAGTTAAGGTGTCGAGGGCCCATGGACTGGTTGTTTGGGTCGTCTTCGACTACACCCCCGCCCGTGAACGTGCAATTATCTTCATCAACTGCTCAGGGCCGTAGTGCACCATCTCGAGAAGACGATTCGCGACATAAGAATCGCGGTAACGAGTTTTTCAAGTTGAGAGACTACGACGCGGCCATTCGTGAGTACTCGTTGGGTATCGAAGAAAACCCCACTGCTACTCTTTATAGCAATCGATCAGCTGCCTATTGCGCATTGGGACAATTTCAACAAGCAAAAGCAGACGCGAATCAAGCCATTGCACTGGACCCAGACTGGGCGAAGACCTACTCGAGGAAGGGGAAGGCTTTGTATGGCTTGGCCTCGTACAAAAAAGCAGCAGACGCCTACGCCCGTGGACTAGAAATCTGTCTTCGAGGGGCCGTGGGTGAGGCCCAACAGAGAGATACAGAGCTTGAGTGGGTTATGCTTTCTTGCTCTTTCCATACTGAGCTGTTCCTAACCTTGTATGTCTGCTGACTAGAGCTCTCAAGCGTCAGACAGATAACCAGGCAGAAACATACCTTCGCCTTTTGGAGGAAAACAACCAACTTAAGGTAGGAAGGACTCTATGCTTTAGGACGCACTTTAGTTGGTGGACGATCTACTGACTGCGTGCTTCTGTTCTGTCGACGCTGTTCAGCGCCAAATAGAGGACTATCAGCACATGTTTGGTGACTGGACCAAGAAAGAAATGTGACCACTATAATCGGTGTCTACTGTGTATGAACCCTCGATCCCTGCATGGTTTTTGCTCTAGCTTTATCACGAAACTGTTTCTTTCTCCTGTTTTTCGCGCTGTTGCAGTCGGCGTCTTGATAGTACGCGGCATAAGAGAGTTACTGGTCTAATGCGACGGTCCAGTTGCAATTGCCAACGCGTACAATTGGCGTCTCCCACAGATCGCAGCTGTCGTCGCCGCTTGCTACCACTTTTCAGCTAGCTTCCCCATCAGACGTGCGAAGTCAATCGATGATATTTAATTTCGGACAAGAATGATTCGAGACTAACCACGTCGTGTACAAAAGCTCGAAAAGTGGACAGCGCGATTCTTCAGGCCACCGCTCTTTGGGAAACCGTCGATTACAAGCCAGTGAGCACTGCTTTTCTGCTTTTATTGCCAAGTGTTCGTCAGATATATGAAGCAAGCCAGGGCCTCCGTCCTCTGCTACGTGCCAGTCAGCTCATTCTAGAGGACGCGCATGTTGTGTCTTATATTCGCTCGGACAAGATGACAAAAGAACTCTTCGGTCGACAGAAAATAAGTTGTAGAGTATCTTGGTCAGATCTGCAGACCATCGCTACATGCCCCGAAAATGCTGCTGCCACGTTGTCAAACCTGCTCCGCACCCAAACAATCGTCACGGCAAGATGTCGTGGGGATGCTATCGTACCTCACTGAGGAGACGGCGTCCTCGCTGCGCTTTCACTATCTTCGGTACGTGCTTATTAACAAAAAGCCGGAATGTGAGCACATACAGGGCTCTTGTCTGACGTTGCACACAATGTGCCGTTGGTTCCACGTAATCGCTCGCCAATGCAGCCAGCTGGGCAGGAACTTTTTGTCGATAGCCAAGCAGCTTGGAGGCATGGTGGTAGCAAAGAGGTCCGTGCACAGGTCATACGCGTACACTGTACCTCTACGTACCAAGTTGTCGCTGCATCCAGCCACGTTCTTGATTGAGGCAACTTGTATGTGCGTACCTATCTACTTGGTTCTCTTTATGACTATTGACGATGAGATAATGCTCACCACATACTTGTAATCGCTCCTAGCGAATAGAAAAGCTGGAGGGCGAGTATCCTATGCTCCCGTATGAGCGAACTTGTGATCCTTCTGGGTCTCGCAGCAGATACTCGTGGATGAAATTTAAAAAACGCAGTGCGTACTCAGCAGGAGGAAGCGCCGTGATTCGTCGCTTGTCCACTACCGTAGCCAGCAAGCAGTGCTGCATTTTCCATCCAATATTGTAGTGTTGCAATATATCCACAAATCCGAGGTAGTAGACCGTAGACTGGTCGGCCGAAACAACGGCATTGTGTGCAAGATTATCCATAATCTCAGGTTCAATGTGATAGTTGTAGTTTCGGATACCGAGGAGACAACTGTAGTCCATGATTCCTAGCTCTTGGAGAAATCCGCAATCGCTAGTTACCTGTGCAAGCAGGTTTGCACGGGTTGTAGGATTCACACGAAGTGAAGCTCGGCGAGTTACAAAATCGTTATCATAGCGGAGCAAAGGACGCGAGCTGCCACGGCGCAGCAGCGGCTGCTTCTCTGTATCATGTCCCAAGTCACTCTCCACACTTTGGCTCTCGCTCAACACTGTAGCGTCTTCTTCCAATGTGTGCGCAACTCTTTCTTCTTCCCTGCCACTCCGGCTCCAGTCACTTGACACTGGTGTTAGGATACCTTCCTGGTACCTGAAGTTGGATTGGTGAAACATTCCCTTTAGGTCGTAGCGTTCATCAACCGGCCCGTCCGGAAATATGTTCTTCATTACAACAAAAAACATTTTGTTCCATCCAACAGGAAGTTGCATCGAATGGCAGCCAAGAAACCGGCACAAGAGCGAGTTCGGCTGCTTCAAAATATACTGGTGGTACAGTGGAAGCACCTCCAGTAAAAACGAGTGCTCTTTCTTCGTCATAGTCTTCACCAGGTACTTGCGGTCACTTGTAAAGTAGAACAGCATCCCCGACTTACCCTCCGATGCGCGCTCCAGCAGCGTGTCCGCAAATGACTGTTCGTACATTTCGTTGTCGACGCCACAGATCTCACGAATGTTTTGGAACACTTTGGGCGCATAGTCGGTGAAACCTAACTTCTCGTAGTACCGATACTCGCCGTTGTACACTGTAGTTGCCAATCGCTTCTTCTCGTGATATAAGCCAGCCGATCCGCTCTCTTCCATTTGCAAAAAAGACAGTGCAGCAGTGCGATCTAATGATCCAAAAAGGTCTCGTGTCAGACTAAGTAACGGAGAGCGTAAGCTATCTGTAGGGGACTCGCTGATGCTGCAACGAATTCCTGCAGTCGTGTACCGCATCAGATCCTTCCGCAGAGCAGCACTGAAATGCTCCGTACTCGTCAAGTCGCTAGCATCTCGCTCTAATCTGGAGAGGTTGTTCTCGCTGGAAAAATTCTGGTATAGCTCTGTGTTTAGTACCCAGACAATAAGCAGCAGAGCAGGGTATGACCCAAAGACCAGCGCAAACGCAAGCTCAAATTGTTTGGCCATCCTGCCGTCAAATTCCTGACGGTATGCAGCATAATACAGTGCACCGCACGCGACCCAATGGCCTGCAAAGATGAAAAGATAGCGGTAGTACTGGATCAGATTGCGACGCTTGGCACGATACGTGACATCCAGTTGTCGTCTTACAAACCGAAAGCTCGCGAACAGCAGCACAGCAAGTGACACGAGACAAATGCCATTCACAGCTGCAAACAGGAAGAACCAATTGGCCGTATTCACTTGTGCTGGATCTTTGGTGCGTTTTACCCAGCAGATATTGAGCGACGAGAGACCAAAGAGCTTGAGCTGATGTAGTAGCAATGCTGAGACGGCACTCACAGTCCAAACTCTACAATATCAAGAAAACATGACAAAGACAATTAGTTTCTAGTAGGAAATCAAAAATACTGGTCAAGTCTTTCTACATGATATGATATGTCCAAGATTTACAACTGTAGCCCATCCAGGGGTTTACAAGTGCCACAAGTAGGTCCAATGTCAACATGAGGTACCAAAAAGCACCCGCCAGGAAGAAAAATTGATTAAATGGTGCAAGAAGCGAGCATTGAAACAATTCTTTGCCTTCATTGTCACGTGGTAATACAAACCCCAAGACAAACCCAACAGACGTCATGAAGCCACATCCTGCGTGCCACACGACAAGATCAGCTGCTGGATGTTGTGCCTTGATATTTGGTACAAGAAAGAAGGAAAGTACGAGTACAAGATAAATTACAAGCCCTAATATTCCCACTAGAAGATACACCTGGGCACTTTGCGTCACTGCCAACGCCTCGTAAGCTCCCATGACTTTGACGGAAGAGTGAGATCGCACTTAAGAGAGGGATGCTGATTCTTCCTGATAAAATAAGGTGACAGGACTCGAGGCTACTAACGTATATACTACATACAACGCTGGAAAGTGAGCCATTTAGATTAATAATGCAAGAAAAAGCTCGTGTCACATTGAGATTGTAGCGCCAATTACTCATAGCAAGGAGGCGTTGCTGGATTTGCTCAAAAAGCCAAAAGCAAGCGAGTCCATGATGCCAAGGATCTACAACAAACACATACGTGTGCGATCAAGTACAAACTCTGTCGAAGAAATTACCGACATGTTGCAACAACGTACTGTAAAAACTCCGCCCACAATAGCGCAGACGCTTGTGAGGAACTGAAGGAAGCCCACACGGTACTGTTCAATGCGGAACATGATAGGCGAAAACGTGTAGCTGAACAAGACCACTGCAAATCCATGGCAAGATCAGTCGGTCAGTCTTCAGAACTGTGAAGGTGTCAGTTGGCTAGCACATGCATGGACGTACTCGGCAGACCCTTGTCGCTCACAGGCGTAAGCTTACGAAAGTGCTCCGTAGCCGAAAATTGGTTCGTGATGACACGGTTTGCTGATAGGAACGTGTATTCCGTCGGCACCACCTAATAACGCAAAAATATCAATGCCAACCCGCTGCCAGTCACCGCAGCAAAAAAGATACCTTGAGGAAGTACTGAAAGGAGCCACGAGTCACCTGATCCGGCAGTTCCTTTTGGCGATTGTCCAGCGGGTTAATCATGTCCTGTTTTGCAACAAAGGTCGTTGTGCCACAATTATCAGTAAGAAATCCACATTGCAACTGACCGCAACAAGAAGTGAAGATCTTCTCACTGGATATGCTTCACCAAAAGACAACGAGTGAACAGTGTGTGACGTGTCGAAGACCTTGAAAGTAGCGTTCATCAAATCCTTCGTCGACACGTATCCCGATGTGAAGAATTTGGATGGAGCGAAGTACAACTTGGCCGCAACCTGCACAGAGGCAGAGAAGGCGAGCATCAATTGTCAGTCTAGCCACCTAAAGGCAGGTCTTTCCAACGAGAAAAAAGACCAGTACCTTGGAGACAACAAGTGAGCCTTTGATCCGGCATCCTTCGTCCACTTCACCACGAAGAACCTTTTCAAGCTCCGATTGCTGACACTGTGCAATCGTATGAAGACTTGGCATTAGCCAATCCTTTCGGCCATACGCCGTCTTCACTTCCTCGCACGTGTTGCAGCACTAAAACAGAATTCATCCCAAACAAGTCAGTTTAACTTCAAGTTAAGACACGTACATCACTATTCAGTACCTCTCCCGGGTCCCCAGCAGAGTAGCAGCTACCACACACAGGCCTATCAACACGTCACAGTGTCCTCAGTCAAGTGTCTCGAAAGTCTCAGTTTTAGTCCATCCATCCAGATCAGATCACTTACTTGTCTGTCATCTCATGTTTTAGATCCGTGTGATTGGTCAAAGCACCTCCAATAACATCGCGCATTCCTTCCGCCAGTGCGTGACCATCCCGATCCAATGCCGTCTTTTCAATATCATGCTCAATATCATGCTGGACCGTCCCAGCCATATCCATCGACTCAATTGCTACGACAGAGCAAGGCATACGTGGGAATTCAATGTCAAAATTAATGGAGACCATTGTATTACGTCCACCATCGATCATCATTTTATCCACCGTGTCCATTCTAAAGTAGAAACTTAGTTCGGACACTAACAGCAGCGAAATACATCCAAAGGACAGTAGAGAAAAGAGACCGCCCTGTAACGTGCGCACTTTGAATTCCTCAATTGTCTTTGGGTAAGCGTCTAGCCCTCGGAGCTTTGAGAGCCACGATGAGGACGAGGAGCTCGTCATGACGAGGTCGGGACGATGTCAAACTTTGACGTTACAATTGGGCCACGAAGCAGCAGATAAGAAGTGACGAAATACATGGACTTAAAGTGATTTTTTGATTCCATTGTAAGTTTTGCCAATTTTACTTGATGTTTGACTCCAAAAAAGACTTGATTCCAGTGAAAATGTCGGTCTTTGTAGCTCCTTATACATCTGGACGTGTGCTGCGATCTGTCGAATGTTAAAGCAACTCAATACTTCCTGGTCATACCATAGGTATACAAGCTGATCTTAGTAGGGTAGCAGTGTCCATTTATCAGCGGAGTTGCACAAAAAGCTAGCACGTGGGTACTAATGTAATCATTGACGAGCTTCCTGCAGTAGGGAGGAAACACGTCGAACGGGCCATCCTTTACCTAGAAAAAGTGCTATCAAGTGTCGCTTGATAGCCCTCTGCTTGCCAAATGAGGCAGCGGATGACGATAGGGACCCATGGAGTAAGACGACGAGTTGTTCGGCACGTAATATGCTTGTATAAATACAAATTCGCATGTTTGTCTGTGCTTGAAATGGGTACGCCCTGCTCCATCTACCACGGATCTGCTTCAGACACAACCGAGCACGACGTTATTGATCGTCTCTATTTTCTCGGCACATCTTTCACAATTCCTTGGTTTGAATAAGATGACCACCGTCTCGATCATGTAAGCTTCTACTCGGCGAAAGAATGCGACACCGTGGCTCATAACAAAGTCTGGTACACAGTTTAGATAGCCAGACGCACGTGTGATTATCGCTCTGCAGTCACTAGGCGTTGGGTGGCGACTCGTATGCAAATAATGAGGAATGCAATTGCTCATCGACGGCGGAACTGATCCTGACTGATTTCTTGCATCTCTACCTCTTAAGTCTTGCTCGTGACGTCCTGATCCAATCTTGGCGATCTGAATAACATGCTTTTACTGATCAGGACATCGAGTCGAGGCGTGTGCCAGCCGATGACATCTTCCGCTGAAAATTGTAGCTGGATTGCGAGGATTGCCTTGTGTATCTTGCAAAAACCTGTCGTCCTGAGTCGCGAATGACAAGTTCGTATGCTGTCGTCAATTCTGTTGTCGTTTCCTCTTCTCCATCTTCACGACTTTTTGGGTCTTCTCCTGCGCTGTTATCACTCCAAAACTCTCTCGCTCGAGTAAAGGCGATCTGTAGCCAGAGAACGTGAACTCAAGAGATTGTACTGTGATGGATAATGTTGTGGCAGTAGAAAGGCTATCTCGTGAAGCACTCAATCAACTACCTGACAACGCACATGAAGCGTCTTCTCAGTCTCAGTGAAGATTGAGAAGAAGATGAAAGAGAACAAAAGGCAGATGGAAAGCTACCGCATGAGCTCAATCAGGTAGACAGAGGTATCAGAAGAGTCAAAAGTCAAAACTACTTTTTGCAGGGTTTTCACCTACACGACAGACAGCTTTTTGCATCGCAAGCATTTGCCAAAGTCAAGTAGGTCCAGTCATTTCGTAAATGAAACGCCTGGTCTTTTCGTTTACAGGTCTTGTTGACCGAGAGCTCAAATGGCTTCAAAAAAGGTCCAGCTACAGGCACGTTGAAGTGGTCTCCGCAAAAAGCACAGAACCGGGTCACCCCAACATGGCCACATTTTCTTTTGCAAAGAATAACTTCACCGTCACTTTTTGTTTTTCTCGCCACGTCGTCACATGGAGTCACTCCGTCGTCTGACAAGTTGTATCTTTAGTGAGACGGGACGTGTCAATCTTGGCAAGTTCCAACCACCTGATACTTGCTCTTTGGAGCTCACTTTTATGACGGAACAACTCGTAGTCATGGGCACACCTTATCACGGAGTCACGGAGAAGAAGCAGAATGTCGTCAATGTGAATGATCTCGCGCAGTATCTCGACACGTTCCATCGTAGCCACTTCATGCTCTTTAACCTCAATTTATTCGAAGATGCTGCAGAGTTTGAAGCAGATAAAGACAAGCAGTCGATAGTTGACAAACTACATGAACAGATACTTGAGTTTTACTGGGAACGAGACGGTATGAAAGCTCATACGCCCCCGTTGGACCTCATATTTCGAATCTGCTACGCGCTGGGTGCCTGGTTATCATTAGACTCAAAGAATATAGCACTTGTCAACTGTAAAACGGGCAAAACCAGGAGCGGCGTCGTCGTGGCCTGTTATCTGCTCTTTGCACGAGTAGTTGATGACCCAGTTGACGCCTTTGTTGAGTTCTACAGGAAACGCTGGGACATGAAATCACTCACGTCTCAGGCACTGAAGAAGAAGACACCACCATCTATTCAAAGGTTCCTCGCAGGCTTCCATGAACTATTGACCACGCACAAGCCGCAGAACGACAAACCACTGCTACTCAAGGCCATTACCTTCCGACAGTTGCCTGTGGAGCTGCAACCTTGTGTACAAATTTGGGACGATTACAAACTTGTCTTTTGCACAGATGCCCTGCACGTTGGAGAGAGCGGAGAAGTGCCCGTGATGGACTGGAACGAGGAGGACGGCTACTTTACAATCCTTTGGGAGAATGGAGTCGAGTTGGACGGAGGATTCTCAATCTTGTGCTCCTTTGGAGAGGAATATGATAATGTGGACGATGCGGATGCGTCCTCGAGAGTACTCTTTCGGTACGTGGACTCGACACTGTTTCTCTTGCCGGGGCTGGTCACGCTCAAGAAACACGATCTTGATCTGATGAAGCAGTATGAGCATGGATTTGACGACGATCAATTTTCAGTTGATCTGGTGTTGCATGAGAACAGCACCAAGATGCCGCGTAGTCTAGTGAAAATGGACTTTTCGGGAAGTAGTGCGGTGCGCCAGGGTCTAGTAGAAATTATCAAGCACCATGTCGTTTTACCGGACCCAGCCATGCACTTGAACTTTATCCGCATGGGTTTTTGCGAAACATTTACAACATTTGCACTGCAATGTTCTCAGAATGCCCCGAATGTGGCGCTAGATCTATTGCATTCTAAAGCCTGTTTTGTGCAAGAAGCAATGGAGAGTACGGCTACAAAAGACGTAGCAGAACCTGTCGAGGACAATCAGACTGCAAAGTTTTCAACTGAGAGCGATCATCAAGCCCTACTTTGTCGTCAAAGAACGGCTGAAATTGTCGCCATGCAGTCTCAACGCTCGCGATATTCAATTCCAAACGCTTTGAACTCGCCGTTATGTGATACGTGTAAGGAGGACGACTACATGATGCGTGCTCAGATTGTCCAGTGCATGGGTCGATGCGAGAGATACTATCACACGACGTGCGTGGGGCTGCGAAAGATTCTGTTTGGTTTGGCGACTATGAATGATTGTACCAACCATGCTGCATACTTAACGAAGTTTCTCAGTACGTGGGAATGTGATGCATGTGCTTCGAAGTCATCGCTCTCGATAGTAGACCTACCATCTTCCTGGGTTGGCGGGGTACCCAGCACCTCATCTACTAATCCTGAAGATGTTGCAGACACAGGTAATGGGAGTAGTTTGTTGGAGATTCGCGATAGTCTGTCCGTCGCTATAGATAGAAAACCTGAAACGACTATCGGTACAAATGCTCCAGAAGTGCTTAATCAGCTGAGAAAATTCCTGGCGACAAATGAGTTGTCAATTGAGGACCTCTTGAACGGAGCAACTAGTCCAAGCACTACGGCTGCGTCGTCAGCGAACACCCTTGCATCGGTAATGTCCACTGTTACTACGCGGTCTGGACCATCCCAATCAGACATGAAAGCTGTATTGCTTAGCACATTGAACACTGCAAGAAAGTCAAGTAATTTGAGCGAAAGGTCTGCTGCAAAAAATGTGGACAGCAAGTACACATTGATGCTCAAGCGTGGTGTTCCTTTTGAGGCTGTTCAGAACTGCATGCAGAAGGACGGAGGTGATCCGTCAACGCTGAAAGCCATGCCTTTGAGCGAGGGCAGCATAGGCGACGCTAGCAGCAAAGCATTTGACAGCCAAAAAAGGAAGCTGAAAGACATGGAAAAGTTTTCTAGCTACTTTCGAATGCTGCGGATGGGATGCCCAAAAGAAGCTGTGAAGCAAAAGTTAACCATGGATGGATTTGATCCAACCATTTTGGATCTTGGTCCAGATGCCATTTATGACGAGGTTAAGCATCGCATTGCGATCAAGCAGAGCGTGTTGAAGCTTCAAGATAACATCAAATGCATGAAGCCGCTCACAGATGGAAATGTAAAGTGTCGTGCATCTGAAGTTTTGCTGAAGGACCATAAAGTGTACGCCAAATACTTTGAAATGTTAAAGATGGGACTGTCTGAGAGTGCTGTTTGCCAGAAGATGAAGGCCGACAGTGTTGATGTGCGCGCTTTAGACTTAGGTGGTGAGGCACCTTTCTCGCAACTGCCGAAAACTGTAAAGAAGGAAGACTCGATCACAACAGTGGATGATGTGAAGCTAAAGGATGATCCGAAGTACGTAAAATACTACAAGATGCTGTTAATGGGCTTACCGGAAGGTGCTGTCAGACAAAAAATGAAGGCCGACGGTGTGAATGAGCGGGTCTTGGATCTCGGCGGGGATGCTTTAGTGTCACAGCTGGGAGAATCGTTGGGTGGAAACAGTGTAAAACTACAAGATGATCCAACCTATGCCAGATTCTTTAGGATGCTGAAGATGGGACTTTGCGAAGGAGCTGTCCGCCGAAAAATGAAATCCGAGGGTATTGACGAGCGTGCTCTTGAGCTTGGGGGCGATGCACTTGTCTCGGCGTTAGTTGCTCCAAAGAAAAAGGATGTTAAACTTCAGGACGACCCAGTTTACAGAAAGTATTTCAAGATGCTGAAAATGGGACTTCCTGAGGGTGCGGTCCGACAAAAAATGGCGATAGAGAACATTGATGCGCGTGCGTTGGAGCTCGGTCCCGACGCTACTGTTTCACTGCTGGATTCTGGTGCTAATACTAAGGATGCGATGGGTGCAGCGGTGAAACCCAAACGTATACGTAAGAAGTTGCACTGGCAAGCTATTTCGGAGGACCGATTAAGCAATGTTCATCAGCACACGATTTGGGAAGACGAGGACGAAGACGCTGATTTTGATGTCGACATGGATGAACTCGAAGCCCTTTTCTTCGCGAATCAGAACACAGTTAGCGGAAAAAAGAATTCCTTACGAGCTCGAAGTAAAGCTCTGAAGCGCAGGCAGACTGTAACGCTGATTAACGGGAAACGCGCAATGAATGCTGCAATCTCGTTGGCCCGAGTCAAGCTTACCTACCGCGAAATCGCCGAAGCTGTGGCAAAATTCGATCCAAGTGGTCTCACAATCGAGCAAATAATTGGAATTAACGAATTTCTGCCTACTTCAGAGGAAGCGGCACTAGTTTGTGGATATACCGGAGATAAGGAGATGCTAGGCGAGGTACGTCCTATTGAGGAGGTTGTGTTCATTCAAATATGTTAACATTTTTACTGGTTATGCAAATATGAACCAGGCCGAGAAATTCATTCTTGAGATTGCTAAGGTGAAACGGTATGGACCGCGGATGGAGTGTTTGGTGTTCAAGCTTTCTTTCTCCTATCGCAGCGCAGAGCTGGTTACTTCGTTGTCACATTTACAAAACGCCAGTGAGGAAGTGAAGGGCAGCCGCCTACTGAAAATTTTGTTAGCGATGGTGCTCAAGCTAGGCAATACACTGAATGGAAGCGGAGAGGAAGATGGGGTGAAAGGATTTACTGTCGACTCATTGCTCCGGTTAGGAAATACAAAAGCTGTAAACCAGAAGACGACGGTCTTGCACTATTTAGTTCGGCTTGTGAAAAAGAATCACCCCCACGTTCTCGATTTCCAGGCTGAGTTGCAAAGTGTTCCTCTTGCAGCAAGGGAGTCTTTTGATACAATCGACAAGGAGTTTAAGAAGCTGGGGAAAGAGCTGGCGACTCTTAACATCGAGCTTGGGCTGCTAAAAAAGGCTTGTTGAAACCTGCGCTTTGTGAAAAAGTCTGGTCAAGAAATGAGCTAACTAGCATGTTTGATGTTGAGTCTGCAGCAAGCGGTAGAGACCTTAGGGCTGGAAGTTACCATCAAGTCGATGGAAAGTGCTGCTGCTGACATCGAGGCAAAAATGAAAACAGTGGGAGAGAGGATAAACCGAGCAAGAGAGGAGATTTCAAGCGTACTCGACTATTTTGGGGAAGACCCGAAGCGAAACGCGACCGAGTTCTTTACGACGCTGGCCTCATTTTGCACGGTACGTTGTCCTTCACTTGATTTGTCTGCAGAACGAAGAAATTAATGGGCTGTTGAAACGTAAAACCTGGTAGGTTTTCCAACGAGCACGTACTGAAGTCGATAACGCCGACGAAGCTGCTCAACGGGCAGAGCGTTTGAAGATGCACCGATCGAATAATTGAGAGCACCGAAGTCGGAGAGCGAGACAAGTTGGAACGATTCTAGAGCTTACCCAGACGAAACGGCATTGCGACGATAATATAAACTAAATGAAGCCACGAGGTTTGATTTTGCGGTTGACTGTAGTAGTATACGTAACGTTACTTTGGGTATTCTTCTGCGCTCTCGTTGTCCCGGGGTGAAGACTGACTATCTACCGCCACCCGATCGACTTTGACTTGGAACGTTTTCCAGGAGTTGATGGAACCCTCATTGGCAACACTCCCGAGGCAGTCCGGGCTGCTGCAAGAACCCGCACCGCCCCACTGGCAGGACTGCTACGCAACAGAGTAAATCAGATCGTGGCAGTGGGCAACAAGAAAACGTCTGCGCAAACTTACACCCGAGGCACGCTAGCCGTGTTGAGCTCACGAGAGGGCAGCGACGAAGAGGACGATCCGATGATTGCTCGAGACAAATCAAATGAGACCTGCTTTGGCGTCATTGTGCTGTTATCACCAATGAAACCATTCGCCCCAAGTCCGATGACGCTGTCTTCGCTGCCACGCTGCTTCTTCAGAATACTGGCCAACAAGCACATGTCAGGCGAGAACGCTGACCTTACCATCATCGGGTCTAATCGTACCTCCGAACTTTCTCAAATGCTGACGATCTCTTCCTTTTCTGAGTTTTCGCAGGGACCCCAACCTTTTGGTCCAAGGCCGACAAACTGAGCCGCCGCGAGAAATTTGTCGGGGGAGAAATTCCACTTGGCTTGCCGTTACTTGTCATCCTGACCTCTGCAGTTTCCGGCGATGACTCATTGCCGCGCAGAATATTTTCTGCGACGTTTTCGATACCATTCAGCCCCTGATTATTGGCTCTGTTCACGCATTAACCCACAATGCGAGTTAGCTACATATGCCAAGTGAAGAGTAAGCATCAAGCGCTAAAACGGCACGTCGATATGCGTACTTGCGCGTGTATAGACTCCACCTTCGTGCAGAGACCGGAGGCGGCAGTTTTGGCGGTGACGGGGTCTGCAGCTGCTGTAGAATCCGCCTAGCCTCATCACCTTTGGACCTGCGACGGTGTTCCTCCTGGCGATACTCTGTCAGTCGTTTCTCGTACTTCTTTCGCAGCTCTAGTTCTGCAGTCAGTTTCTCTTGGAGGGCCTGAATCTGGAAAACTTGGTTGGCAACCTACGAGCGACCACAGCAACCGCAACAGATGGAGGTAGCAAAAAGAGTGAGGTCACAATTCTTAAGCAACAGTGAGTCATGAACAGTCCTTACCACCCCATTCAGCCGTGTGATCTCGGCGCGCTCAGTACGTTGTGGCTTTCCCAACTGAACATGGCTCACACGTGACGCAAACTTGAGAGAGTTGATGGTTTCATTCACATCTGCGCTTGTGGGGCTCACGTGCACAAGAAGGAGCGTACGGTTGGCACTACCACTCAGTGAATCCTGCAACAAATGCGTGAGCTTCGAGTTCCGAAACGGAATGTGTTTCTCCTTTGCAAGCAATGCTGACAGCACGTCACCGACTGCTGCCAGTGATTTGTTAATGTGTTGCGATTCACGCACAGTCAATGCGGGTGTGTCCGTTGTCTTCGAGAGTCTCTCCGAGCCTGCTAAGTCCACGAGAACTAATCTTCCTGCATCTATTTCTCCATTTGCTTTGCTCGTTCGTCGAATATCGATCATCAATATCGTATGAGAACGATCACTCCGGTCGTTCTTAGCCGCCGTGCGACTGGTTTTGCTTCGAGCTACAACGTCATGTAGTTCCTTGGCACTAGATACAGTAATCGACTGGATATTCTTCAAGTAAACTCCATTCTCTCCACGTCGAATCTCCACCGTCGATGATAATGTCGTAGTACTGACCACATTACCACACATACTAGTAGCACCACCATGACAGCCAATAGGTGACCCACCTGTCGCAGTAGCACTTGTCATAGTAGTAGTACTACTAATTGACTGGACCAATAGGTCATCTATTTCTTCATTGTAAATCTCCACCATTTGTATCTGTACTTGAAAGTCATACACATGCTGTTGCTGTGCTACTGCCGTGTAAATACCTTCAGCAGCTCGATAATAAAGACCTCGATCAGTCTCGGATCCTTGCATTGTATAAGTCTTTCCTGCTCCCGTCTGTCCATATGCAAACACACAGGCGTGATGACCTGCAACAGCTGAATGAACAAGAGGTGCCACTTCTTTAAACACTGTCAACTGCGAGTGATGGTCATGGAACACACGAGAGAATGAAAAGCTCTTGTATAAAGCGCCGTCCACAGGCGAGAACACGCTCAATTCGTGGGCTGATGCGACCTGGACGCGTTTCCGACGACGATCGGGACTCGCGTCGCTCTCGTCACCGCTAGAGCCCGTGCGAGCCGTCAACATGGGCCGTACGCGACACAGGACACGAATGTTTCCCTCTACTTCAGCCAGTCTCGTCTCCAAGAGGCCACGGGCTGAGCGTTCGTGGGCCAAAGCGTCGGCCGATGCGCGCTCGCGGTGTCGCCCGCGCTCTAAGGCGGACACGAGCTCTACACCCAAAACACTAAAGTCCCGGCTGCATAGACGGAAGGAAGCCGCAACGTCACGTTTGAGAGAGGCGAGACTGCGACGAAGCTGCGAGGCGAGCTCAGGCGGCGGGACTTCGACGGCCATGACGGGCGGGAAAATTAAATTAAAAGAATTTATTGAGAGAATTAAAATTGACTGATACAATTTATTGGTGACAGGTACAAGTGCTACCGATACCGGTACGACTTGACCCTTCATTGCTGCCCCTTATTAGCAGTAGGAGCATCAATATTTATCCGCCAATCGAAAATGAGCTTTACGATTGCTAAAGTGTATCCATTTTCAAGCTATGCCAAGAGTCATCACGCTCGCTCTCGTCTCCGTCACGACGTGCGCACTCACTGCCATCAGCATCTTCTTCCTACTTGATAGGCCGTACTTTCGGTCGTATTGTCGATCCACACACCGCTGCAATCGACGCCACAAACGTCTTCCAGTGTCCTCAAGCTCGGAAGAAAAAATGTCCAAAGAAGGTAAGAAGCACAAGTAGGAGATAAAGTCGGAGAGGTCCTTGGTCTGTCTGTGATATGTGTCTTGCTAATACTGTAACGTCTAGTGATTTATTTCAATAACGCAAGTGCCTGTCTGGACTATACGGTTGGAGCTGGAGATAACGATGAATTCGATGATGCCAAGTTTGTGGTCAAGCAGCTTTGTCTCGACTGGTGAGAAACGCGTGAAAAAGTATTGTTTTCATGCAATTGATGGTTGGTTATTACAACTGTCCTATTGTGTCGGTAGGAGGGACGCAGAGAACGACGACATCTCGGTCAAGATCATTGTGGGTGGCATTACCAATCGCCTTTATCGTCTCTTGTGGAGGAATAAGGTACGATCGCAACAAGACTTTTAGTGCAACAGATATGATGTGGTCCTCAATTTTGATGCGTTTACTCGTGACTTTTCTGTTGTAGTCGGTGCTTGTGCGTCTGTACGGTGACCACACGGAGGAATTTATCGATCGCAGCATCGAGAACAGTACGTCCGTCGTCTTCGTGTATTAGCGCGATGATACTGATGTTTGCTCCTATTCCGGCGTTGCAGTACTATTTGCTTTGCTGTCAGAGCGCGGATTTGCCCCCACGTATTACGGCCGCTTCAAGAACGGCCGCATCGAAGGCTGGTTGGATGCAAGGCCACTGGATCCTGAAGAGATGGGCCAGACCAAGCCCGTTAACTACCTTCAGATGATTGGCAAAGAACTGGGCGTTATGCACGTCATGGACATCTCGGAGGACCGTATGCCTGTGTTGTGGGCCAAGATTGAGCGGTTCGAGAAGCTGGCGATGGAGCTTGAGTTTGAAGATCCGGTCAAGAATACGGCGTTGAAAGAACTCAACTTAGCGGGATTGCATCAGAAGTTGCAGTGGCTCAAGTCAGTGCTTCCCTCGGACCAGAATCAAAATGGCAAAGACCTTTTGGACGCTCTTGACACGGACGAGATTTCAAAACAGGCTGAGGCTTTCGCGTCTGACGTCGTGTTCTCTCACAATGATTTGCTGAGCGGCAACATCCTGCACAATCCAGACTGGGATCGTGTGCAGATTATCGACTACGAATACGGGGGCTACAATTACCGCGCGTTTGACTTCGCCAATCACTTTTGCGAAAACTGCGGTTTTGACCTAGACTTGGCGCTATACCCGAGCATTGAGAAGCAGTGTGCTTTCTTCAAGGCTTATATGAGCTCGGCAGCGCCTCAGATGCTGGCCCAACTGGAAACTAACCGTGAGTCCAAGGCATTCTTCCACGCGTTCTATGACGTGGTGAACCGCTACACACTTGCTTCGCACCTGTTCTGGGGATACTGGGCTCTCGTCCAAGCAGCTCATTCGAAGATTGACTTCAATTTCTTCGAGTACGCAGCAAAGCGCTTCAGCGCCTTCGATGTACACCGCAACTTCTTCCTCGGATCGAAGTAGTTTACTGTTGATACATCATCCTATCGAGCAGAACGCTAAGAGCTGTAGCGAAATGTGAGTAATTCCTTCGCAACAAGCTACATCTACTTCCCTTCTACCCGTTGAATATATCACATGATATTCATAGGCGAGATACGACATTATCTCTAAATGCCTTTGCACCCCTCATAGAAAACTAATGCTTTGCCGTCAACAAAATCAAAAAAAAAAACAACAATAAGTAATTTAACGTTTGCGCTTAACATCACCCGCGGTCTCGAGGCTCATATCGAATGCAGGGAGGTTTTCCAGAGATGTTGACTCGCTGGTCTTCTTAAAGTAGCGGTTGATATTCACGGGCGGTTTCTCAGTCAATGTCAGGTTGAGTTCCACATGCATGCGGCCACGTGGGTCCAACATACGGATATCTGTGAGTACACCACGAAAGCCCGAGAGTTGCGTGACGGTCTTGATCTGTGTGGCGTCACCTGTGACACTGATGAGGTTGTTCTTGACGTTCACTTCCTGTCCAAACTTGAGATGCTTGGTCTCTGTAAAGATACGAGTACGTCTCGTGATTACAAAGTCTCCAGGCGTCTGATTGACAATCACCATAAGGTCCAGTTTATCAGCAGCCTGACGAGCAATAAGCGGTAGCCCCATGGCTTCCAGGTAGTCATTCGTCGAGTCCGAGTCTTCGCGGTCGAGCGACCAGCGGCCGGACAGCTGCAGTGCGCCGTCTCCCGCCGTATTGGATACACCAGACGATGCACCAGTACTGGGCAGTACCACATTGGCTCCTGCCACCGGAACAGCGGGTTTGAAGGCGGCACTGCGTACATGACTGAGGTTCATCTGACCCACCTGGGCCGCAGAGACGGCCATGGGCATAGCGGGAGGCTGTGCGATAGTAGATCCCGTGCCATGAACAGCGATCGATCGAGACGGGGTCGCCATCGAATTACCTACGACGCTCGTGGCGTTGGCTGCATGAAGATTGGACGCATTCTTCATTTGTTTCATATTCATGGTACTGACGGTGATAATGGAGCTCGTCGGGCTGTGGACAAATTCAATTGGATAAAATAGCTGCTGATAGGCCGGACCTGATACTCAGGATCAGTAATTCACACCTCATGGATTTTAGCCTGCGCTTAGGGTTTTTAGATGCGAGTTTCTTATTATTGGAGGCGCTAATCATCGCCCCCCAGTTTCTTGCTAATTATCCCCCAATTTATCCGAATCTGATTGGTCAGAATGGTCACATCTCATTGAAATTAAGAAATACTTAATACGTCACGGTTTTAATATATTTTAGACTTTCTAATCTACATCTGCTGCTGTTGCTGCTGCTATTGGAAGTCAGTGCGTGAAGCACATCCGTCAGCGCGATCGCACCCACCTAATGGTAGCTGGCTTTCCAGCAAAGGCTCTTGATGATGGATTGCTAAGTCGTGTTCTATCTGATGAGCATGCGGGAGAGATAGGGAGCGAGTAGGAAGGTGCAACTACATTTCAGTTCGGAAAAATACACATCGATCACAGCTCCTATCTCGTCTGATAGGCACATCAGTCGATTGCGACTTCGTCAACAACGCTAGCGTTCACTGGTTATGAGCCCAAGCGGCTCGGTTTGGCAATTGCGCTGTTTGTTGGGATGTGCGCCGGACTAGTCGTACATGACGTCGCGAAAGGTACGTTCGACGACGGGTAAATCGAATCGCATGAATGCACGGTGAGACGCAAACGATATTTGCGTTCGCGAAAGGGAAGACAAAGATTTGTAACAGAAAGATAGTCAAGTGAAGTGGTGACTGGTCAGGAGGAAGGGAGAACGATGGACAAGCGCAACGACGGCTGCAAGATGTCAAGACGTGACATGGTGCAAGGCAAAGGAGAAGCCGAGATATCTGCGCAGAAAGGGAACGCAGCACCGACCAGCATATGCTCAAGCGGGCTACATCGCATATCGTCGAAGGGGAGTGTTGGAAAGTGCATGTTGCACTTGGTATCGACTCCGGAGCTTCAACCTACGCTAGGATACATGGAATGTTCTGGGAGCTTTTCTAGATGCTTCTATGGATGTTAGTTGGCATTTCTTGGTCACGATCCAGCGACATTTGCTACGACCAAGATTGTCTTTGCACTTGTCATGTCCATGACCGCAGCGACCGTCTGGTGACGCCGATCGAGAATTTTGGGAAGATCGAGTGAAGAAGTACCGCTGACAACCGTTTTCTGATTGGCCAATAAGCCGCACAAACGAATGTCAACGGTATCGAAAACTTGAAAAATGATCGACAACATACCTAAGGTGGACCACATATATGGCGTGGATCGCATTTGCTGGATTGTGTTATTGGATCAGTCGGGCTTTATCCGATCGACATGAGCCAAGTGCTATTCATGGTAATGCTGCACCACACGGCATTTCCGATTCTCACTTATTACTTCCACTAGACTTGCACAAGCCAAGACGCCACTATCTGCCACAGTCCAGCTAGACATTTTGCAGTTTACCACGTCACGGAGGGCTCGAACTGTGGCAAATACACTTGGCAACACTATCATCACACTTCCTTGTTGATGGTATTTAATCGCAACTACGATCTTATGGCCGACCGACCGTTACTGTGATCATATGGTCACCTGATCGCAACTGTGATCATATGGTCACCTGATCGCAACTGTGATCATATGGTCACCTGATCGCAATTGTGATCATATGGTCACCTGATCGCAACTGTGATAATATGGCCACTCGATCGCAACTGTGATCATATGGCCACTCGATCGTAACCGTTGATCAAATGGTCATTCGATCGAGATCGCGGCGAGTGTGGAAGTTCATCCCATCAAACTTGTTGATGCGAGCATTGGTGGCGGTGGCGGCGTCCATGTTGAAGGCGAAGTCGGCGTCCATGTTGAAGGCGAAGTCGGCGTCCATGTTGAAGGCGAAGTCGGCGTCCATGTTGAAGGCGAAGTCGGCGTCCATGTTGAAGGCGAAGTCGGCGTCGGGGGCAGAGTCAGCAGAGCTTGGGCTCATAACCTGTTGGTGAGGCACTTGGTTAGTGGAATGCACAATGCAAAGTGAGTATATTATGTCCTTAGTTCGCAATCTATTTTGCTAGTCTAAGCCTACTGGATTCTTTCGATTACACAATCGTAATCGCTGTATCGCGCATTACTAATTGTGTAGTCGCGCATTACTAATCGTCTAAACGTACATTCTTTTGGTTGCCGCTTGCATGCCGAGGCGTTTCTTTTATAACAGGATAAAACATTAATTTTCCGACGAAGCACAAGACAGGTTTGTGTCTGACGTGAAATTAACGAACCATCAAATACTGTCATCGCTATGACAGCGGGTACAAGCGAAAAGTAAACACTTGGCTTCAAACTTTTCACGAATTTATTCAATGAGGCGACACTGACGATTTTGCCGGCGGCGACGATGGCGACTGTTTCAAGGCTTCTTTTCACGCGGAGTTTAGTACTGGTCAAGCAACAAGCAGCAATGTTGCCATGGAATTGGTAGCGTCAGAACTTCCAGACTCTCCGGACATGTTGTGTTGACGACTACGCAACCAGCTGCCACCAGCCAACCCTGTTAAAACTGTGCATCAAAGTGGGGCATCCAGTGAAGCAAGTGAAAATCAAATATTATGGAATGATTTTCTTCGGAACAGCTCCCTGCCTGTTGTTGATGGTGCGTTTGAGGAAACGCAGGAGGGCGAAACTGCAGGAATCAGCTCTCAATCTGTTGCAACATCAAGTTCGAGTGAACAGCGCGATGAATGCCAAACTGGTGAAATTTCTGCTAATGATAATTCCTGTGGCGATAGTATAAGTGGAGATTTGCATGACGCAATCTTTGATGATGCGTCTACTGATGATGAAATTGCCGCTGGTAATGATTTTGCTGAATCGATTGGGCATGTTACGGATATGTCCGCGATTATACGTACTAAAACATCGCTAAGCGAATTGGAAGATTACGATCACTTATTTGATCCAGTTAATCAGCTCAAAATTGAAAGCAACGACGACATTAGTGCATTGGTATCCGCGACGCAAAATGATTTAATAATTATGCCGGAGCAAATTATTGGTCACACGCATCTACGCGACATCGAGATTAAAAAGGGCCGTGACAGAAAACGCACTAAGGTGGACACGAAGAGATCACGAGCAAATTCGTGGCTCCATGAGTTTGGCTACTTTGATGATTACGTGGTCGGCTCATCTTTTTAAGTACTAAATGCCGACATACGAGGCAATGGTGGCATTAATAATGCAAGGAACGTTAAGATATCGATAACATATAGTGCAGCCATGGCATTGAAGTATGCAAAAGAGTGCAAAGAGGTAATCGATGTAGAAAACGGCAGCGCTGAACGACAAAAACGTACTGGAAATGATCCCTAAATGTGAAATGCCAATTGGAAGTAAAGCAATCAAGACTATGTGGGTCTCAATCTCAAAACGGACCATTTGGACAATGTCGTCAAACTACGTCTTGTTGCGCGGGGCGACAAACAAAGTCCTGGAATTGATTACGGTGAGACACTTAGTCCAGTGGCTCGCATGGCCACATTCCGATTATTTGTTGCAGTGCGTGTAAGCTAAAGCTTCCAATTTATCAAGGTGATCAACACCTCGTATTTGCATGCAACGTTAGGTATCAAAAAATACATTAAATCGCTGGAGGGCTATCGTTGCAAGACGGAACGATTTAAGTCATAAACAAAGCCTTTAATAGCTTTAAACATTCCGGCCGTGAATGGAATTTAGAAGTAAATGGCTGGTTTATCAGCTTAAGTTTCGAGCAATGTCGCACCGAGCCGTGCTTATTTTACTATAGGCATGATGGAGAATTTGCGATGGTTCTACTTTACGTTGATGATATTCTGTGTGCTTTAGAAAATGCTGACTTAAAGACGAACATGTTTTCGAAACTAGATAAGGACTATGGACTCAAGGATCAGTGCTTTCTCAACACTTATTTGGGCGTGGAAGTGGAGCAGAATAAAAATACTATCAAGATTCACCAGACTAAATACCGTGGAGAAATGAAAGAGCGATTTAATTTTGGCGACGCACACACAAATAGAATTCCGATGGAAACGACATTACAATTGACCACTAGTGACACGGATACTGCGCAGCACAATTTAATACTGGTGCATGAAAAATTATTTTTATATCGTAAAGCGATTTGATCTTTAATCTA
Source organism: Peronospora destructor (assembly GCA_011800735.1). Lineage (NCBI taxonomy): Eukaryota > Oomycota > Peronosporomycetes > Peronosporales > Peronosporaceae > Peronospora > Peronospora destructor. The sequence continues at coordinate 2,120 of WBRY01000018.1, read as the reverse complement.
TCTAGCTACGTGCACCCGGCTCGATCTAGCTTATGTTGCTGGGCAGCTTAGCAGATACGTACAAAAACCAACCCAACAGCACATCGGTGCGGCCAAGAGAGTATGCGATACGTTATTGGCACTAAAAGCCTAAGAATAGTATGGCGTACTCACCAGAAACTCGGTAGAGTGTATTGGAGGTTACCGCTTAAGACACTTTGTATCGGTTACCGGTAAGCTGAAAACCTGTCCAATCCGATCACGCGTAATTTCGAGTAGTATTTACTAAATGATTAGACGCGTAGGATGATGAGACGCTTGACATGATTTACATGCGGTTTACATATAAATCATGTAGTAGGTAGAATAAGCTACGATAAATGAATATCCTCTCTTCCCCTCTAGTCGTCTAGTCTCCACTCAAGTGCAGACTTCCTTTCAAGCTTCTCTTCGCCTCGCTTCGTTTCGCTTCGCGCACCCATTCCTTGGCTTTCTCGAATAACCGGGAGAGGAGAAAATTCACTTTCGCTTGGGGCGTTTCGATCAGCCTCGAAGCGGTTGCAATATCAATTTCTCGGAACCATCGGTTCAATGGTAATCGGTCCTTGCCGACGCCCCTGAGTATACAGACGTCTCCATCTTCACGGACTCGTTCCGTGAAGCTCGCGAGGGAGTTAGTACTCGCCGATTTGACTCGGCGAGATCGCGGCTCATGAACTCATGAATGGCAAGACGCTGTCGCTCTGGAGTTGCTGTGCTCAGCAGCGACGTGACGACCACTTCTCCCGATAATTAGTTAAAACTATTAAATAATTAAAAATCATTTTAAAAACAGTCAACTTCCCCGATGTGACGGGCGGTGTGTACAAAGTCCACGAGGCGGTGAAGGGCTTCTTACTCTATACTAGTGAGATGGGGAAACGCGTCATGATCCAGAATCACTTCTGGAGGATCAGACGAGGAATCTCGCATCTCGAACTTGGCCATTGGAAGGACTACTAAGTGCTACCAGGTGTAACGGGGCTAGACAATCGCGAACCCTGGGAATCCCAGGGTTGTGAGGAAGCGTACACTGAGTCCTTAGTATTGTAATGGGGCAACCTTATTACATTAGCTGATATAGGTTTTAATACATAATTACATAAGTAGGTAGGCAGTATCCGATTAGCGGATACTGCACGTCTATTTATTATTGGGGTGCCAGACCCAATAATTAGCCAATAATAAATAGGTCTATATTTGAGTGGTTCCCATGAGCTAGGGAACATATTCGCACTTAATGCGAATTATAACCAAAACCCAAAAATAAATAGAGTTATATTTACGTTAGAAATAAGAGCGCTTCTCCTTACAGTGCGCGATGGTAACGGGGCTCTCACCCCGTTACAAGTATAGGGTAAACATAACTCTGAGCTTTATTATTAATAATAAAGGGAGATTTCGTAGATCACCATTGTGACTCTCAATAGTGACCTCACCAGGGTCTGACACGTGTCCGAATGACTATCAGCCAATAAGGGACAGGTGTCCAAAATCGTACCTAACAGAGCGGGTGCGATCCTCCCTACTTCTAACACATGCTATCCATGTGTTCTCCTACCTACTTATGTAATTAATATGCATTAAAACTACCTCTTAATGTAACTGCGACGCGGCCCATTACATGCAAGCGGCAACCAAAAGAATGTACGTTTAGACGATTAGTAATGCGCGACTACACGATTAGTAATGCGCGATACAGCGATTACGATTGTGTAGTCGAAAGAATCCAGTAGGCTTAGACTAGCAAAATAGATTGCGAACTAAGGACATAATATACTCACTTTGCATTGTGCATTCCACTAACCAAGTGCCTCACCAACAGGTTATGAGCCCAAGCTCTGCTGACTCTGCCCCCGACGCCGACTTCGCCTTCAACATGGACGCCGACTTCGCCTTCAACATGGACGCCGACTTCGCCTTCAACATGGACGCCGACTTCGCCTTCAACATGGACGCCGCCACCGCCACCAATGCTCGCATCAACAAGTTTGATGGGATGAACTTCCACACTTGGAAGTTCAAAATGCAGATGGTGCTGGAGGAGCGGGACCTTTGGGAAGTGACAAGCGGGGAAATCAAGCTGGAACATCTGACCACTG